>JAWZYV010017369.1:0-33857 GCA_038373885.1 Cheiracanthium punctorium
ATTGGGCTTTTGGTAATAAGCGCAGAATTAAAAAAATAATAATTATACTTCTGTATTTTGCCCCCTATGTCTGTTTCAATAACTCCCTGGAACCTATCTATGACAATAGAAAGATATCTTTCCAGAGATTCCCATTAAAAAATGCTAACAAGTCAAAACTTACACCGAGATGAGGCATTTCAGTCACGTGTCGACGAAAAACGTACGCTTCAGCCAACCAGATTAGAGGATTACTCATCAAACAAAATTGGGGACATTTTATAATAAATTAAAAAATTAACAAATCAATTAAAAAACAGTGTAATAACTAAAAATTGTCCTTAAATACTTCTTTACATTTTGAGTACAAATAGTAAAAAAACACAGGAATTGCGGACTGCCCTAGAAAATTGGGGTTTTGTTCTTAAATTCTTGTTTCACATTTTGGGGACAGATTGAAAAAAATCAAAAGTCGACCAAAATTGTCGACTTTTGGTGGTTTTACCTCTGCGTAAGGTGACCAGATTTTTGTAGTCAGAATCAGGGACATGTCCCCAATTCTGACAACAAAACTGGGAACATTTATAATTAATGCAATAATTAACAGTAATTTAATTGAAAAACAATAATTAAAAATTAAATAAAAAATTATTAAAATTGCAATAATTAAAAATTGTCCCCAGTTCCATTTTTACATTCAGGGGACAATTCGAAAAACGTCCTGAAAATGGGGACTGTCCCCGGAAAATGGGGACGTTTGGTCACCTTACCTCTGCGTGACTGCAGGCAGCTTTCGTAATGTATTCTTCTGAAATAAGTTTTTAAATGGGTAGGAGTAATCATAAACTTGACTATGGCGACTGACCCCTAAAAGTTGAAAGCCAGGGAGCTTAATCCAAGGGGACCAGACATCCCCCCCCTCTACCCGAAATTTCAATTTTTGTAAACAAAATACCCTAGTAGCAATGACTGCTTGTTGTCTGCTCGGTCGTTCATCGACTCATCGTTAACTCATCGACTCGTCGAATTCAGTCATCGGCAAATGCACTTTTGTTTATCTGCAATAGATGAATTTTTATTCATGGATCTAGACGAGCAGTTTCGCCGATGGGAAACCGAAAACCAATATCTTATCCGAAACTCCAGCTCTATAGTCATCGGGCCTTGCAGGTGTCCCCAGTGGTTTACACTTTACCCAAATTCCTATAAATATTTGCGTAATTTAGATGTGCCTTTGCATAATCTAAGGAAAATTTTGAACAATTCTTGAATTAATCGCATAATTTACTTCAAATTTCTTGTATTGGGATTGGGAGGGGGCAGGGGGGTGGTATCCCCCCCCCTTGCCCCCTCCCACAAAATTTAAATTTGAAAAGAAATATTTATAAAAAAAATGTAAGTGTTTATTATATAAAAATCGTTTGTAATATTTAAATAATTTTTTTAAAAAAAGAAAAGAAAATCTATTTGAGCGTCAGCTGCATTATAAGAAAAACGGAAACTTCATTACAATGAGCAACTCTTTTGAAACCTCTTTAATGTAAACAGCAAGAAGAGAAATCAGTTAATTTTAAAAAGTTATCCAAGAAATGTGAAAGTTAAAATCACACTAAAATTTCTATACAATTGGCAATATTGTTTTTTAATTATTAATTATGAATGTTGTTGCTACTTACATACATTGGTAAAAAGTGAAATTACTTTCTTCCTAATCGAATAATTTGACTATTATTAATAATAGCTGAACAACACTTTGTCAACATTTCACCCAAAGTCGCAATCTGAGACTAAAATAACCAGTACTTCACACTTTGCCTAACGCATAACAAGATTCGATGGTCTAGAGGTAGCGCGCTTATCTCGGAATCAGTACGCACAGGGTTTGGGCCCGGGGGAGGAAGGATTTTTTTTTTTCAGAAAAACGGAAATTTAGCATACAAAAAACGAAAACATAATAAACAGAACGGACATTTTTTGAAAATTTTGCTGCCAGTCGTTTATTTTTTATTAACAAATATATTTTAAACAGTTTATCGGTTTCTTTTCGTTATTTCATCGGAGTCATCGGGAAACGATGATCGGCTTTATGGCCCCCCGAGCGGACATTTTGTACCAGTTGCCGATGAAATTTCCCCTTTTTTGGATGAAAAGCCGTGATCGGCCATTGCTCCTTCTCCTCGGATTAAACTCACCCGCCTCTCATCGACCGATGGGTTATTGCTACTAGGGTAATAATGATGAAGACTTTTTGTGAAAAATTCTGGCTTTTACACGGTTGGGACCCCCTCCAAAATTATTGGACCCTCCCGATTTTTTTTCTGGGTACGTCCCTGCCTGTTGATAAGGTGCTTAAACTTTGATGGGTGTTTTCTTAATGAGTCTTAAATATAAGAAAAATGAATTGGGGAGAAAAAGAATTTGTGCAGTAAACTCTCGATTATTTAGTCTCCAAATCCTCTCTAGTACATTTATTGGTACTTTTCCATTAGCCTGGCGCAAATGTCGCCAATTGTGAATCAAACGTGAGCTAAGTCGAAAAGCGAAGTGAATGACAAAACGGGAATAATTCCGTAAGCGGGGGCAGGTCGCCAAGCCAGATATCGCCAAAGCTTTTTCGCGTTGCTAAATACGCCAATCTGCAAGGATTGTGCTTAGAATATATAGAGAACTGTTTTAACGGCAACCTTAATGGGTTAGACGTTGGCAACAAAAAAAGTGGCCAACTAAACCTGCCCCCGCTTACGGAATTATTCCCGACAAAACAGTCAACGGAAAGTCGAAAACGTTCAACTATAAACAAATATTAATTAATAGTAAGCAAAAGAAGTTCAATTATAAACAAATATTGATGAATTCTAAGCAAAACAGATTTACCCAAAAGGAATGCTTATAATTATTGGTTTTTTCAGAATACGGTGATGTCCTTGAGAAATTGCTCAAATGGATAATTTACTCCTCGTCTCCACATAAATTCAGCATTTGTCGTCCGGCATTGTTCTTTCGTTTAGTAAATAAGCTCTCGTCTATTTCAACTATTTTTTCAGGACCACCGATTTCTGTTTTTTTTTTTTTTTTTCTCACATTCCGTTAATACTTCTACACAAACTTTTCTTAAGTAGTTGTTCCAATCTACAACTGTATTAAGATTCATATCCAATACAGTTGGTTGTAAGTTTGTAAGAAATTTGGCGGAATTCTACATTGTTTGGCGATTTTTCGCTTGCGTCCGGAAATGTACCTGTCGATTATATTCGTCTATTATATAGTCTTAGCCACGCCCCCCCAAGGCTACGCGTAGGGTGGCTTCATTTTTCTCCCCATAGAAGAACATAGAGGACGGAGGAAAAACCGGTTACAGTAGTGGCTTCACTTTTCTCCCCTCATGCCCACTCGGGGCCGTCGCTAAGTAACGGGCCTGCTCATGAGTTGCCACCCTTAAAAACGAGTTAATCATTGAGGCCTGTGTTCGCCATTCGCAGTGTTCTATTTTATTATTCTAAGCATTTTAAATATTATATTATTTTATTATTTTAAAACAATTTTTTTATAGTTTTGTCGTACTAAAGAACTTTAGATGTAGGTAATCGTTTGGTGAATCTTGCGCCGTTTTCTTTCACAAAAATTTATCATAAAATTCGAACATTTTGCTCTGAATGTAAAGGTAAGTGAACACTTTTATAATTTATTTAGAAATTCTAAAAATATGTATGTAAATCGTGTTTAGTGAATAATTATTCATGTGTTATTTATAAATAAATTATTTTAATCAGAAATCGTATTACTTGTGTAGTTTATTCTTGTAAATAAGCATGACGTTGTGATACTAGTTAGACAATTTAATTTTGCCAGTTGAAATGTTATTTATCAGTTATATATGCCTTGATTATGTGATTCAGACTTACATCTGGTACAGTACAGAAATACAGTAAATTATAACTTATTTATTTTTGCCTGTTTATACAGAAACTTCGAATGTAGTTAATATTTTGTACAAGCGTTCATTATGCTTGCACAATTCCTAAGTTCGATTGAGAAAGCGACAAAAGAATAACATATACTACATGAAATGTCTTTCTTAAAGAATAATTAATTCGAGGATCGCGCTATAGAGAGTATTTTATCAATTTTCTCAAATATACAGGATATCCGGAAAACACTGAAATGCGCTTTAAACAATAAAAAAAAAAACAAGTTGATACGTGTAAATAACCTTCCATAAGTGTAAAATGGATAAACAAATTGGTTAGTAACTCCTAAATTATTTTTATTAACAATTTCCGGAACTCGTTTTTCAATGCATCTCTATGCGTTCTTCAATCTTTTGGGGGGATAAGGGAGCGTGGCATAGGCTTCACTTTCCTAGCACTGCGTAGCGCAACATTGGCAACTTCCCGTCAGCCAGCCGTGCTTGTTCCTAGGAGACGTTAAAGGCCTCTCGTCGGAAGGAGGTGCATTTCCTTTGGCGAAAGCTAACCCTAGCCAACCTCGCCAACATCCGAAATGCGCAACACCCGAAATGCGATGAGTTCGGCGCATGTGCGTTAACTTAGGAGGGAGAAAAAAGTATCTGCCCGGCGTCTGGGCTAACGCTAAAGGCTAAAACGAAAACTTAGGATGCAGGACAATTTTAAGAGTTCAAGAGATTTTTCGAAGCCATCCAGTTGTAAAATTAAAAACGAGATGGTTGAAGGAACTTGAAATTAGCACTTTAATTTAAAAAGGAAAGTTTCTAATAATAATGCTGCGATGCTGTATAAGTGTATCATTTAATCTATAAATAAATACTTAAATGCGATTTCAATTGAAATCTAAACACATTTTGAGAAACAATGTTATGTACATCATTTTCAGTATCCTGTAATGAAAGTAAAAAAAATAAATTAAAACATTCTACATAACGGTCTTTAAAACTTATTTGTAGACAAATTTTATACCTATATTAAAACATGCTTTTAATCTTCCTACTATCCCCCCCCTTCCTTTTCATATAAACAAGATTATGTGTATTAATTGTGGGAAAGTTCTGTTGTGTTGAAAGGTTAAAAGTAGGCAAAATTACTTGAGACATAAAATTTAGAGCATCGATTTTTGTTATAACAAGTATAAAAATAAGTATAAAAATTATTAAATTTTGATTTTAATATAAAATAAGATACAGATGAACTTATTTTATTAAAAATAGTAGTATTAATAGTTACTATTTCATAGCCCAAGCATTATTTCTTGATCGAAACGTTCATCGCATGCCACAGATCTAGAGATCCAGTTTTGACGACAGCTGGCTGTGTCTGGCACAGCCAGCTGCGTCAAAAAAGGGTCTCTAGATCTGTGGCACGCGATGAACGTTTCGATCGTCCGCCATTTTGCTGGTAGTTAAGTCGAGCGATGGCAATGGCTGCCCTTTTTTCAGCATTGGGAAAGGGTTGCGCCTCAAAGGGTTAACATTATGAAAACCTGAAAACAGTTTTCCGTATAAATGCTGTTATGGTTTTAAAGCCTACAGATGTGAAAATTTCCGGTTGTACCACTCCAAAACAAAACTTTTACCAGCCATGTCTCCAAAACAATAAAAAATGCACTCTCGAAGAACGTAGCGAAATTCACGCTGTTTGCTGGGATCGGCTTTGAAATTTTCATACGCGTGTAAAACATACTTGCAGCATGACTGAAAATTGGGAGCGAAAGGCACATATCGAAAATGAACAGTAGAAAGTTTTTCAAAATATTCGAAACTAATGTTTTCAAATTTGACAATGATTGAGGGGGGGGGGGGGAAACGACACATGGCCACTGTGCTAAACTACAACTGTGTGTACAAAAATATAGCAAAAAAACTCTTGCATTACTTTTAGAATACAAATATCCGACAGTTTTAAAGTATTTTTCGGAATTTTTACCTCCCCAAATATCCAATCGTGTAACGAAAGTGAAAAATCTGGAGTGACTCCAGCAGGCCTCTCAATTGGTCCTCTTTTTTTAAAATTCCTACCTTCATCAAAGTTTTATTTATATAGCCTAGTATTTTAATGGTTTGATAGTCGAAACCTTAACATCTAAAAGAACATTTAACAACTGTTGAAGAAGCAGAACATTTTACTCTATTATTTATAGAGGTAGGAATTTCAAAAAACGAGGACCAATTGAGAGGCCTGCTCCAGTCGACTTTCCGAACACTTAAGATTAAGATCATTACCAAGCATTTAAATAAATTTTAATCGATGAATAATTCAAACATATATACCAAATTGAAGCTCAATCGAATGCGCCGTTTAAATGCTAGCGCACATTCAAGAATTTCCTCCCATAGGCCATAATGTTAAAGAAATCTTTGTCGTAGCCCTGTAGAAAAACTATAAGTCCTATACACATCAAAATCAATACCGGTCTTACGATGGTGGTTTATAACCTATATACCCAATTTGAGCTCAATCCAATGTACCGTTTAAACGCTAGCGCACATTCAAGAATTTCCCCCTAGGCCATAATGTAAAAGAAATCTTTGTCGTAGCCCTGTGGAAAAATTATAAGTCCCATACACACCAAAATCAATACCGGTCTTGCGAACGGTGGTTTGTAACATATATACCCAATTTGAGCTCAATCGAACGCCCCGTTTAGGAGCTATCGTGTTCACTCACACACACACACACACACACACACACACACACATACATACATCTCGTAAAAATAGCATAAATGAGTTCAGAAGACCTCAAAACGTGTGAATACACCAAAATCTCGAAGTCGAATTTTTTCATGATTACAATACTTTCCTTACATGGAAACATCATTCCTTACATTGTTACAATACTTTCCTTACATGTTCGGAAAGTAAAAATCGTAAGTGAGATCTACATCAATTAGATATCACGAATTTAACCCTACAACAGTGGTGCCGCAGGACCGGCCTTCTGTTTGAAGTGGCCCGGTTGCAAACATTTTTTGGGGGCCCCAAGCATTATAGATGCTAAAAATTCATTAATTAATAGACCCATTTATAAAGCAAATATTAAGACTGAACTGAAATACCACTAATAACACTTTAATGGTCGTGGTAATTAGGGTTGAAGGCCGGCTGTAAGGTAGCTGGCGCCCTGGACAAGCTAATTTTTGGTGCCCTTTTTAAATAAATCTAACTCGTTTATGACGACTCCTTATTTAAGAAGAACCCAGATTGAATGAGGAAATTGGAAATACCTGGCTAGTAAGTCTATGGGAGTATAACTCGCTTTTAACGAGTAAAACCTAGTTATATCGAGGAATATTTTTGTGATTTATAAAATTTCTACTGACTTCCACCTCACCAGCTCTGATAATCCTTTCTTAGAAAAAATCTTTTAACATTCCAAAGTCAATAAAGACGACGATGATAACAAAGAATAGGAAGAAACTACAAAGGGAGCTTACCTGACCATGGACAAGTGGGACAGTCTGACGTTGGATAAACCTTCAAAAGAAAAAAAAAATCTGTTCTCTCTCCTAAGATTGTGTTTTCATGGCGCCCCTAAACATATAGCGCCCCGGGCAGCTGCCCGAGTTGCCGGTACCTTGAGCCGGCACTGGTTGGAGGTCTAAACCACATTGAATATGTATGCTAAACCTGTAGGGCCGTTTATCACCCATTTCAGTTAACCTGCATTACTAATACTGAAAAATGTGAGAATATATGAATCTGTTCACTCTAGAGATCCACCGACCACCGAGAGTGACATTAATTGTTTCAGAGTAACTTAGTTAGTAATGAAGACAGTAAAATAAATATTTTGTTGGCCAACTACCTATTTAAAATTTGAAAAAGAAGCCCACAATGGAAGTGGGGGGGGGGATGACTTAAAGCTTAGGTCAAATTAAATAAAATAAATAATTTTATACTTTAGTTAAATTAACCAAAATGTATGTTTGAATATTTTTCTTCACATTAAGTCCATTAATTTAATATAAGAGGACATTTCATTAGTCAGTGCTGCTAATTTAAGGGATTTGTCGCTAAATTTAGCAACTTTTCACTGTATTTAGTGAATAAATTTTTTGGAAAGTGACATTTTTGATGATCTTGCTCTCTAATTTAGAGATTCAAATGAATTTGCAGTATTGTTTCAAACTTTCTAAAATTTTAAGATCTAATCAGTACTACTTTAGAAAAGAAATGATGCGATGAAATGTTTAAGAATGGATCGTGGATGAACAGACATATCAGGGACGTAGCTAGAGAATAGGCGATGGAGGCCTTGGCCCCTTCCGAAATTCATACTTTTCTTAATTGGATGTCAATAATCAAGCTTTTTCGTAGAAATGCTATCTTAATTAGAAATGCCTCCTTTTGGGCCCGCCCCGATTTATCTTTCACTTTCTGGTTATGTGCCCGAGACGTACATTTCAATCATCCAATTTTATGTGTACTTTTATCCGCTATTATACTGTAAATATTCAAATATAGTATGAGTGCTATTTTAAGTATGAGGGTTCTATTAGAAAATAGAGCAACATTCATTCGATATCTATTATTAATTTCAGTTGGTATTTTTTTGGAATTAACCCCTTATTGGTAGGATATTTTTTCGAAATTATTATTATTATTATTATTATTATTATTATTATTTTCATAGTTACCAACCCTTACCGAACACATCCAACCGCTTTTTGGAAACAGTAAATTTTTAATATCTTTTCAAAATGTTAACCAACCCACACGTACATTTGGAAACTAAATATGGTATTCAGTTGTCCACGATCTTTTTCTATATTCTAACATAAAAATCACTGTACATATAAAGTGGTTAATTATATGGCAAGCGCCGCCGACTGTGCGGGCACAAAAACGCCGAAAGTATGTGAGATGTGCCTTCGAAGAAGAAGGGGTTGAGATCGATTAATGTGTTTGAAATATTTTATATTCCTAATTTTCAACAAACACAGTTTTAAGAGTACTGACTTTTTCTACTTCAGAATAGCTGTTTCATCTGACTGCAGAACTTCGCTTACTCTAGATACTCATTTATTGCTTAGGAACTAAATCGCGTAAATATAAGTTACGGGAACAATCAAAATGCATTTAAAACTTTTATAAATGTGAAACTTAACACAATTTAAAACTTTTTGACGAAAATTATCTAATTACTTGCAATCTCGGCTATTATAAACAAAATAACGACTTACCTTTTTTCAAATGTAGAAAACGCAATGATAAAATTGGTAAAGCTTAATGCATAATTTAGGCCCGTGAAAGTCATAAAATTCAAGAAAAATCTTTCAAAATATATATAACATGCACACAAAAGTTAACAGACTCGTACAAAGTCTAATACAAGTGAACACTTCCAATGGCTCAACTTCGGTTAGTAACTTTGAGAGAAGGAGTAACTGCAAAAAAGGATTTGACCAACACATTTGCACAATTGTAAACGGAAAAAAAAATGTTCCCATGCTTGCAAAGGTAACCAAATGCAGGTCATTTTTTATTCTTTGTGTACTCTTATCTTTAAATTAGTACCAGACGCGTGAAACGTACTTCAAATGTTAGTTTAGAGGGGGGGGGGGGGCACAGGTATTAATCAACCAGTCCTGGGTTTTGACAACAAAAAGGCCTCTTCCACTGATCTTTGCGTTTCAGTTCTTTTCAAAGAATTCGATAATGAGCGGTCATTATGACCAATGGTCCAGATCTGATAACTCTATTTTTCTCTAACTGATGTTTTCGCCCTTTCCACGGTGAAAGGTGCGAAGGTAAGTGACATTTGATCAGAGCTGGGGTAGACACTTTTTTAAATGATGTTTAGCTCTGAAAGATGCAGAGTAGTCACACAACACTATCAGTCTAATTTAAAGAAATCTTTTATATTTTTCACGATAAGAGAGAGAGACATAATAAAAAATATAGGACGGATTTGGGGGCCCCTCTGAAACCGGGGCCTAGGTGCCTTGCATCCGCAGCACCCCCCCTGTGGCCGGCCCTGTGCACACAAAGGGAAGGGGTCCACAGGGTCCGGACCCCTCCCAAAATAGTTGTCAATTTTCCTTCGTTAAATTAACGGATAATTTTTGACTTTAAAATATGTTAGAAGGCATCAAATTCTTATTTTCAGCAGTTAACCCTTTCAGGCGCAACCCTTTCCCAATGCTGAAAAAAGGGCAGCCGTTGCCATCGCTCGTCTTAACGACCAGCAGCATAGCGGACGATCGAAACGTTCATCGCGTGCCACAGATCTAGAGATCCTTTTTTTGACGACGACCCTTTTTCAGCAGATGTCACTGCTGTTAAAAATAATCGTGACAATTTCTGTACGGGAAATGACGTGCTTAAAAAGTAAAGGATTCTTGTGAGAGCTCTGTCACCCGCAACTACTTTTATAGAAATCAAATCTATTCTTCGTGACTGGCAACAGTCAAAACGCCAGAGTTGGGTGTTCCCAGAGCGGGATCACTGAGCGTTAAAGGGTTAAGATAGATGAATAAAAACACAGTACAAGGGGCTTACGATAAAAATATCAAAAGTCCGCATTTTTTTCAGGTGGTTGGTGTCACAGTTTTATGGGTTGGACCACCTCCAAGAGAAAACCCTCTGTGCGCCACTGCCCTACAATGCTACCGATTAGACTCCTGCACGAAACCTAATCAAATAACATCATGCTAAGATGCGAAGGGATTGCTTTGAAAATAAGCAAATCTTAATTTGTCACTTATGAATGATGATTGGAGATCGTAAAATTTGCAGATAGTATGTTTTTACTATACTAGTCGCCAAGGCGGAGAGTTTCGCAGCCCCATGCCTAACTGTTCTTTATACTCAGTGCAGTTTTGACTAAATCCCTGGACTCACTTCAGCGAAAATCATGCTTCTTTGTTTTAACCCCTTAACGCACAGTGTTCCCGCTCTGGGTTCACCAAACTCTGACGTTTTGACTGTTTCCAGTCACGAAGAATAGGTTGGATTTCTATAAACAATAGTTGCGGGTGACAGATCTCCACGAGAATCCTTTACTTTTTTAGCACGTCATTTCCCGTACAAAAAATGGTCACGATTCTTTTTAACAGCACTGACATCTGACGAAAAATGGAAGAATGCGAGAACAGCTGGATAGATTGCCCCATGCTGAAAAAAGAGCAGCCGTTGCCATCGCTCGACTTATAACGACCAGCAAGAGGGCGGATGATCGAAACGTTCATCGCGTGCCACAGATCTAGAGACCCCATTTTTGACGGCAGCTGGCTGTGCCGCACAGATGTCACCGGGTGTCAAATGGGACCACAATGGGGTGCACATATGTCACCGGGTGTCACCGATGAACGTTTCGATCGTCCCCCATCTTGCTGGTAGTTAAGTCGAGCGATGGCAACGGCTGCCCTTTTTTCAGCATTGGGAAAGGGTTGCACCTCAAGGGGTTAACAGTATTTGTCATTCAATTTATTTAGGTTAGGGTTGCTTCAGGGGCGCAGCCAGAAATTTTTTTTTTTTTTGGGGGGGGGGTTACGATTACTGCAACTCATATATATGTAAACGTGTGTGAAAATGTAGTGAAGAATATACATTTTGTATAGCAAAAATTTCTCATGGGGGGGGTTATGGTCCCCTAACCCCCTCCCTTGGCTACGCCACTGGTTGCTATACACACACTTTGGATGCCATGATGAAAGCAGATGTTGAAACAGCAAATATCTAAAATGTGCTTTAGCCCAATGCAGGGTGACATTTTTTTAGATGAGCGATGAATGCGCTAGTGTTGTCAGTTCGATATTTTAAAGCTGTGAAAAAGTCCGAAAGATCTTGCATTTTTGTGTATCCATTATTGTCATTTCGTAATCTAGCTGCTGCGTGACATAGGCTTGCTCCATTGGACGTCATTGAACTGTTCATTTGAATTTTTGAACATGCGTTATTGTTATTTGCACTCATGTTTACATCTAGCTGTTGCCATTCGCAGCGTGGGAATAGCGCCGAGTTTGGTACTGCTAACGTTAGCGTATTATATAAGTAGATTTTGAAATTATTAATGTTAGTCACGTGTTTTCTGCGAAACATGGATTAGTGTTTGACGAACAATCAGTGGCGTAAGCAGGGGGTGGGCCCAGGGGGCTTGAGCCCCTCCCCCCGGAATTTTCAGACTGAAAAGGATTTTTTTTAATAATAAAAGTGGTCGGGCTTTTGTTTGATCATCATTGATATTGTTTCTCTCTATTCTAAAAAAAAAAGTAAAGGCCGCTGGCGCTGTCAATAGCTTGTGGACCTATCTCCTCCTAAACCGTGGGGATTTGAGTTTCGACTAAGGTGCCCACAGATTCGAAAAATTCCGGGGAACCTGCTAAGCTGACTTAAATTTCGAAAATCGAATTATTTTAGAAGATATTAATAAAAAACTGAAAAAATTAACAGAATGGTTGCCAGATTTGGCATAAAATCATTCATTCCTTTGCAACAAAGCGTTTCCAAGTATCTAGAATCGCGTGAAATTTACAAAGTTAACGCAAAAAGCCTAATAACTTCTTTACCGTTTGCACGATCCGCTTGAAAATTTTCATGATCATGTATAAAAATATAGAAAACAATCTGCGCTTCTTTAAAAATCTGAAAATCCACCCGTTCCCTCCTTTTAAAGCGATTTTTCGCTATTTTCAGCACTATTTTATTTCCGAGAGTCAAAAAAGTAAATAATTTGCGTGACAAAATTACCCTTTTCAAGTGAATATGACGTCATACAATTGGGATTCAAATTCGTTTAAAAAAGATTTTCCAGATTACACAGTTTATTATCTTTTTTTTTTTTTTTTTCCCCGCAAATAAATCGTTTGCATGGACATGAGAATAGCTGTGTACACAAAACGAAATCTTTCGATTGCGAAAAGATTCCGCGAGTTTCCAGAACAGCATGAAATTTAATTTGGGTATCTCTCTATTCTAAAAAAAAGTAAAGGCCGCTGTCGCCGTCAAAGCTTGTTGGCCTATCTCCTCCTAACAACCGTGGGGATTTAAGTTTCGACTAAGGTGCTCACAGATTCGAAAAATTCCGAGGAACCTGATGAGCTGACTTAAATTTCGAAAATCGAATTATTTTAGAAGATATTAATAAAAAAATAAAAAATAAACAGAATGGTTGCCAGATTTGGCATAAAATCATTCATTCCTTTGCAACAAAGCATTTCCAAGTATGTAGTATCACGTGAAATTGTCAAACATGAAGTAGAAATACACCCATTTTACGCCAAAATAAAAACTACATGAAATAAGTAACTCAAAATGTGTTACACAAAGTTGACAATTTTCAAATAGTAAGTTCGCTTAGACAACAAGAGTTTAGAATTAGCGTTTATCCGTTTTTCCAAAACAGAGTAACTAATATCTTGAAAATGAAAAATAATTAAAATGCAGATTATTTTAAAGCCGGGTCCAGCTGGATTATTTGCTCAGTAGAAATATTTGGCGGCGTTAACTATGCCATTATAGCAGTTACAGTACACTTTGGATATTTGCTAGCGCGACGAGATGAATTCGTGGTGCTAAGTACGCCAATCTGCAAACGATTATGTAAATGAAAATATGGATAACGGTTTTCCGGTAACCTTACATGAACAGTAATTATAGGTTGTGAGCATGTGTAAATCGCCAAATAATGCAAAGTCGCCATGGGTGGCAAGCTATCCTATCTGTTCCGTAGCTTTTATTAACTTTACATGTACGCAAGTCGCCAAATAATGAAAAATCGTCATGGGTGGCAAATTCGCAAGGTGTCCAATAGGTTTTACATTATTAAAAATACAGCTGAAACAGATGTTCTCATTTTATTACGCTTTATCTCCTAATTAATATAACTTTTGAATGGCAACATTCAATATCATTGTGTTTCTGAGGAGTGCAAATAATTTTTCCAGCTATTATAAGCAGAGTCCGCACTCCAGGTGGAGTATAGCTCAGAACCCGTACAACATTGATACCCATAACAAAATATCTTCCGTGTTATGAGGGGGAGGGGGTCTACTGTAGTGTGAAGTTTAAATTTTTATGTACCAAGGAACCTGCAAGAACCAAGCAATGTGTAGCTCAGTAACATTCTATCTGATCCAATCTTCCGGTTTTGTCTGTTGAAATTATGTCTTTTTTACGAATAAGCCTTATTAGGGGCCGAATGCCTCATACGAAAAGCGAGCGTAGCGAGTCTGGGGGCTTTGGCCCCTAGTGTTGAAAAATAAATCAAATATTTCATTTAAGAAAGTGTACAAGTTAATTTTATATACGTACTAGTTGCGTGCCCGTTCTTCGCACAGTAGGAAAGGAATATTTTCTTAAAATATGATCGTAACAAAATCTCAAAAAATAGTTCAGGTAGTCTCTTCTGAAGCTATCGCGGGATATATTAACGTAACATAGGATTACAGTTTAGTTAAGTTGTAAGACGACCGTTAAAAAATGATCGGGCAATCTATCCAGCTATTCTCGCATTCTTCCATTTTTAAGCATATGTCATTGCTGTTAAAAATAATCGTGACCATTTTTTTTTACGGGAAAGGACGTGCTAAAAAGTAAAGGATTCTCGTGGAGTCGTGTCACCCGGAACTATTTTTATAGAAATCCAATCTATTCTTCGTGACTGGCAACAGTCAAAACGTTAGAGTTGGGTGTTCCCAGAGCGGGATCACTGCGCCTTAAAGGGTTAAGGCTAAAATGAAGACTAGATTTTTTTTGAAAACTAGTCCTGAGTGCGATGTTGTGCGATTAAGGCCAATTAGCTACACGTGGGCTCTCGGCCGAGGGGTGGGGGTGTATAGAGATCACGATTGTGTTCGGGCTCGAATGGGATCGATAACATTTGTCTTTAATTTGCACAAACGGCAAAATTTATGATATTCTATCAATGAAGTAATTGTCTTTTATTTATCTATTAGGTGAAACTTCGGGCTCGGGCTCCGACTTAAATAATATCACTTGGGCGGGCTCGGACTTTAAAAAATGAGCTCGAACTCATCTCTAGTGGGGGTACCCTCCGTGAGGTCTTTCTAAGGGGTCCTAACCCGTATCTACTCTAACTTTCAAAGGAAACCACGGAAAACTACGGACGGTTAGGTCGGAGACGCGACCTGGTTTTGAACCAGGCCCCATCCGTCTCCCAGTTCAGAGTGCTATGCGCTCGGCCACTGGTGGGGCTCCAGAGTATGAGCTTGCCGTTGTGGTACCCTTTTAAAATATTTCTACTGCAAAACTGAAACAATCGATTTTATCAAAATCGGATAGGTTTATGTTGTTTGTATGGCACATTCACGACACATTTATAGTTATCAATATACGAATAATACATTGTTTACTTTTAAACATTTTTTTTCCCCCCCTCCACAACCTTCTCATGATCCATTCCAAACCTATAGGTCATAGTAGGCATTAAACCTCTTTTGAGGTATAATGCAATGTTTAAACAGTTTTTAAGCAATGAAATTACGGCACTGACTCAAAAAATTTAAATTGTATCTTTACAAGTTACCAGCGTTAAGAAGTATCCAGAAAAAATAAGCCACTGAAAGTTTAGGTAGAGTTTTAAAAATAAAGTTTTGAAGCCGATGTACGCCGAGGTGTAAAATCAGCGTTCTTCGCCGGCGCAGACCTCTACTTCCGCTCTGTTAAGTGTTGAGACGGGCGGTGCCCTACACTCAAGAGTCCGGCCCTGGACACAGCCGGCTGTGTGGGGACACACAGCCGCTGGTAGTGAACTCGAGAGATGGCGACGAGTGTACTTTTTCAGCGGTTGGTACTATCTAAAGTTGTTCTTCCATATAGGCTTGAAAATGGTTGCGCCTTAAAATGTTCAGTTCATGTCGATGTGCGCCAGTGGCGGATTCCCGGGGCTAGTTCTAGGATATTCTGGCTGCCTGAGTGCACAGTTGCTGTCCTCAGCAGTTAATTAAAAAAAAAAAAAAAAAAAAAAAAAAAAAAAAAAAAAAAAGCCCGATAATAATAAAAAAACATAGCGCGAAAAAAACAAACTGAAATACTTTCAGATTTTAAATGAGAAAATGCTATATAGGGCCCGATTTAAAAAAAAATTTTTGTACGTGAAATTATTAATCTCATCAGGGTTGACCCATCGCACCGGTTGTTTTTGTTGTGGGATTATGGCGAATTATCTACACGTGGGATCTAGGCCGATGGGTGGGGGTGCCCTACGTGGAGTCTCTTTCTAAGGGGAAGAAAGGGTCTCTTAGATCTGTGGCACGCGATGAAACGTTTCGATCGTCCGCCATCTTGCTGGTCGTTAAGTCGAGCGATGGCAACGGCTGCCCTTTTTTCAGCATTGCGCCTCAAAGAGTTAACACAGGTGTGATGAAGATCACATATCTAATTTAATAATCATTTACTTTGGCTTTCTTTAATGTAATGTATCCAAAATTCAAAAATTCTAAATCACTTCTGTTCTCATTTTTCTGCCATTTCGGCTTTTAAATCTGTATATTTACTTTTCCCTGTATGCACTATTCTTTTTGTTCTTAATTGTTTCGTCTCTCCAGACCGGTGTGCTAAAAATAGATTATATTGCGTCCGTTTGCAAAATCAATGGCCTTTTTGATTTTCCTCTTGGCATCCTGCTGGCGTAAGTTATTTAGTTGTTCCCCTGCGACGACTTTAAAATTATTTGCTCGCGATTACGTCATTTTATTGGATTAACTTGTAGGGTGGCTCTGGAATTGGCGTTATTGATCTCAGCCAAGTTATTGTTCTCGCCAATGTGTAATTCTCTACTGGCGTTATTTTTAATTCATTCCACCTTAATTTCACTGTCCATATTATATAGGACGTCATTTTATTTTCGCTGAGCCACCACCGCCCGTTATAATATTGTTTCAATAGTATATGTTTAATAAAATAGTTTCAAGCATTTAACGTCTTTTTATTTTATTGCAACTATAAGTGTATTCGAACCTGGATTATCATGTATCACAGCGCAGTCTTTAAATTTAAATCAGCGCAACCAAATAACTTCTTTACAACAGGCATTCCACGACAGACTCTAAAAAAAAGAGCTTTTAGTTCACTCACTCCTCCCAATGAAACAATGAACTCGACGAGCGCGAGGTTTCATTCACCTTGGCGAGGCGAGTTGAACGAACAACACCAAGCGCGCATCCCTCGGCGCGGCGCGGCGCTTCTTCTTCATCATCTCCAAGGTCCGCTTCCCCGCCATTTCGTTCAGAAGTGGGGCACACTCGGCCACGGGCGGACCTGGAACCAGGATGTTTCGACGACTCCTCCGAATCCGAAACCCCTTCGCTTCCTAAACCGGCCCGAAAAAGTGGCACAGTCCGCGCCGGTTTTTTTCTGTTTGTCTTCCGCGTTTCGCTCTGCGCGGAAGAGATTGCTCTCCGGGGATGAGGAAGTCAGTGGCGGAGTTTAAAGAAAGAGTTTCAGGGGCGGTGGCTGGTGGAATTCGGAAAAGTTATTCGAGCAAGGTCGAAGTCCTTCGCCCGGTGATTGACACGGCCGTAGCTGAAGGTTTCTCGTGAGAGGGGGGGGGGGAGAAGGTCAGACCATTGTTATCTCTGAAATTATTTGATTGACATTAAATTTTACAAGAAATATCTCGTAAAATTTTCAATAGCACTCAAAAATATTCAAATCCCTTATAAGAAATTGGGGTTGTTACGTACTAAATTATAAAAATTTTCAAAATTAACGTTTTTTTTTTTAAATTTTAATGTAAAGTTTTCAGATTTATATAAAATTTTATTTTTATTTTTTTATTTATTTATTTATTTATTTATTTATTTTTTTTTTTTTTGACCGTATACTATTTTGAACGATGGATTCAAAAAGTAACTATTTTGCTATAATTAGCATTTCGGCGTACACTAAAGTGGGGGGGGGGACATCTCCTGACACAACACTCCCTCATACGTTCGTGGATCCTTGCCCTTAAACACTTTCCAACAAAAATAAAAAGTGTTTATAATTTCGGTTTGTCTGTCTGTCCGCCCATGCTCTAACTTCTGTAAATAAAGGCCCGAATGGATAAGACGCTGAATATGGTAGATGGCAGAAGTTTGTAGGTCCAGGGTTCTGGTCTAACACGCGGCAGCCGATTTAACCCTTTGAGGCGCAACCCTTTCCCACTGCTGAAAAAAGGGCAGCCGTTGCCAACGCTCGTTACCAGCAAGATGGCGGATGATCGAAACGTCCATCGCGTGCCACAGATCTAGAGACCCCTTTTTTGTGCGACAGCTGGCTGTGCCGCACAGCCAGCTGTCGTCAAAAAAGGGGTCTCTAGATCTGTGGCACGCGATGAACGTTTTGATCGTCCGCTATCTTGCTGGTCGTTAAGTCGAGCGATGGCAACAGCTGCCCTTTTTTCAGCATGGGGCAATCGATCCAGCTGTTCTCGCATTCTTCCATTTTCCAGCGGATGTCAGTGCTGTTAAAAATAACCGTTGACGGGAAATGACTTGCTAAAAAGTAAAGGATTCTAGTGGAGCTATGTCACCCGCAACTATTTTTATAGAAATCCAATCTATTCTTCGTGACTGGTAATAGTCAAAACGTCAGAGTTTGGTGTTCCCAGAGCGGGAGCACTGCGCGTTAAATTGTTAATAGTCTGGAGATTTTGGGCAGATTTTCCCAGATGTAATGTGAATACACGTTAGAATCCCGTAAAACGTCTTCCCCCTGAAGCAACCCCCCCCCCCCTAGAGAGATACTCCGCGCAGGCTCGCCTTAACACACTGCATACATTAAATAGTAGCATCCTCTCCCAAAAAGTATCTGTATTCGCAACTACAGGGTGATTCTAAACTCTTGGGCAAAACTTTAGCGGGTGATAGTACACATAACAAAACAAACAATTTTAAATAGGAAACCGAGGGTCCCAAACGTCTTCTGAATGAGAGAGGCGCCATTAACCCTTTAACGCGGCGTGCTCCCGCTCTGGGAACACCCAACTCTGACGTTCTGACTGTTGCCAGTCACGAAGCATAGATTGGATTTCTATAAAAATAGTTGCGGGTGACATGGCTCCACGAGAATCCTTTACTTTTTAGCACGTCCTTTCCCGTAAAAAAATGGTCACGATTATTTTTAACAGCACTGACATCTGCTGAAAAATGGAAGCATGCGAGAACAGCTGGATAGATTTCCCAATGGTGAAAAAAGGGCAGCCGTTGCCATCGCTCGACTTAACTACCAGCAAGAGGGCGGACGATCAAAACGTTCATCGCGTGCCACAGATCTAGAGACCCTTTTTTGATGCAGCTGGCTGACAGCCAGCTGCATCAAAAAAGGGTCTCTAGATCTGTGGCACGCGATGAACGTTACGATCGTCCGCACAGCCAGCTGCATCAAAAAAGGGTCTCTAGATCTCTGGCACGCAATGAACGTTTCGATCGTCCGCCCTGTAGCTGGTAGTTAGTCGAGCGATGGCAACGGCTGCCCTTTTTTCAGCATTGGGAAAGGGTTGCGCCTCAAAGGGTTAAAGTTTAGCGTCCAAAATTTCAAATGATGTAAAAAGACGGAAAAAATGGCCGATTTGTTTGCGGTTTCCCCTAAAATTATTCTTTATCTCAGTATTTTCTTGACAGTAAATTTTAAAGTTCAAAAAATGCCGATAGAGAGCGCTTTAGTCTGAATACATTTTATTTTTAATTTTGTCATCTCTCTCTCGTTTATTTTACGTGTAGGTGGTAGTAGTTGTTGCCTGGTATACGACACCAAGTCCTACGATACCAAGATCGGGAATAACTGAACTGTGTTCAGGGGTGTGTGTTTCAAATTCCAATTCCTGAACACTGTGCAGTTTGTGCTACTTGACCACTCCCAACGATTCAGATTTTGAGCTAAAAATTTCAGTTTAAGTCTAATTTAAGTTTTGAAAGCAATTGATGAGATACAAAAAATAACGGTAAAAAATAGTTTTTCGTCACTCCAAAGTCTAAAGCGCCCTCTGTCGGCATTTTTGAACTTTAAAATTTATTTTCAAGAAAATACTGACATAACTGATTTATTAAAACTGCAAATGAATCGACCAATTTTTCCTCTTGTCCTGTGCTCTCCTCATCTTGTCCTGCATCAGAACTTGTGCTTGCTGATCGCTTGACGCTATCTGAAGGACCCGTTCTTCGCACGGGAGTGAATGGATTTTTTTAATATTATTGTTGTAATTACTATTTATCATAATAAATAGATATAGCAAAGTGGATATCGCATAAATGTTATCTGTGTTCAATAATCATGCATATAGAATTTCATGGCGATCGTTTGAACGGTGAAAAAGATGATTCGGCGCAGCGCCATCTACTGTCAAAGTTATTGTAAGATGGATAGCATCAAAATATTCTCATGTTCAAATATCTATGTGTACCAATTTTCATAGCAAACAGTTTAAGGGTCGAGATACGCTGCAGTGCCATCTAGTGGCGAATTAAAGTAATAATACGCTACAGCGCCATCAAAGGGCGAGTTATAGCAAAATGGATAATGCGAAAATATTCCCCGTGTTCAAATATGTATGTATACCCATTTTCAGAGCGGTCAGTTGAACGATCAAGAAGTTGATTGCTGCAGTGTTATCTAGTGGCCAGATTAAAGTAATAATGTGCTGCAGTGCCATCTAATGGTGAGCTAGAGCCAAATGAATACTAAAAAATATTCTCTCTGCTCAAATGTGTAAGTATACCAATTCTTAAAGTTAATCGTCGAACGGTTTTGAAGTGGGTGCGCTGCATCGGCATCTAGCGGCAAGTCATAGCAAAATGGATAGCGTAAAAGTATTCTCCGTGCTCAAATATCTGTGTGTACCAATTTTCATCGAAATCTAGTTGGACGGTATTTTCATAGCAAGCAGTTGAACGGTACAGGAGGTGAGTTATAGCAAAACGGATGCTGCGAAAATATTCTTCGCGTTCCAACATGCAACATAGTAATAGTCATTGCCCTCTGGGAATATTTGCCTGCGCCATGGTGTACGGACTCTAGCAGCGTTAAGTACAAATGGATAACACCAAAGTATCCTCCGTTTGTGCAAATATCTATCTATACGAATTTTCATGGCGATCAGTTGAACAGTCTATTATTGGCTGCAGTGACACCTCGAGCAAATATAGCAAAGATAGTTACTCCAAAATATCTATGTCGAATCTTCAATACCAGTTTTCATAGCAATCAGTTGAACAGTCTTTATATGCTGCAGCGCCATCTAGCGGTGAGTTACAGAAAGATGTTGATACGTTGCAGCGCCATCTAGTGGCGCGTTAAAGTAATAATTTGCTACAGCACAATGAAGTGGCGAGATACAGCAAAATGGGTAACACGAAAATATTCTCAAAGATCAAGAATTTATGTATATCAATTTTCATAGAGATCAATTGTTCTGTCAAGAAGTTGGTGCGCTGCATTGCCATCTAGTGGCGAGTTAAAGTAATAATGCGCTAGAATATAGTGTCCGTGTTCACACACCCAATTGCGTAAGTATAAAATTTTTTATGGCGATTAGTTGAACGGTATAGATCTTAATGCACTGCAGCGCCATCTTGTGGCAAGTTATAGCAAAACGGATAGTGTAAAAATATTCTCCATGTTGAAATATCCATGTGTACCAAATTTCATAAAAATTGGTTGAACGGTATTTTCACAACAAGCGCTTGAACGAAATAGAATTCGACGTTCTGCAGTGCCATCTAGCGGAAAATATACAATAGCAAAATGGATAGTTTGAAAATATTCTCAGTGTTCAAATATCCACAAATAACCAATTTTCATCAAATCAGTTGAACGGTATTTTCTTAGCGAGCGGTCGAACGGAATAGAATTGGCCGTTCTGCAGCGCCATCTAGCGGCAAGTTTAGCAAAACGGATAGTGTAAAAATATTCTCCGTGATCAAATGTCCGTAGGTACCAATTTTCGTCAAAGTAGGTTAAACGGTTGAATAGAATTTGACGTTCTGCAGCGCTACCTAGCGGCTTCCGATATTTTAATAATTATTCACAAGGGCGGATTAAAGGAGGAGAAAAAAGAAATTAAAAGATCCTATTTTACTTCTATTAAAAGGATGTATATATATGTCAATCTTCTAACTAACCCCCCCCCCCCCGACAAACTTGCAATAATCCGCCACTGGTTATTCAGCTATTCAGGGCGGAGACGAATCCAACAAATCTGAGATCATCAAAATCGGTCCAGCCGTTCTTGAGTTATAAATAGTGTAACTAACCCGAGTTTGTTTTATTGAAGTCGCTGATCGCTTGCATCCGATCATTAAAATTTCACTTTAAGGCTGTAGTTCGAAAAAAAAAAAAGAACTCTGTTTTTAGTTTTCACAAATTGAAATAAACTAATAGCACCATGGTCTCCAAAAAATTCTGGTTCTCCACAAGCTGCTTTACACACTGTAATAAGCGAAAAAGCTGTATCTTTTGTGAAATATTCAGAAAAAATTCTTAAAGGTGGATCTGAACTGCAAGATTTTTCGAAGAGTGACACGTTGTGCGAAAATTTCCGATTTTTAAGAATTTTTTCTAGAAGTTTTGAAACGGATACAGGTTTATCGTTTATTTCAGTATGTAGTACAGCTTGTAAAGAGACCGTTTCAAAATTTTTAAGCGCCTGATTTAATTAGTTTACTTGTACTTATGTACCAAAATCACATGATTTTTTTCGAACTATACCGTTAACCGAAGCGGTGAAAAAAACGACCTTCAACCAAAGAAGTCAAGGAGACGAAACAAACAAACGAAGTATCACTCCTAAGGTCACTGACTTTTCCACCCCAAACCAAACAAACGCTCGATACAAACAACACGCTACCGATAAACAAAAAAATTCGGAACAGGAGCAAGGTTGCGCGCGAACGAGTCAAAGAACCGAACGACCAGGGGTGGATGAACTTGTCTCCCGCATTTCTCGCATCCTCTTCCGCATCCATCCATCCATCCTCCCCTCCCCCCCTCCGCCAACATAGAAATGGTTCCGTCCACTGACTGACTTCTTGTCTTAAACTACCCTTGACCCACAAACTTTCGATTTTCGGAAGCAGGGGAGGGTGAAAAAGTGAGAGTGGAAAGACATTGAAACCGCCGTTAACTGGGGCACGCGGAAGTGAAAGGGAAGCGAGAGAAAGTGAGGCAGGTTCATCGAACACTGGATGAACTGGGGTGGAGGTGCCGTTAACCTTCTGACCGGGGACGTTGAACTCCCGCGACAACACGCCCGCGAAACAGAGTCGCATATAATTATAATAAATGATGATCAGGTGGGAGGAGCCATTGTCGACCAAGGTGTGTTGTGTGTCGGAAGGTCAGGAACAACGATAAATAGGATTAGCCTCTCTGATGGGATGTTGCTTGTTACGTCATCGATTTTTGGAGGTGCTTTACCTCTCTCCGAACGTTAGGTAGTGTCAACCGTCGGGTTCGCGTAAATGTCTTTTCCAAGTGGCAACAAACTTGCTTAACCCTTTAACGCGCAGTGTTCCCGCTCTGGGAACACCAAACTCTGACGTTCTGACTGTTGCCAGTCACGAAGAATAGATTGGATTTCTATAAAAATAGTTGCGGGTGGCATAGCTCCACGAGAATCCTTTACTTTTTAGCACGTCATTTCCCGTCAAAAAACGGCCACGATTCTTTTTAACAGCACTGACATCTGCTGAAAAATGGAAGAATGTGAGGACAGCTGGCTAGATTGCCCAATGCTGAAAAAAGGGCAGCCGTTGCCATCGCTCGACTTGACTACCAGCAACAGGGCGGACGATCGAAACGTTCATCGCGTGCCACAGATCTAGAGACCCTTTTTTTGACGACAGCTGGCTGTGCCGCACAGCCAGCTGTCGTCAAAAAAAGGGTCTCTAGATCTGTGGCACGCGATGAACGTTTCGATCGTCCGCCATCTTGCTGGTAGTTAAGTCGAGCGATGGCAACGGCTGACCCTTTTTTTAGCATTGGGAAAGGGTTGCACCTGAAAGGGTTTAATAAAACTTCGTGAAAAAAGCACACATAGAATGATACTTATAAGAAGTAACTTCATATAAGTATCATTTTATGTGTGCTTTTTTCACAAAGTTTTTATTTATTTTATAATTTTGCACCAGTATTTTGAGTGTTTTTTTCGTAACATACTTGTTTGTTTATCTTTTTCAGTTCCCTCTGTTTCAGTAGCGTAGCCAGGATTTTATTTCAGGGGGTTGGGCGACCCAAGGGTTTACGGCAATATTCCCCCCGGGGGAAGAGTCCAGTTTATTTAACTTTGAACAACAATACAAACTATGCCACTGGGGTTCGCAGTATCCCAGTAGCAGAAAGAACAAGGATCTTAGTAATACAGAACAAAATCTCTTAATTAAAAAAACAAGTGCTGATGATGCTACATCATACAATTCACGTATTTTCATATAGTTCGTATATCTTTCACAGTTTACAGTTCATAATGCAGTCTGAGCTATAGAATATTGTCCACTTAGTTCCTTTTTTTTTTTTTTTCTTTTAAACTGGGGAAGAATTCCTGTTCCCGTGTTCCGCCAATTATTACGTCTATATTTTTATTTTTACCAATCCATTTCGTTCAGTGTGGCCTCTTTACAATAACATATAGTACTAATAATTAAAAACACATTAAAACATTAGGAACAAGAAAACTATATACATGGGACAACAGCACACATTATATAATACATTATAAATCATATAATATTATGCAATGGAAAACAATTGTCTTAATACCACTTCCTTAAGGGACAGCCCAAGCTCCCTGGTCCTGATAGCCAAATCCAAAAGCATATCCTCTAATTTAACGAATATATTATTTATCCTGGCAATGTGAGTGATTAACCCCTTTCTTATTATTTTCATAATAATTTATTTTTTAATTTTTATTATTATTATTATTATTATTATTGAACCATATGTGGTAAACAGAATAATGCTTACTTACGTGACCCCATACAATATGAGATTTTTTTTTTTTCCTATAAGCCATAAACTTTTTTAAAACTTTTACCATTTACTGCATCCTGATAGTTAGGTTTACTCTGTCACCCTTACATATCAATTCATATATATATATATATATATATATATATATATATATATGCTATACATGTTACATTGATCCACCACTATTATACAGCTATCATATTAGAATTTTCTACATTATTTTTCTATTTACATCTCACATGACTTTACATATTTACATGTTACATTGATTCTTTTTTTTTTTACCACTATCCATATTAGTTTTTCTGCACTACCCTACAGTTTTACAAATCACGTTGCCTATACACTTGCTTCTTGCCTATGCTTTACTTATAACTATTTATACATTCTTGAACATGCATAGCGGTACACAAAATCCCAAAGAACACATGCTTTAAAATTTGACAATATACCATTTACTATATACGTATACTATACTATATGTACAAAATACCATACCATTTACTATGTACACAAAAACTCAAAGAAAAACATGCATTACAATTGACTATATACATATAATTACCATACAGATTTACATCTCTTCCTACTCCACAGTACATTTATTCTTAATATATAATGTAATTCAATATGAATCTATAATTAACGCTTACACATTATCTATTTACATTTTTATTCATTCACTGCGTGTTCGCACACTTGCTTATATATATATATATCTGGCCATTGGCTATATTCATTATCACTTTTCTACCTTACTCCCTCACATAATTATCGCGTAGTGTCACGTATTTATGATAAACTTTTTACACTATATACGACTATATACAATAAACTATATACATACAATACAACCATAACCATACCAAGCAGTACTCAAAGTGTAGAGAGACACACGTTAAATTGTAAGCTAAGTAAAGCATTCGATTTCGGGGGCGAGGGGGGGTATGCAGCCCCCTCAGGCTATGCCCATGCTCTGTTTTGTGAGACGAACAGCTTTGACTGATGAAGACTGAAAAAATTTTCAGTCGGAACGATCGTATCTTCTTATAAATATCATTTTGTGTCTGCTTTTTCACAAAGTTTTTTTTTTTTTTCAAATTATTTTAACGGTTAACGCCAGTTTTTTGAGCGTTTTTTTCCGTTCTCGAGATGTTTCATGCACTCGCCATCAAGCGAAGGATGTTGCCATCCCACCAGTGGCGGATCCAGGAGGGGTTAGGTGAAGGCAGGGGGAGATTTGCTGAGTTGGGGACCCTAGGCAAAAGCTTCATTGGGGGGATGCTTCCCCCCCCCTCCTCTTTCGAAAACTTTTTTTTTTTCAAAATTTACAATTTTTTCAGTTAAAGAACAATTGGAGGGAGGGGGGTCCACTTTTTTGTTGAGGACCCGGGCGCTGGCCCCGCCCCGTATGCCTTCCTGGAAATCAGGCCCTGGGTGCAGGTATGGGCAACCTTTGGGAAAGGAAAGCTGCGGGCCAAACTTAAGGATGCTAGTGAAGTCGCGGGTCGTACAAATGGGATTTATATGGGATTATGAATGGTTCATATGGGTTTTCCCACAGGAATTTGAAGGGTTCAACGGGTGGCCCCCTGTATGGGCTAGGACATGGACGCCCATACAATGTTTTCTATAGGGAACAATTTCAGGTCCGATTTTGGTTAGTGATGCAATTTGGTTTGCATTTACATCATAAGCAATGGTGTAGACCTGAGAGAAGAGAAGGGCCACTCTACTTTTTTTCTTTCCTTTTCTTTGCTCGTCTTTGATTAATTATACTTAAATATAGGTAATTGGTTAAATGCAGGTATTGCTAATTACACGCTTAAACCCAAAGAGCGAAAAAAACGATACATTGCGGAGCGATCCGTTTCCATGGGAACCTACCGGTATTTCCGCAAAAGGGCTCTTTAAGTACTCTTTTTTCTGAGAATTCCCCTCCTCGCTTCCTCTTTTTTCTGAGAATTCCCCTCCTCGCTTCGCCTTTTTTCTGGGAATTCCACTACTCGCTCATTGTTATATTTCGTTCCGCTCTTGTGATCGAAAAATGCTCCTAAAGGAGAAGCGCACGTTTGAAGACTGGACCAAAAATCGCTCCGACTGATGGAATTTCACTCGTTTGGTTTTAAGCGTGTACAATTAGTCTAATCATTAATTTTAATTATTTATTAATAGAATCTTAGATTTTATGTAATTCATTTAATTTTTATTGTAAAACAATGTAATTATGATCGACAGTGTCCCAAGAAAAACAATTTTTCAATCTACCACTGTCAACAAACCTACCCTGATTACTCGCGTAATAGTCGCACAATTTTTCGCTGTGAAAGTCTAGGTGCGACTACTATGCGGGGAAGTCTGCTACACAATATTGCGCACTCTAATTCTAAAACATTACTGGTATAAAAAAAAATATATTGTTGCAGTGAAGAAAACACTGCTAATTCCTGTGTTCGTCGTTCTAAAAGTCCAGTTGGTGTAGAAAGTTCTAGTAAAGAGTCCACTTGTCAGGATAGAACACGAACTTTATTGCTTCTAGAACTTCGTCGAAGCCGTACAAAATTCACAGGCACTAACGGCCGGTAACTTGCTTATAACAGTCTTCTCAGTACAGAAGGTTTACATAAATGCTGTATTTCTCACATAAAGTAAAACACTTCCACGGGCAAAAATTCAGTGGAAATTTACGAGGAAAATCGTAAACAGGCCCTCAAGACTCAGCAATGAAGAATTTACGCACAGCACTTAAAAACAGTATTGCCAACTGTACCTCAGAAAAAGGGACTAGAAATGGTTAAACATGCTTTCGAGCTTAGAGAAAAATAAATTACTCATCACTATTTATATAATTTCGAAATCTGGCATCTGGTAATTATTTCTCTTTTTTTTTTGGCAACAGGCTGAATATTTTTCACTCTATCTTCATGCCTTACTTCCATCACTGTGAAAAAAAATACTGTTAGATTACGGGCAATTCTCGGCAGCAAAAGATTCCAAGAGAATCTCGTCAAACTATGTGCGCCCGCAAAATCACAGTACCCATAAGTTATCGAGTGTTGACCGTAATTTGATTGTGTCAGACATTCATAGGTTATCGAGATTTGACCGTAATTTGATAATGCATTACAACATAGGTTGTCGAGTATTGACCGTAATTTGACAATGGATTACTATATAGGTTGTCGAGTATTGACCGTAATTTTATGAATGTCTCGCACTATAGTTTGTCGAGATTTGATCGTAATTTGATAATGGATTACGACATAGGTTGTCGAGTATTGACCGTAATTTTATGAATGTCTCACACTAGTTTGTCGAGTACTGACTGTAATTTTATGAATGCCTTACACTATACGTTGTTGACGATTTACCGTAAATTTATGAAGGTTTCAGTCTAGGCTGTTGGGCATTTATTATAAAAAACACTCCAGCTACAGACAAGAAAATGTTATATCATTTAATGATAAAAACTACCTTCTAAGTTCTATGGGCAGGAGACAACTATGATCACATATGATTGAAAAGCACTTCTGCACAATATTTTAATCTTATAGGTGTTTAAGGTAGTTTTTTTATTATAGGTGTTAAGGTAGTCTTTTTATTATTGCCGCCGGGGGCAGAGCTTCAGTTTGGCGCCCCTTTTAGTCTGAGATTTCGACGTTAGAAGGTGACACTTATTTTTCGTTAAGATTTGCCTTAGAATGGGCGAAAAGGTGTTATCACTTTTGTAAAAGTACTATCGGCAGTGGCATACAGTTCTCTCTCGGCTATACGATGAATATAAGAAGATCAAAACATCTGCAATAAGAATGATAGATTGGAACATTTCATCTTCTTGATATTTTGTTAAAGCAAAGCACTCTAGAGCTGTCTGTTAAGGGGGGGGGGGAATCCCTAGAGCAGAGGATGTTTTAAGGCATTCTATCAGCCGCACGATAGGTCAGAACCCCCCGAACCTTTATCGAGAACGTCTTGTTTTAGAATAACTGCATGTAAGTGGCTTCACTAATTTAATTTTTTTTTAATCTATTCGCTATCACAGACTTGCACTATAATTAAAAAAACTAAAAACACGCTTTAGTGATAAATTGAACTAACTAAAAAGTGAAAAATAATTCTTAATATAGAAATAGATTAATGAACTGAAAATAGTGTTATTGTGAAAAAAGTGTGGGGCGCTTCGTGCTATATTTTTGTACTAATCTTACCGATCGAATATTCTCAAGAACTGATGTATGGAGCATCCCACGCTTTTTTCACAATAATACTATTTTTCGCTCATTAATTTATTTCTATATTAAGAATTATTTATCACTTTTTAGTTAGTTAAATTTATCACTAAAGCGCGTTTTTTAGTTTTTTTTTAAACTGTATTTATTTGAAATTTATATTTTTTAAATTTCCGACAATTTATGTGATAATTTATTTTCACTGTGCATAAATGGCGTAGCCAGCATTTTACTTCGGTGTAGACTGGGTATCAAATTTAAAGCTAAAGTTCAATTGTAAGCTAAATATCAAATTGTAAGCTAAGTAAAGGGTCCCATTTCGGGGAGGCAGCAGCCCCAGCCCCCTCAGCCCCCACTCTGGCTATGCCCCTTCTGTGCACCAAAGTATCAATTAACTTGCAGTTAAATGCTACGTTCCTCACTAAAAAAGGAAAAATAGGTCTCTAATCAACAAACAAGTTTCATAACGACTACAGCAAGCACAAACATCCACACAATGTTGAGGTAAAATTTTTAGATTTGCTATCTAGATTTCGAAAACGTAACTACCCAAACATACCATTGAATACAGTTACCAATAGTGAGAGAGGTTCTACTCCACTGTGCTGAGCCGAGTGCCGAAATGATACGCATGCGTAGACCGCGCGCTTGCTCCATCTCTCTCGCTCTCACGAGATCAAGAAATCTCATGAAACTCATATCCTCATAAAAAAAAAGAAAATTATCTAGCGACTCAACATCAAAAACGAATAGCTGCATATTTTTTTCTAAGTTCCCAGTCCGAAACTAAAAATCTTTACTTCAACATTTTAACGCAACAGAGCAAGTCCCGCTGCGTATAGTGGCTAGCGCACTCCACTGTGAAGTCCATGATTAAGTGTTCGAATCCGAAGAGGGGCAAGTACTTAAAGGTTGGTTTAAAAGAAAATAGGTACGAATATTTTTACAAAGTTCGTTATTAAGATGTAACGATAAATTTAAATTACTCATTACATAAAATTAGCTGAAAATTATTAAATGGTTTTTGTTGATATCCAGGATTCGACCGTAACAGGTCTATAAATAGACAAACACGTCATTATTACGTCCATATGCATGTCTATAAGACGTCATATGGGCGTCCTATAGTGCCATATTGACGTAAAATGGACGAGAATTGGACGAACCCTGGATGTTTAATGGACATGTCAGCTTGTCTATATGACGTCTTCTAGGCGTGTTCTGGACAAGTTTGTGCTATCTGGGTAATGCTTTAAAGAGGGCGTTTGTCATGGAAACAGTATATTCCTTTGAAACGATCACTATTCGGAATTAAATTTTTATGCTATGTTAAGCTTCGCCAGGTTACATATGTGATTTCCTTTTGTATACAGGAAAAGGCATGCCTCTGTTACCGGAATACTCATTATATCCGCCATCGGTTGGCTGTTGTTCTTTACCTATGGCTGTTGTTCTTTACCTTTCCTTTACCTATTTACCCGCTGTTGTTCTTTACCTATTACACCGATTTCTAAACAGAGGATTTTGTATAACTGTTGATAAGTACTATATGTCTGAAAGCATGGCGGATATTTTTGTTCAAAAGAAAACGGACATATATGGTACACTTCGTAGTAACAGAAAAGATTTACCTCCAGGTTTTGCAAAAAAAAAAAAAAAATGCAGAAAAGGAACAATCCTAGTAGCAATGACTACTTGTTTTCTGCTCGGTCGTTCATCGAATTCAGTCATCGGCAAGTGCACTTTTGTTTTTCTGCAATAGATGAATTTTTATTCATGGACAGAAGTGATCTAGACGAGCAGTTTCGCCGATGGGAAACCGACAAAAAATATCTTATCCGAAACTGCCGCTCTATAGAGCATTTCGACGGGCCGCTCCTCTCTGCGATCGGTCGCCGTCCTGCGTGACAGCTTGGGGTTCTCGTAATGTATTTCAAAGGGAAAAACCCGATTTTCAACATTCAAAAAAAGTATTAAATTTAATTTTTTGGATGATTGTAATGGATGGAATTTGTTAATCAGACCTTCGACTTTTGTGTCCCAGGTGGCGTTTAATATTTTAAAAAGCTTAACATATCATATTTTATTGATATTTCAAGCGACTTTTTCCGCTGGTACTGCGTTCGGAAAAACAACATTATGTACGGGAATGAACACAACGTTTGTTTTAAGATTCGGCAGGTTATTCGGATTACTGTTTGTTTACAAATATCATTGTTGTGCATGCGAAATTTTCTTACTTGTGAGATTTATGCAAGAATAAAGTTTTGTTTTTGAATTATAATTCATCGGATATTCTGTATGCCCCAGAAAACATCAAATTCCATTAATATTTATATTAAAGAAGTGTTTATTTAAATTCCTATTACGATATATTCAGATTGTTTTTTTTCTTTTATAAAAAATAAAATGTATTGTTTGTTATTATTTATCATAGTGTTCTTTTAAATATGTAAATGCCTGTAAAATAAGACCAGTTATCCCATTAATAAAAAAATCTGATGTGTCCAACACATGACTTCCTTGCACGTCCATTAGATCAAAAATATTTTCGACGCACTTCCTCTAAATTTATTTGTTTGAAAGAGATAAAATATCAATAATAGTAAGGTTTAGCAATTTCTAGCCAAATATTTCGATATCGCTAAGCTGAGTTCAATTTGAAAGATTTCCTTCTGACACTTTATTTGGCGATATTTCACCAAAAGCCGACAAACTTGAGATAGTCAGCGAGATTTTGGGGATAGCCAAAGTAGTCAGTGAGCACAGACCTTCAATGAATTGAATGCATCTATACACCTCAATGTATTCAAAGTCATTTGGCTCACCATCTAAATAAATTCTCAGTCGATTGCTGTCAAAAAAGATATTGAAAACAGTTAGATATTACAATAGTTCTAAATACAAAGTTAAAAAAATCTACGGGTTAAAGTTTTAGAGTTATACAAAATAGGAAATAATTTTTGGCGACAAATTTGGCGATATTTCGGCGAAACTCGTCAATGTCGACGACATTTGGCGAGATTTTAAGCATAAACCAAACAATGACAGATTATCGCCAAATTTGGCGATATTTCGCCAAAACTCGCCAAGGTCGAGGACAGACGGCGAGATTTTGGGCATGTACCAAACAATGACTGTCTACAGTTGTGTTATAATGAAGATGTCCATAGACATTAAGGTACTGAAATTCTTTTCGGTGGTCCTGTAAATAAACTCTCCAGTAGAATGGAACCAAAAATCGAGATGCACAACTAGATGTTACAACATTCTTATATATGAAATTTCATAATAGTTTTTGAGATTTGAGAGTTAAATATGCACACACGTACACCAAAAGTCGCCAAGCTTGGCGACTTTTGGCATAGTTCTTGAGGGAGGCACGTGACCGTGGTCGGACCATTACCTAACTTATGTGGTAGGACGGTATTGTGCTTGAAATGGATGAATGCCCCTAAAATTGCTATTGACCGTAATGTATTGGAAATCTTTTGAGTGTTCCTGTAGCAGAACTATAAATGATAAAGACACTTTTTTTAATAGAGAAATTAATTTTCTAACTCTTTACAGCATATATCACTTCTGAGTCGTTTGAAATAGCCCAATACCTCTAAAAAACGCTTTGATGAATTTCGGCCCATAGAGCGTAATGTATTTCGAATCTTTTGGGCGGTCCTGTAGATAAACTATTCAGTCGAATGGAACCGAAAGGGGAGGTGCACAACTAGATGTTACAACAATCTTAAATATAAAGTTTCAACATTCAACGCCTAACAGTTTTTGAGATATGCGAGTTTAATGAATTTCGGCCCATTGAGTGTAATGTATTTCGAATGTTTTGGGCAGTCCTGTAGATAAACTATCCAGTCGAATGGAACCAAAAGGGGAGGTGCACAACTAGATGTTACAACTATCCAAAATATGAAGTTTCGACATTCTACGCCTAATAGCTTTTGAGTTAGGCGAGTTTAATGAATTTCGGCCCATAGAGCGTAATGTATTTCGAATCTTTTGGGCAGTCCTGTACATAAACTATCCATTCGATTGCCACCAAAAGGGGAGGTGCACAACTAGATCATAGAACAATCCTAAATATCAAATCTCAACATTCTACGACCAATAGTTTTTTGAGATATGCGAGTTACATACATACGTACGTACGTACGTACGTACGTACAGACGGCATGGAAAAACTGGCCACAGTAGACTCGCCACTGGTCAAAATGAGTTGCAGACGCGTTAATATGATCGTGCATGCTAGCCTACGATGAGATGCATCGAAAAAATTTTTAAAATTCAATTTAGAGGTAGTCAAAATCGGTTTTTATGTCGAAATTTGGCCCCCAAAATTTTTCGGGATCACATTACTTCCTTATACTACGTACAAGGAAGTAAAAAGTGTAACATATGCATCGCATAACATATTTGTACATGTAATTAATCTAATACGTATGAATATGAATTAAAAAAATAATCCAATAAATCTACTAAATAAAAGACGTAGACCAATTAATGTAATCTTTACTTAGTTGCATAATTATTTAAATTGACAGTAAACATGAGTGCAAAATGTAAATTTATAATTCCATTATGTTACATAAAGCTTCTGCCTTTTTATTATAAGATGGAAAACATTTTTGTTTCGCAATGTTAGCTCATAAAACTGTACTAAACAATTCTAAAATTACATTCTTGAATTTTGTTTCAAGTTAGAATCAGAACAGAAATCAAAAGCTGGAACTCTGATCCTGTTATTTTTTTCGGTG
>JAWZYV010017370.1:0-28433 GCA_038373885.1 Cheiracanthium punctorium
CGCGTGGCAGGCAGGCGACCAACGGTGTGGCGGTTTTCCTGAGACTGTTGTGAGTATCCGTTAACCCTTTAAAGCGCAGTGTGTCCGCTCCGGGAACGCCAAACTCTGACGTTTTGACTGTTGCCAGTCACGAAAAATAGATTTGATTTCTATAAAAATAGTTGCGGCTGACAGCTCCACGAGAAACCTTTACTTTTTAGAAAGTCACTTCCTGCAAAAATATTGTCACGATTATTTTTAACAGCACTGACATCTGCCGAAAAATGGAAGAATGCGAGAATAGCTGCACAGATTGCTCAATGCTGAAAAAAGGGCAGCCGTTGCCATCGCTCGACATAACTACCAGCAAGATGGCGGACGATCGGAACCTTCATCGCGTGCCACAGATCTAAAGACCTTTTTTTTACGACAGCTGGCTGTGCCGGCACAGCCAGCTGTCGTCAATCGCACAGCTTCTCAGCGTCGTTTCGATCGTCCGCCATCTTGTTGCCCTTTTATCAGCATTGGGAAAGGGTTGCGCCTCAAAGGGTAAAGACGAGCTGCAATCAAAAGGTTTGAAGACCGTAGCCGGGCTTCTTCAGTTGAGGGTTAGCTGTCACTTTGTGGGCGTGGCTCCCTTTTTTCCAGGGCGACGTTGGACACCTCCTTCAGTTGTTTGTAGTGACTCATCTCGGTTTGTTTATATTTCATGCCAGTCACTCCTAGTCATTGGACTTTCTTTATTTTCCATCGCGCTTGTCGCTTTCATCACGTGGTCGTGGCCGAGCATACCGCTGTGAAGCTCACTCCTTGAGGGGGGGGGGGGGAAGGCGTGTCGGCCTCCATTTCCATTCCTTTTTTTCTACCATCAGAATTTCATCTGTTAAGCTCATCCCTTGTTTGTTTTCTCGACCGATCTGTGTTCGTTGTTTTTCTCACGAACAGTTATCGATTTTATCCCCCTCCCAAGTTTTTGGGAGGTTTTCTAACTCAAGATTGTAATTTACATCTCTGGAAATAAGCGCCTGGCGCAGGTGTTCCATTAAAGCAGATCTTCGGTTAAGTTCGGAAAATGCAGGTTCACAAACAAACAAACAAAAAAGAAAAGTGATTTCTTAATTGGCGTAAATGGGCTTATATACTAGAAGAAAGGATATAAAGAAAAATAAAAAAGACACTTATAACATATTTAGATAGTCCACAGATGACTTAGACTTTTCGCCAAAAATGAGCACTTTTATTATTTTTTTTAATTGTCGAACAGCAGTTAAAATGAGATTGATTTTGTGCAAAACAGTTATTCAAAAACTACTGCAGTTTTTGTTAATTATGAAATCTAAAATGTTATCTTGAAAAATGAGTTATCACGATCGAAGCAGAAACACTGAGTTACACTTATGTGTCCTAAACAAAAGGAGCATTTCATAGCATAAGGAGTGATGATATATATGTAGAATGAGTATTAGCAGCCATAAATATTAAATTTTTATTGAAATAATAATAATTTTAGTATTATATATTCACGTAATTGTGGGTATTACAAAGTTATTAATGAGATTAATACTGAGAGCGATGGTGGATCGAAATATTTCACTGTCATTATTTAATATGCATCAGTTTTTAATCATGCAGTTCAATGAGCGTAAATAAATCAATTTTCTCAAGACATTTTTCGTATTGCAGTTATTTTACGTTGTAGGCGTATACTAGGAGGAGACTACAGACTATGTACTCGCCTATAACAGTTATCAATAATGCTTTGAAAAATTATTTATTTTATAATCGTTGACAAATTTAACGAATTTTGATATATGATCTTATTGATCAAAAGTTTTTTAATTAAATTCTTTTTAAACATCTCATACCCTCTTAAACGCTCAAAATTCTACAATTAAACAAGTGCAAAACATCATGAGTTAATAAACATAGTCTCCTACCTTAACATTATTTTGATTTTTTCTTTTTCTTACACTTATTATTTATTTACTTACTTGCGAATCCATAGTGGAACAAATAGGAAGGGCATATTTAGAGGAATAGATAAATCCTTTTCTTCGTATTCTGCACGCCTTTTATTTTGAAAAATGCTGCAAATTTGATAATTCAAACGCCCCTAGTCTTTTTTTTTTTTTTTTAAAGAAATGCATGGTGGTTTACGTATATAGAAATCCGAAGTGCAGGAAAAAGTAGAAGCATTTTCTTTAACATGTAGCTCTAATTTATTACCTCCACCTCTCTCTACTCCTTTTAGCACAAAATCATGGAATGAAAAGTAAGTAATTACATGTATCAAATTTTTATTAAAGCTCGCTGTAGATAATGAGAGTCCCCTGATATTCAATTAAGAATTAGAAAGCAATTTACTGCTTGAAATTACGGTTTTTCCAAATCAGAATTGCTAAATCGGGCTATAGGGGGTTTGAGTTATTACACCCGCCTTTCGTATCGTCTTCTATCACATAAACATAAACGAAACGAAAATACTCTTAAGTAGCAAAGTTTAAATAACAGGAATGCCCTGTCACATGTAGTGTGTTTAAGAATTATAGGACGACATATTTCTGAAAAATATCAATTTCATGAGTAAGATTTGCAATTGCAGTTGTATTTATAGACTCGGGCTACGCCCAGAAACATCACTCATCTAAGACACACGGAACGAAAATAAAATAATTAAAAGTTGTAAATTTTAATTATTAAAACTCTTTTTAGATACTGAAAGCCCCAGACATTTAGTTTTTCTGGGCAATGGTAGATAATTTTTACCTGGATGATATCCATTTCAATATTCAATTTTGCCAAAGCACAGAGTCGGAGAGAACAGAGAAATTTTCTTGGAGCTGAATACTATTCGCACGTTTGAAGGTTTCGCCACACGAAAATAAATAAATAAATAATAATAATAATAATAATAATAATAATAATAATAAAATAAATGAAATGCAGATGTATAGATTATTTTGATACGTTTTACATTCTATTGCTATTTCGAACAGTTATCTTATTGTCTTCGTACCTCATGAATATTCCCATGAAAGCGAAAAAACAAGCGTTTATTAAAATTAATTCAATCTGCAAATTTAAATTAAAAAAAATTTAAATGATTTAGATGCATTTACATAAAAGGATAGACACTTTTGATATTTATGGGCGGGGCAGGGCGTGGAGGGGGGGTGGGATATAGTGCATCGTTTACAATTTTAGGAATGGAAAATTAAAGTTTTCAGACGGAGACTAAAAATTTCATATCAGACTCCATCTGGTTGTACAAACGGTTACATATTAAGTGGAAACAGTTAAAGCAAATTGAACTTTTTAAAAAATAAGATGTTGTTTATTATACATCATTTAGAAAGATAAGGGTATACATTATTTAAATTAAAAACCTCCTTTTTCCCCGGCAAAAAACTGTAATATCGTATTCAGCATTCTGACTTTCAATATTGGGAATAGCCTAAAGATAAATTAAATAGGAAGTAACTCAATTCTCTGCTTTATATTTTGTGTCCTTTTAAGCATGAGACATTTTCTGATTAGTGATACTTTTTAGAAAAAGTTGAAAGAAGAATAATTTTGTGTAAATAAGTTTAATTCAAACTGGGGGCGTAGCCAGATGAGGAACACTCTCAAATGGTCCCTCCCCTTTAGTCAAAGTATCTCAGATTGAATATTTAAATTGCTTTCAAATTTCGTAGCCTAAAATTTTAAGATGCATTCCTCAGTTTTTGTGCTATTGGCCAGTATTCGAAAGCTTTTTTTCTGTAACAATTACGTGCCTCTCCTTCTAAAAGAGCTGATGATTCTTCCATTAATTGTTCGTCTACTTTTCTGTGCGTTAACCCTTCCCACATATCCCCCCCCCCCTCTAAAGCTGTTCATCAGTGTTCAGCTCTAACTTTCTTCATTTTTTAATAAAATTCCATATCGATTCATTATTTTGCATAAGCAAACTTATCTGATTGTAAGACTTTTCACCTTCTCTTATTTATCTATATATTTTTTTATTTAATCCGCTTATTTACGTATGAGCTACGTATGATCTTACGTATGACATTTTGTTTTAGGAAACTTTTTATCGGAAAATAATTCAAATTTAAAATAGTTGAAAACTGATTAAATTATAATGAATAATTCATTATTTTATGTTAAACTCGGTTCTACTGCCTACTGCCTGGACAGTTTGCTGAACGAACGAGTTTGAATTACTCCGGACTCCCGTATGCATCTTCAAAACAGCCCTGCATGGATATACTTTATGAAAATTTGTTCATTTTTTAAATGAAAAGATATAAAGAAAACCATATAATTGGCGAATTTTGGTCCTAAAATGTTCTTACTTGGCTAATGAAAACGCACCTTATAATGAGCCTGTATTCTTCGTTTCCGTAGATTTCACACAAAATATTCAGTTCTCTCGCTGGAACGCAATCTTATAGACCAAATTTTATATCCAAACTTTATAAGGAATTGTTGTATTCCACTGAGCAATTAGTTAACAGCGTTTTAACATCATTTTTCGAATACTTACATCAAAGATGCAAACACAATATTAAAGTGCAATCTTGTTCCGAAATTTTGGGTTTAAACATGTGAAACGAATTATTTAAATTGTAGTACAAAACATAAAATCAATTTACGCAGTCAATTTAAATATTGCAGCCAGAAACATGTGTTTTAACCTACGGTAAATTTAAAAAACAAATTTTAAGAAATGTAACTTTAAGAGAAAATTCAACCACAAATTACAAAAGGTATATTTTGATATATGATATCGACAACAATGGCTTTTAACCAAAATTCAAAAAATCTCAAACTGCTCAGGTACTCGCTACTTTATTGTAGCTTAGTAAACTAAAAAGGTTTGTTACTAGGATTCGGAATACAAGAGGCTTATGTATCACGCGGAACGGGACTGCAGCCATTGATAACACTGGTCTACGTAAATACGAGAAGCTGGGCAGAACGGATTAAATTGCTCTCTGGCGATTTGGCGTGCAGTCAGACTCCTTTGGCAAGAGTCGTTTCTCCCGCTGTTATACACTGCACGCTAGGGGTTGCCGCCCGCACCGCAAGTTGATCCGCGAAAAACAGTAGAATTAGAAATTCCATGTTCTTTTCGTAATATTTTCTTATTTTATTTGTTGATTAATTGTTCTAAATATATATTTTAATGCATTTAAAATTGCAGTCTAAAATTACAAATCTAAAATTTTTATTCATATTTAAATGCAAAGAAAGTCTTAAAAAATCGTTCTTGAATACGAATTAGTTTTTTCTTTCATTGAATTAGTAGTTTGTGCTTGATTAAAAGAATTTAGCATTTTATAAATATAGATTATATGTAAATGAACTTTACACAAAGTTTAACATTTACTTTCTTACCGTTACAAAGACGAGCGGTTATTATTCTTTGTTGTTACACACATTATTGCTAGCCCATATTAATCTTTCAGTATCCTACGAGAATCAGTAATGCAATTTTCGTCCTCGCTTCAATCTGCATCCATGGGAACATATAGGTTTAAACCCGAAGAGTTTATCTGCATCTATAATCCATATCTATTAATTGCTAAAACCCCGGACTAAACATTTAATAAAGAAGGGTTTTCTCTAATCGTATGTAAATTCATACAAAAGCCAAATGATGATTGCTTTTTAACTGTTCACTGTTTCTTTTTTATTTCCGTAACATATTACCTTCAAATCTAAAATTTTTTATTCATATTTAAATGCATGCATTTAAATATGAATAAAAATTTTAGATTTGTAATTTTAGACTGCAATTTTAAATGCATTAAAATATATATTTAGAACAATTAATCAACAAATAAAAAAAAAAAAATATTAGGAAAAGAACATGGAATTTCTAACTCTACTGTTTTTCGCGGATCAACTTGCGGTGCGGTCGGCAACCCCTAGCCTGCAGTGTATAACAGCGGGAGAAACGACTCTTGCCAAAGGAGTCTGACTGCACGCCAAATCGCCAGAGAGCAATTTAATCCGCTCTGCCCAGCCTCTCGTTACATAAATGAACTTTTTTTCTTTCACAAGAATTAAAATTACAGATTCTAAAAGTATTTTTCGTGCGGCATTCAAATATCATTTCAGTTTTTCCCCATCGGGCAGGAGTTTTGTGTGATATTCATTCAAATTTTTTATAAAATTCTAAAAAGTCCGTAACTAGCTATCTAACTCAAAATTATAACTACTCATTCTGACAAACCTAGAAAGTGGTAGATAGGGATTTTCGGGCATATTCTGCATCTGGAATGTCTCTCTTCTTGGTACAACAGCAGTCATCCAGCATGTTGGAACTACATTTGCCTTGGTACCTCTTCTTCATTGTAGAAATTTGCTGATGGAAATGCTCACCGTGTTCAGTGCTGACAGCTCAAAGATTTTCGACGAAGAAGTCTAAGTGAGAGTCCAATAATTGAATTTTTAAAGACATGTTGCATCCCATAGCTGCAATGCAGAAGATCATTCCCTGTGTCACGATAGTTTTCTGCTTTATGGTTTCCAAGAAAGTTGCAGCATAAACTTTTGAAAGATTGCCAGGCTACTTTCTCCAGTGGATTTAACAGTCCTTCAAAATGTTCATCAGCCATTAATGACTTGATTTGTGGTCCTATAAAAATTCCTCCTATCAGTTTAGCATCACTGACTTTAGGGGATTTCGAAGAATCCATCAGAAAGTTTATCTATAGCTTTGACGAATTTTTTCATTACTCCTAACTTAATATGCAATGGAAGTAAAAATTTTTTTTTAGGATTCACTAAGGGACATATGACACATTTTCCTGGCCAGGAATAAGAGATTCACGTTTGGGTCATGATTTTCTAAGTGAGACTTCTTATCTCTGCTGTCGTATTCGCACAAAAAAAAACAAAAAAAAAAAACCCCAGCAAAATTTGGTGAACCCAAGTATCAAACCAAGCAATAAAGCAATGACCTTTAAATCACAGATATTCCATTCATAAATCACAGATATTCCATTCATATTTTTCATATTGTATTTTCTCTAAAACTAGTTTCCTATTTTCAAATGTCTCTTTCATATCAGTGGAATGCGCTACAGCTATTGATGGAAGTTCATTGCCAATATGTAGCAGCACAGCCTTCAAACTAACTTTAGAGGAGTCTGTGAACAATCGCCCCTCATCTGGCTGGTGTTCATGCCCAAGAGTTTTCATAACTGAACAAATATGATTAAAAACCAAATACCATTTTCTTCAGACAAGCAGTGTGAAAACACCATGGCGGCTGCGATAGCGACATATTCTTACACTTTTTTTATAGATTCCTCCCTTTGAGTCTGGAAGTTGATACTTCAGCTTGCTGTTTTGACAGATTTAAATCCCGAATCAGGTCATTAAGATCTTGCTGACTAGGAAAAGTATGGTTCTGATGAACAAATACTAGCTTCATATGTAGAATCATTTTGATTTTCATCTGAATAATTTTGAGTTTGAGTCAGCTCAATACTGACACATCACGATGCCAGACTAACAGGTCTGAGCATGGCCAAACATGAATTAACCTGCACAGTCTTGTTTTACGGTGTTTCAGCATGATATTACAAATAATTTCTTCAAATACAGCTTAGGTAAAATCGCTACATATGAGGTAACAGTTCCTGTGACAGGTCAACGAAAACGCTAAAATTAGATTTTGAAAAGTAGCTTTCACAAGAAAAACTATGCCTGATGGGAAAATTCTGACTACATATCTGAATTCAGGATGAAAAAATGCACTAGATTCACTGTTCAGATTTCTTGTGAAAAAAACCTTGTCGACCAGTGTAATTACAGACGCTTAGACGCTTAGAAACATATGTATTAGCCTTTGGTAAATTGAAAAAATAAATTTTAAGAAATAAGCTTTAAGGGAAATTCCACCACAAATTACAAAAGGTACAATTTCATATAAAATATCGACAGACAGGAGCGTGTATAAAGTTTAAAAAGGCGAAAACTGCTCAGGTACTAGCTACTTCGTTGTAGCTTAGTAAACGAAAAAGATTCGTCACTAGGCTTCGGAATCAAAGAAGTTTTTTGGATCACGCGGAACGGAACTGAAGCGATTAATAAACACAGACGGGAGAGAGAGGTAAGAACGTGTTGGATGGGGAGCGCCTGGGAACAAGTCCCACATCTCCCTTTCAATTACTGGTTAAAGCGATTACTAGAGCGTATGAGAGTTGAAAAAGAGGGTTTATTTACTAACAAGTGGGGGGGGGGGAAGTTCAAAAGAGAGAAGAGCCGGTAAACAACCTAAGTTGTTTCCGGGGGGGGGTGGTGACAGTTAATTCACTATTGCTTAAGAAGTTAATAAAATGAAGTAATTTTTCCTGCTTAGTTTGTAAGGTTTTTAAATGATTGAGTACATTTTTAAACTGCATGAAAATTTCATTTAGAGAGGAAACTCCGATTTCTTTTTGAATTTCTTTGGTTACATTAGTAATTTCAGTCATTATGTTATGGGTTTGGGGATTGTTTTTGGTAACTTCCGCATACGTTTTTTGCCTGATAGAAGTTTGTTTTGATAGAGGGGGATTTTCCTTGGTTTCATTTTTCGGACGTGTGTTATTAGGGAAGGCTTTGCATCCTTTGAAGCTAGCTACATGATTTTCATTGCAGTTGCAACACTTAGGGGGGGGGATTTTCCTGATTATTATTATTTTTTCTGGGGCAGTTTCTCGATTCGTGGGGGGTCTCCGCAAGCCACACAACGGGGGGGCATGGAACAAAATTTTGCGAAATGAAAGAACCCGTTGCAACGGTAACATTGAATCGCCTTGGTCGGCGTTCTGTATTTTTCTACCTGAATTTTAAAGGAAAGTAAATATTGGAGGGTAAAAATTTCTTGGGCTTGCTCATTATTAGTTAAGTGAATTTGGAAGATAGGTAAATTACGTTTGTCGATACGGCTTTTGAGTTGATTAACGCGAATTACGGGATAGGAATTGCAGTTAAGAGCTTCTTTTATTATTTCAGTGTCGGTAGAGGGGGGGAATGCCTTTAAGAACAACTTTGAGAGGGGGGGTGATATCTGAGTTACTAAAGTGGTTAATTCCCGAATTTTTGAGGTGATCAGTTATGAGAATTTTGCTTTTAAAGTCATGAGGGTAAATTCTAAGCGTGCTTTTCTGCACAGTTGCATGAAAATCAGCTTCAGTATTTTCATTTATGGATTGTGTTATAGCGTGCATGTCTTTTGGGTTGGGGATTACAATTGGTTTCGGTGGTGTAGGCTTAGTGTTGTTGGTCGATAAAGAAGTCGGAGCTTCGTTAGTTTCCATTTGGATTTCCTCTTGAGTTTCTAGAGTTTTAAGCCCGTCAAATGGATTTTTAGTTAAGAAATTAGTCTCGTTCTTATCTTCGGTCCTCATAATTTGCGTCTTTAATTTTTTAGCTGGTTTTGAAAAACCCTGGTTTTCGTCGTTAGTTGCGGGGGGGGGGGTGAAGGAAATATCAAAGGAGATTTGTTCACCTGTATTGGCGTTGACTTTATTGACTGCGTCTCCTTCGTTGCCGGTCTGCATCTGTTCTTCGATGAGGTTTGGAGTTGGCTTTCCTTTTTTCAATTGTGGATCTGTCGTGCGCTGGGTCTCAGTTTTTTCAGCTTCGAACAGTCGATCATACCAGCTTTTGGCCGGAGGGAGACCAATTTCCTGGATTCTTTGAGCGTAGTATCTGTTCCTTTGTAGTATAAGTTTCCCCTTAGGGTGGTCGTCGAGCTCCACACCGAGACTTAAACTTTTATACTCTTTGAAGGGCATATCTATTTCGTTGGCTGTAGGGAGGTCAAACCATCCCGCATAAATATCCCTAAAACATTGTATGAGGTTGTCGGGAAACTCAATCGGTTGGCCTGTCCCTGTTACCAGCCCTGACAAGGGCTTTTCTCGGCTTTCCGACTGAGTTCCCGCACGCGCGTCTGCACACCTTGGTGACTTACTCATCTGTGATCTGAGATCATCATTCCACAGACGCCCACATGCACAGATGTACGTTTCACGTATAGCGAAATTTTTCTTTGCTGGTTTGGCCATACATACACGTGGATATAGGTACACCATTCCATTGTGCTGCCATCTAAATTAAGTTTTGGAACTAATAAATCAGTACTGATGTATCTATAAAAGTTTTGTTTATTCTGACCTAAAAAAAATTATTTGAAACATCTATTTTTTAAATTTATATTAAAACTTTGATCTGAAACGAGCAAGTTTCTTAAGGTACGAGGTATGAGCCTACCTTCGAAGCACTCTTTTTTAAAATTAAAATTTTAATGAAATATCTATGTTTTTAATTAAAATGCGGTATGATACAAAAAATTTAAAACCGTTTTAATGAAATTCAGTGTAAACTTTGAAGTATTGGAAAATTTAAGTTTAATTTTATTAAACAATTGTATTTAAGCCGTATTTCCTGTAGCCAATTCTAATAAATATTTTTAATAATATTTATAGAGCACATAACGAGCATATTTATCTGCGTTATAAATCAAAAATGTCTAAAGTTGTGATAGTTATCAAAATATTTCAATTTTTATATGAAAACTCAGTATTTTGTCAAGTATTTTTTGAAGAAAAAACTAGTCATGAAATAAGTACAGAAATACAATAGTCTGCTTCATAACATTGCTGGTGATGATCAAAATATTCTGGAAAATTTTCAAATAAATATGCCAAACAATTTATGAGGTCTGGCATTTATCATATCTTTTCGTAAAGACAATTTACGAAAAAAACACTTCTTCAAGAAAAGCTTTTAAAGAATTTAATACAGTACAAATTTCTATCCTTTTGGTTCATTATTTTTTGTGTAACGGAACTTCTAGTTATCGTAGAAACAAAATCAAAACAGTTTTAGAAAACTGATCGTGTAACCTGTAAAATAAATACCAGAAACTCATATTGTAAATCTCACTAAGGAGATTGGCGCATTTTCCAATCCGTCAACTTTAACCCTGGAGCTTCAGTTAACATCATCACCCCTATGGTTTCATATTGGCTGATCCTTCATCACTCCTTTTAGATTCTGACTAGAGATGGGCGGTTCGACTCATTTTACTGATTGGAATCTCAACTCACTCACTACTTCGATGATTCGAATCTTTAATCAATAAAACAACTAAAGAAATTTTCCCTCTCTCTGCCCCGAAAGCCGTACTATTTAAACACCCTTCACCCATTCATCGGGTTTCTTCTCCGCTGAGTTCTCGGGCAGCTAGCATCTCTCTCTCCTTGCTCGGTCGAATTCAACACTGACACACACAGTTTTGAGCAAATGAGTTCGTTCTCTTAACTTCCTAGCTCGCGCACTGTGTATAAGCAAGTAGTAATTTGTCGGCGGAAGGGGGGGAAGGGATAAGACAAATACGAAATGTGAAAACTTTACCGTTTTCAAGATTTCGATAAAATGAAAAGAGGAAGATTGAATTTATTATGCCGGAATAAATCAGATAGTTCGGTAAATATTGATTTTTGGCCCAGTCCTATGCAGACATGTGGAAATTTGCTCTGGGACGGTTTGTAGGCTTTGGAGATGCCGTCGTAGGGCGGTTCAAGTAAAACTAGTGTTTAAGCTGCCAGAAATGAAAATACAGGGGAGCTTCGTATGACCCCCTGGGCCTGTAAGATTAAAAGGTTAAGTTTGGTGTCAAAGTATTCGAAATTTTATGTATCGATGGGAGTGTAGAGCCTAGGGGGGGGGGTCGAGAATCAATAAAAACGCGCTCCGATGGATAGTTTTAGAGATATACGTTAATTAATTATGGTAATTAGACTAATTAACCATGATTGAGGCTTAAAAAGACTGCAAACATGTAGAAATTGGCTCTGGGATGGATTCCAGGCTTTGGAAATACCGCCGGAGAAGGCTAGAGTTTAAAATGCCCAAATTGAAAATATAGGGAGCTTCGTATGACCCCCTGGGCTTGTAAGATTAAAAGGTTAAGTTTGGTGTCAAAGAATTCGAAATTTTAAATATCGATGGGGTGTTGAGTCTAGGGGGGGGTCGAGAATCAATAAAAACGCGCTCCGGTGGAGAGTTTCCGAGATATACGTTAATTAATTATGCTAATTAGACTAATAAACCATGGAGCTGTTTTTTTTCGCGATCCGGCAGCGTCATCAACGGAGAGAAAACAGTAGCAAAAGCATCACAAGCTGGTATTGATCTCAGGATTTTCTTATCGCCAGCCTGTATTTTTTACCTTTATCGAATTCGAGATTTCACTGAAATGAAAATGGGAATATCGGATATTTGATGTTGAAATAAAACCGATATGTCGGTATTTATCGATTTTTGGCCCAGTCCTACTGAGGGGCTGCTGCCCCCCCCCCCAAAATGGGACTCTTTACTTAGCTTACAATTGAACTTTATCTTTAAATTTGATACCCAGCCCACCCCGAAATAAAATCCTGGCTACGCCACTGTCAATAACACTAACTACGCCACTGCTTTTGACCCTATTTTGCATTTCTCTTAATTACGAAAGAAAATAAAATCATTCCCCTTAAACGACAAACAAGGTAAAAAAAATATCTTAAACGAAATCTGCAGCAATAAAGCGAAATGTTATTTTGCTTACTACAAAGTCCTTTTGTGAGAGCGCTAAATACCGCCCCTGTATCCTTCATTAAAAATGACAAGCACAATCCTAACTTTATTTCATTCTATTTCCCTTCACATGAAAACCCGCCACCATGTAAACTTAACGTTCCGTTTTTTTTTTTTTTTTTTTTTTTTTTTGAGGGTGGGGGCAGGGGGACATATATTGAAGTTAAAAGTAGAAAAGGGATGTTTCATTAAATTTTAAACAAATATTAAACCAGCCAGACAAGTTGGAAGGAGGGAGTCCCCCCGAAGGAAAAAGGTTTAAACAACTTTGAGACACCCCCCGCTCTTCCACGAGCATTGGCGTAAATTGGCATCTAATATTTGGTTGGGGTGACAAAATGTTTCCGATTGTAGAAAATATCGTTATAATAAATAGCTCTGATACTTGAATTTTCTTAATTTTTTTTTTGGGGGGGGGATTGACCCCTCTTGCCCTTAGGAAGTAACGCCTATGCCCCCCGCAAAAAGCAAACGATGTTCGACCCACTCCACACCCACAGACAAATAAAACTTTAAATCCGACCACCAACCAAGAAATGAAACACCAAAGATTCGAAAAAAAAAAAACTTCAATTAAAGGAAACATCCTTTCAACTCTTTTCGACTCCTTTCGACTCTGAGTCGATAGAAGATTCGAAAAACTAACGAATCTCAACGATCGTATACAATCACCGAAACAGAGCGAAACACTGAATCAGTAAAGATTTGTTGCTGCACCAACTCAGTGACCAACTCACCCACACCTACTCATTTGCTGTTTCAAATCATCTATCGACTCACAGTCGTAAAGAGTCGAAAAGAGTTGAAAGAGTAAGGGAAAATCTCTGGGAACGGCAAAGGGAAAATAAGTTTTCCTTCCCTTCGAACTTGGAATGTATTTCCCCACAGTTGAACGCTTGAGATTCGAATCATTAGATAGTGAGTTTAAAGACTGAGCCACTCAGTACCAAGATTCGAATCACTAATTCGAAACATCGAATCATTGGCCATCTCTAATTCTGACGTCTAGTAATTCTTGTAACACTGTAGTTATGGACATTATATATAAACATTGAGACCTTATATAGAAATCTCGAAAGAAGGAATAATGCTTCTTATTCCCATTTTTTAATTGATGTAATACATGATTTGTTTGTGTTTGTAGTATTGGAAAATTTAAGTAATAACTTTATGATAATTTTGTCAGTTATGATGAAAGTCGTAACGTCCAAATAATATTTCTCAATATAATGATTATTCATAAGTTTGATTATTGTTAATCGTCATAGTAGTGATTATTTTAAGGCTCTTGCGCGCGAACACTTGTGATTTGGAAAGCACCTGATTTTTGGGATAAACTTTTGAAGGCCGATCTACTTTTAAAAAAAATAAATAAAAATTAAAGTGCAAATCTTTAACTTAAAAGTTATTTGTATTTGTCCTCGATTGTTTTCTTCTCTTTAGCTTGATTTAAGCCAGATGTAAAATTTTATAACCCTGTTGTGTAAAGATGGAGTTGCTTTTAAATGTGTAAGTATCAGTGCATTGCTCATCAACAAGGAAATTAATAGGACAATGGGTAGAATGATACAATCTAACATACTGTCTCTAGCTGATATTTTCAGTATTACTGATCAAAATAGAATGCAAATTGATTAAAGATTATTTGCTGTTTTCAGCAAATATCCACTCCCTCTCCCTCTTCCCGAAGTCATTGAAGTCATTGTGGAAGTTTTACAACATTTTTATTCTGATGAAAATAATTTTTGTGCATGTTTCGATGTGCGATAATTTTATTATTCCTATAACTTATAATTGAAATAAGGCATATTATAATGTAAAAAAAAAATCTCATCATCGTTGAATTTTTTAAATTTTATTTTGAACTTAAATGATTTTAAGAGTTAAAAATTAAAGTTTCGAAAATTTTCTGTAATATTCAAGAAGGCATCTTTCCCTTCTCAAAAGAACACTTTTAGACAGAAAATGTAGACCACTTGCACTGATCTGCTACCATCATACGAGCCATAATGGATAATAAAATTAACTTAAACCAAGAGTCTCTTACCGAAAATTTTTCATTTAATTTATTCAGAGATTTAATCTTTATAAATTAAAAGTTTTATTCGGCCTCTGTATTCCAAATAATTTACAGACTAAAGTCTGATTTTATATATAAAGATTTATTTATCTCAATATCTCGATTGAAAATTATTTCAGTGACACAAAATATTTAACTCTGAGATTCATTATGAGATAGCTTAAGGGTCTGTTGCAAATCTTTACTGTTTTAGATAAATAAGCACATGCTTGATTGGAGTAACTTGTTAGAATTATTTAGGAACAAATATCCTTATCGTATCAAAACACATAAATTAACACCCTTAAATTTAGAGTATGAGATAGCACTTGGTCGTCGATAATCTACTTAAAATATTTTAGCTGGAAGACATCGTTTCCCCAGCTTTCCCAGACTCCAAGACGAAGAAAAGACAGAAAACTCAAAGAACTAATAACATGACATCTTGGATCATTAGTACAAATTAGAGGGCATGTTTCAAAGTACCAATTAATTTCTCAATGCAAAAGATCCCTAATGAGGTTCAACCCAAATCTGATATTTCACAGTGACACATGATCGATTGCTGTTATATTGGTTGGTTTTATGAGCGTTCTCCTTTGACATATGGATGGGGTTTCTTTCCGACCTTGGGTGTATACCGTAATTTGCGTCACAATCGATGAACGGCAAATCTGATTTATTGATCCGGGAACGGAGGAAGCGGTGATTTTAAAATCTTTTCTGTAAAACTCTGTTATTTTAGAAAATGTTATCAAGTTTCTGAGAGTTATTTGAGTTACGCGGAATATTTAGAGGAATTGAAAATTGCAAAATTCGGAAGTACTGGATAGATAATTTCAATGATAGGACTTTTAAAAGAAAATAAGTTAAATGATTCGCTGATAGTTCTAAATCGGTAACTTGATACACTTTGCAGCTAAAAACTGGAATTATTTAAATGATTAGTAAAACTAACCGAAACGTAAAAATGCATAGTGAAGGGTATTTATGGCTACATGAATGAATTGTGTCGCGCATGCAAGATGATACAGCTTATTTATTAAAATTATAAAGAGAATTCTAAACCTTCAGTCACTTATTTACCTAGAATAAAATCATGCAAAATCATTGTTTTAAAGCGATAATTGAATACTTGATAGTATTTAATTCATTGCAAACAATATATGAAACTTTAAAGTGCAAACTGTTTTTAAAAGGTATATCAGAAAATGAAGAGTAATACAGGATATTTCTTTTTAAAGGAATCCGTGAAAATATTTGACGAACAGCTGACTGAGAATGAGCAAAGAACATTTACCTCTAACTGTATGGAGCCATTATTCCCATAACTGGGGGAATTGTTATTCTCATCAACGTATTTCTGACTACTAGTGTCAGTCAGGTGTCTTTCCGTTCGATTACCGATTGGTCATGAATTGTTTCATGGCCGATCTGTAATCGAGTAGGAAATTACTAGTCTTGAGAGACGTCATTGTGAGTATCCGGAGGCCAGTATGAAGATTACCGGCCTAGGAGTACCTTGCGTAAATATTTGTGTTCTGTTATGATAAAGCTACGCAAGGACTATCCGCCAGGTAATACACTGAAAAAAATCTAATTACTTTGTAGTTACTTTTTGATGACTAAGGTAAAAAATTTATTTTGTATATAAATCATATTTCGTTTATTAAAATTTCCGAAATACTTTAAATGCATACAATATAGTAACAATAAAGTAATTTACAAGAAAGAGAAAATTAAATTTTATCTTTAACCCATTTATGCCTAGTGTCTCTTTTTTGGGACGGCATTTTCGCTATTAGTCGAAAACGTTATTTATTTTTCCTAGCCTTTATTCATGAGTATTGAGGCTCAACTCTACAAAATATTTTAACATGACCAAGTAGGATGTTGATATTTCTATTTTTATGCAGAATGATTTTAAAAGAAATCATCCCTTGTTCAAGAATTGACATCAGAATTTTATCTATTATTTCTGTTATCAGTAAAAATCGAAGAAAGTCGCAAAAACATCCAGGCACCGGGTTAATACCGATGATAATTTTGACTCACAAGGAAAAACCACCAGAAAATTAAGAAAGCTTCGTTTGCAATTATACCATAGCAACATACGGTGTGTAAGCCCGAGACAACGCTGTTCCAAGTGGCTCTGGGAGAGGAGAGCTGTCTGACGGGTACGGGTGCGGATGCTTGCCGGGGCCTTGGGCGTGGGGCTGCCGGCTGCTTTCTGCAGACTCGCGCCTGAAGGGTGGCACAAATCGACTATCCACAGTCTGACTTTTCATTAAACCTAACTGTTTTTTCTACAACGTCGCCGACGGACTTAAGCTGAACATCTTGCTGTAGTTTTTACTACTTTTTCACACTCTGGTTGAATCACCGGCCCGAGGACCGTTTGGTGCGAGGCTTATGGGATCGAGGACACTACTACTGGACTGTGGTCGGTCTTGCGGGTGGCAGCCGACCAACGGTGTGCAGAATCAACTGAAGCTGTTTGGAGTATCCGCTAAAGAAGAGCCACAGACCGATGGCATTTTGCCGTGGCAGGGCTTACTCAGTGGACGGAGATTCTTCACTTTGCGGACGTGGCTCCCTTTCCAGGGCGACGTTGGGTTCCTGCCGCAGTTTTCACCTGGTTTTGTCGTCGACTTTTCATCGCCCCGCGTCACACGCTCCTACTATTGAATTGGTCCTTTTTTCTTCTTTTTTCCGGGAGATCTGCATGGCCATACCCTGACTTTTCCATCTTCATCATCGAAGGCCACTCTCTTCGCAATTCCAACTTTCGTTTTTGGATCGCCTGATTGTTTACAAACATCTCTCTCGCACATGGTCTCGGCTGAGCAACCCGTCCAATGAAGACCGTGCTTTCACGGGGGGAGGACGGGTCAGCCTCCATTTTTTGTCTCGCTGTTCCTGATTGGCTCGCAGCTTCGCTGCTCGCCCTCGCTCTGCTGTCTTGCTCCGATCGACGTGAACAAGATGCTTTTCCATCTGTCAGCATCTTTTGATGACTTGACTGAATTTTGCCCAGGACTTTATGGGCCTTTTATTCATGACATCATCCACACACTTGCAACTTCACACTGGAGATAAATGCTTCTTGCACTAGGTGCTCCAATAAAACCCCCCCCTATTCAGTCAGTCAGCCACCCCTGCGTGGGCCTATGCTGCGAAGACAAACCTGCAATTTGTATAAGCAGAAGAAAACAAACTGTTAAGTACAATTAGATTTGGACACCATCATCTTGCCAATGATGTCATACTCAAGGATCTCGGAATGAAATCCGTAAAATCCCACATCCTGAAGATCTCGAAGAAGTTCTACAGAAACATTAGGAATATGCCCAACGAGATTATAGCAAACCTTCCTGATTATGAGCCTTCGAATCCCTCGTTTCGGAGACGTTCCAAGGCAATTCTTCATGCCCTACTTTCTTAGCTCTCACCCATCTCACACTCATCACATAGTCGAGCAACCCATCCAATGAAGTTCACCTGGGGGAGGAAGGATGGGTCGACGTCACGATATACCTTTAACATCTTTCTGCCCTGAATCACGTGGGCCTGCGGCATTTACATAGAAACAACACAATAACATCCAATAAATTTCATACTGGAGGTAAGCGCGCTGCGCAGGTACTCCATAACATATACTCAGTCAGTCAGCCAGTCCTAATAGTCGGTACTCGCTAGTGATGTCTCACTATTCAGTTGATAAGTGGACCGGCTCTTGTTAGAGCCAGTGTTGGGAAGCCTTTCACTTGAGCAGGCGGCGATGCTGTTTTTGGCTACTACGGCACTGTCTCCGGTGTCGCCCCTACTCCTACGCGTTACCTGCGGCGACCACATGTGGTTACCTTCCACGGCATAGCGTTCAGTCACAGTTCCTCTCTCTTGCACAACCAGGGCTAGCCACTGTTGGTCTTCTTTGTTTCAGATCCCCGTAGAGTGCAGTTAGGATTACACGCACGTACACTGTCATGGCACAATCTACGTGCACAAAACTCCTTGCCGGCAAATACGCAAACATAAAAACTAGGACAGACTTATGTGACCACTTCTATCCATTCATTCAATTTGTTGATAATCTCATCATAAATGACCATCCGCTAATCAAATAACACCCGGACATTCCCTCTCAAATGACGGAAGTCATTGAGAAACCTGACACTGCCACTCTTGCACAACCGCCTGTCTTCTTCTCATATCAAAAGTTCATGAACGCCGAGACTCACGAGTGCTTCAGCAGGCTAGGGATCTTCCCTCCTGCCGTCTAAAGAAAACGCTCACACGAAAATGACACTGACAACACAGCAAGAGACCTTAAACAAAAACCAACACGCACTCCATACACCCCTGACTCAGAGGAAGAGAATACAGATTTGGAATGGTTGAAAACCCGCCTAACACCACACAGACTGACGCAAATCACACCCCTAAGGAAAACACTAATGACACAGCCAAGTGCCAAACACACATTCTTCTGTGATTTCTCAACTGGGACTCACAACAAACATATCAAAACTTGTTGGACATGAGATATTATGTAAATACACAGGACAACTATACATGATAACACTCAAAAACGACAACAAGTTTGGAGAAGTTGAAAACTATCTCAAACAAGATAACATTGGGTGCCAAACGTATTACCCCAAAAATAAAAGGCCAATTAAAGTAATGATTAAAGGAATACCTCACACTACTCCCAAAAACGAAATTGAAGATTTCATAATGGGAATGGGCTTTCGTCCCATAAACATTGTGCTTATAATTAACAAACACAAAAACTCGTAGCTTTCTGCGTAGTAGATTTATAAAGGACCTCCAATGCTGAGGACATGTACAATCCAGACGCCTACTATTACCTTCAAATTACGGTTGAGAAATACTACAACCACAAAGTAAAGCAGTGTCACAACTGCCAGGTATCCAGTCGCAGGTATCCAATTACTTGTTTGTAGATAGAGTAGTTTCTTTATTAGTTAAACTAGTATTTTCTTCTTCCCTAGCTAACGAAACTTATTGGTAGTTCTTCAGTACCAAACTGTTCTAATCACTCAAAAAGTGGAAAATTTTTCACAATTTCCGAAACTATTTCAAAAAATAAAAGGACAAGCCATAGACTGTGGTCTAGCGGATTCTAGCGAGACCGTGACACGATTCTCCTGTTAACTGACGCCAAAATGTCTCCTTTTTTACTTGTGCGTAGTGTAGGAAGAAGTTAGTCCATCGCTTAACAAGGTCTTGCGCGAGACCTGCTTGCTGTATTGTCTAAAGAGGTCTCCATTTTTGGTTCCTTGAACGAGGCTAAAGAAAAACAGTAATCCTTTCATTATCGCGGTTTCACGCTAAACCGGTCTCATATATTGTCCAGTGGCGGATTAATGCAAATTTGCGGGGGGGGGGTTAGTTAGAACATTCACATATACATCCATTTTATGGAAGTAAAGTAGGATCTTTAATTTCTGTAATCATTAATTTTTTTTCTCGGAGGAGGGGGGGGCGGTCGCCCCTCAGCCCCCTATATTGTCTGACAACATAATGACAATTATTTTTACTTCCTGGTACTAAGTAAAAGCACAGTCGTAGCTTGTTGATTCATCACCTCCTATATATAGAAGGCTTAAGAACAGGAGCTTTTATGTCATCACCAGGCCTTCTAAGATGACGTCATCACAGTTTTCCTTTCATAAAGTAAAACTATTTAAAATTTCTGGTGGATGATACAAATTTTACAAAATATCTTAAGTTAAAGATAAAAAGTTAAGTACCTTTCTGATAAAAAATTATTTTATTATGATCTATTTCTATATCATATTATGTAATTAGTGATAATTAAATTTCGCATTTGTCGTATGATTAAATTTTCTATCTTAAATCATTAAAATGTTTTATGCAGGAGTAAATTAACCACAAACTTTGAATAGTTTTACTTTGTGAAATGAAATGTGTGATGACGTCAGCCTAGTGGACCTATTAATGACGTAAAAGTTCCTGTTCTCATGCCTTCTATATCTAGGAGGTGGTTTTCGATCTCATGCGAGACCACAAGAAAGTCTCGTTTCGCATCCCAAAATATCTATGTCTTGTCCCAAACTCCGGTGTCTCATTTCGTAGCTTGTGATCATCCCACACCTTAACTCGCTTGCGGGAGAAGAATAAAAAAAAAAAAAACCTCTGCCTTATTAGATACGCAACTGAGAATATTACGTAACTCTGAAGGGCCATAGCATTAAACATAAATTACTAATTCAAATCAACGTTATAGTTTCTTATTAATTAAAGTAATCTCTCAAACGTATATGCTTGGCGGAATTTTTCTTCAATAATCTACTGCTGACATTTTAGCTGAATTCATTATTCATCCGATTTATCCAAAATAAAAACGCACATAATCGAAAGGGAAAAGAAATACATAGTATAACAACACATCTCGGACCATTATTACAAATTAGAGAAGGCATGTTTTAAAGCACTATTTAGTAATTTCCTAATGCATTAAAGCCTAAGCGGGGTTCAACCCAAATCAGACATGCCTCACTGACACGTGATCGATTGCCGTTGCAGTTTAACTTTATGAGCATGTTCTTTTTGAAAATGAACGGTGCTGTTCTGGTCTTGTGGTAGAGGGGCAATGCCATAATTTGCCAAGTAATCGATGAACAGCGTTTCAGATTACTGAACAAGGAACGGGGGATCGGCAATAAGCTCAAGTTCTTGCTCCACCCAAATTGAAACTTTGGAAAGAGTTCTGGTGATGTTGATATTCGGTAAAACTTCCATTTGCTGTATGTTAATGTATGGTACCGTAAAAGTAAATAATGAAGTTAGTTTGGGTAACCAGCTAAGTTTGATAAATGAGTGAGTATTTTTGAAGGCAGCAGGTTACTGTTAGGATACAAAAAGGCCACTGTTGTTTTAGGATATAGATAAAAAAAAAGAAAAGAGAGAGTTTGACCTTTTCTTTTCTCAGCGGGGCAGCTTTTAGTTACAGATATTCACAGGAGGCCCCCCTCACAGCCATGGATTAACCTTTATTTCTTTTCTTTCCCTTTCTTTTCTTTTTATAATCTGTAGCCTAACTGTTTTTTTCATTTTACAGGTCGTGTGAACGGCCTACTGGAAACTGGACCGCTAGAAGGGACGGAGATGTTGGTCATTTCATTATGATGGCGCGTATCAGGCAGACCAACGTTGTTGGAGCCTATGAGTGAGCTCCTAATTTAGAACTCATTCCAAATGAGAAACCTATCACATGAAATTGGAATTCTCCAAAAGTGTAGTTTGAACATGCAGGAAAATCGAGCCTGGTACAGTGCCAGGAACGTGCACAGCTCCCATTATTGCACACGGTTCCAGAGCAGCCCAGGCGAGATAAGTTTTCACCTTCTGAAGTTTTGACCAAGCCAGTGCTCCTTCACTTTTCGTGTTCTTCTGGGAACGGGGTTTCATGACTAGGCCACGGTGGGACATAGACTAAAATTTCCAATAGTCTTTTGTTACTTTAAAATACAATCGCGTGAGTTCAAAAACACTCACTGATTTATCAAATTGCCACAATAAAGCCGATGACTATGCAAACTCATCCCATTAACTACGTTTACCATGGCAATGACAACGCAGACGCTCTTTAAATTAAAGAGAAAACTAAAATTAAATTTATCTTACCGCGATATATAAGCATAAATAATAAATTTAAAAAAACCTGTTTTATTAAGTATTGACTTTTATTAGGCGATATTTCTTTTCGTAATTTCACTGTTCCATTTAAACCATTCGAATTTTTTTAGACGTTTTAGAATGATTATTTTTGTTAACAATCTTTCAATTCATCAACAAGGCAATAAAAAAATCCATTTTTTCCATTCTTTGCAGTGTTTGAGCTCAGATTGCATTAATTTTACAAAGCAGAAATTAATTAATTAAAAATAGAAAATATTTTCTAAGACTCGTTTCAAATGCCCGTTTCTTCTATCGCTCTTTGAATTAAGTTGCAAATATAATATCTGGTTTCAGTGACTGTATATATATACATATACACACGCACATTTAAACAGCATTTTTTTTTTCTTTTTCAAAAGAAAAGGAAAATAAATGTGAATAAATCAAAGCTTTTGAAGACGAGACAGAGAAACATGTTTTGCTAGATGCTAAGTAAATTTAAAAGTTTTACTTTTTTTAAATTCTACTTTTTTTTTAGAATAAGTAATTTCTTAAAAAAGCTTTCATAAGTAATAAATTTCTTTACCTTCACTTTTAAAAATTGATACATGCAGTTTTTTACACTGGTAGAATAAAGACTGTAAAATGAGATTCAAAGGCACATACATTTAAGTAATTTTATCAGTAATGAAAGAGACTCATACAGAATAAAGATGTGCGCTGATTTTCTGCCACTAATGAAAACTGTCTGCCTAATTAATAATTTTTATTCAGAGATTTAAAAAGGAATTATTAAAATTAATTAAATTTTAGGCCACTCGAGGAATTATCATTTTTTCATTTTGTTTGTTTCAATTCTTTTTCTTCCATAAATATGTTGCAAAAAGTTTTTAAAAAATTTTGCCCTCACGCTTTTAAATTCTAAACATGCATTTTAATAAATAATTTGGAGCTTCGATTTCATTTGTCTTTTAGTGCATGAAAAAAATCTCAAGCAGTAGTTCTTTAAATAATTGTCAAAAGTTCTGTTATTGGAGAAAAACGTGGAATTCACAAGGAGAAAGGTATGGAATATACCGAAGGTGATACAACGCTTTTCAATTAAACTTTTTCAGAGGTTCGTACATTTGTTTTGCTAAATGGAAGAATACAATGCCTTTTTTATTTTTTCATTTTACATTCCCGTTGATTTGACTGCCGATTAAGTCCGCACAATTACGCATTTTTGCCTTCTTAAACTGCATCTAGATCAGTGTGGATATTTTTATTTTCAACGCTGCTCGCAGCTGCCGAGGTATGTTTACGACTAGTTATCCGACAAGCTGCAAAAATTGCCATGTTATAAAACTCGGTTCCCATCAGAGCACCGACAGTGCAACAGCACCGCCTTTGACTAGTGCATGGGACGATGAATATTTCCCTCGATTGAGATTTTTGAGGAGCGTCTATGCGAAAGAGAGTTGGTACACGTACTATCTGTCGCTGATCTGATGTCCTCCGTGTTCAAGTGATACCTCTGGGGGTGTCGATCCAGGTGCTTCGTCTCTCATTTGGTATTGGTTCCAAATGATTAGACTACTCATAGTTAGAGTATAATTTGGTCTGCCAAATTAGACCCTAACGTTTGGTCTGCCTACAAAGCGTCCCCATAAGGCAATACCATCTTGTCCGGTTCCATAGCGGTAAAGCCTATAGTCGGTGGTAAAGAAAAGTGGAAAGAAAAACTAAAATTGCCATTGTGCCAGACGATACAGTTTCTAGATAAATGTTGCCAAATGCATAATAAAAATAGTCTAGGGGCCTAGGGGCCATGTTAGTCCTCTGGTTAAGGTGTTGGACTCGTAACTGGGAGGTCGCGGGTCCGATTCCGACGTACCCCGAAAGACCACCGTGTACATGCAGTGTACGTGCACGTTAAATACGTGGTTCCGAAAGTCCTTTCGGCGGTCGCTAGCAGTTTCCGAGGGGTGCCAATATTCAGAAACCCCCACCCTCTGATGAGGATCCAAATTGTGGCGGGAAATTCCGGGAAGGACACATGTAGCTTTAAACAACGCATGAATCCTGAATGCGAGCATTCCTCTTCTACCAAACAAAAAATATAATCACTCATTTTTGAGAAAAGAACGGAACTGACTTTTTTACTGACCTACTTTATCTCAAAGTAGTTACCATTAAACTTTCAAAGTTTGGGTTCTGTTTCAATAGGTATATGACTTATTGACTTATTCAGATGGAAATACTTGACGATATCATTGATATATATATGTTACGGTAAAAGTAATAAATTGGTGATTATGTATAATAGCCGGTAATTATGCTTAATCACCACTAAATATGGTAAAAATGATAAATTTTTGAAAAGTTATCAAATTAACCGGTTTGTTTGCATAATTCCCAACTCGTAATGGTAAATGTGATAAATATGACTGATTGGGCCAGTAGAATAGAGTGCAGTTTTTTTTTTTTTTTCTCGTAGTTACTACTCAGAAAAATATTTTTTCGTTGGCCACTATGGCGTAAGAAACCACGAATTACAATATTTTTTATTTTACAATGATTTTACAGTCAATAAATTTGAATAAGGGTCTGACAGGTGTTGTGAAATGAAAAAAATACAATTTACATGAAGTTGTACAAAACAGTTGCACATAAAAAAAAACAAACTGAAGTAGTTACATATAAAAACAAACTAAGCCCATTTTCAAGAGAGAAAAAAAAAACATTTTTTTCAAAGAACGTTAAATTCTATTACTACAAATTACTAAATATTTTAAGTTTACTTATTTAAGCATATTAGACTGTTATGACATTTAGAATTACAAAGTTTGCCAGTTTTTTTTTACATTTGCACGTATCAGACATCCCTGGCCTACAGAAAGAGATGTCTTTCTAACGCACTCTCAAAGTGATATTGAAGATCTGGAACGTCGTCAAGCGAAATAACTTTCCTCACAAATTGTGAATTGATTTCTGGTATACAATTGTGAAAGTTTCTTTGTTTCGTTCCTAACTGATAAAATTCTTCATTTTGAACGTCTAATATCACCTCTAATAAATTTCGGGGATCACTTCTTGCTCTGCCAACGTCTGGGATTCGTTGTTTCACCGTGTCACCAACTTTAGCATAAGGAAATTTAAGATTTGAAACTTTCAACACATTTTCTTTGCTTGTAATTATAAACCTTCTTTAGCACTCATTCTATGTTTTCTTACTTGCTCTTGCATGCATAAAATATCTGTCTGTATTAGAGCGACCGCTTCTTCATTCCCTTTCTGAATCTTAAAGTTAACATCAGATGGAGAATCATTTTGAGATAGATCATTGTTGTCCATATTAGAATCATTTTCTATTTCGCTATTGGTGTTTTCGCAAGCATTATTAACTGTCTCGATTAATGTCTGAAGCTCTTCTTCAGTTCTAAGATATTCTATAGAGTCATTCGGGAAAGAAATCGGTTTCAAACCAAATTTTGCAGGCGTCCCAAGCATTGCTTCATAAGGCGAACACTTAGTGCCTTCATGAAATGCTCTGTTTTTCATAAGTTGCACAAAACGTAACCTTTATGACCGTTTACTGGTCCAGCTTTTCCAGCCAAGTACTTGGCATACTTTCAATATCCTGGTTTTCACGTTCAACTTAACCTTGAGTCTGGCTGTGCCTAGGTTTTCCGTGCACAATTTTTACATCCGGCCACATTGCTCAAGCTTCTTGTACGATTTTGTTACTAAACTCACGACCGTTGTCATTTTGCAGTACTACACTGGTTGCTCCAAATATAGTAAAAATATCAATTAGGCAGAGGCGTAGCCAAGGGGGGGGGGTTAGTGGGGTCTTAAACCCCCCCCCCCAATAAGGAATTTTTTGCCATACAAAATGTATATTCTTCACTCCTTTATCACACACATGTATGCATATATGTGAGTTGTAGTAGTCGTAACCCCCCCCCCCCCCATGAAAAATTTCTGGCTACGCCCCTGCAGGTGATATACAACCTGTTCTGCACATGTTTGCGTTTTAGGGCACGCAACTGTACGAACTTCGTGAAGTGGTCTTGATAGGCAAACATAAACTTAAAGTCATTATCTGGTTACGACTGCATATCAATTAGCTCCACCTGGCGTCTTGAGTTCATCCTCAAGTCCTTTCTTAGGTACCTTGGCTTTTTTTTTTTTGACAAATTTCACACAAATTTAAGTAAATCATGACTTCTTCAGTAGTAATGTTTTTGTACTTTTTTTGAAGTTCTTTTAAGATCCTGTTTCTACCACCATGGCCTATTGGCAAGTGCACCTAATGAATTATGCTAAAAAGTTCTTCAAAGTACACGTAAAATCTAACATTGGAGCTGTCTTTACTTACAGAAAGATAAGTATTTCAACGTTTCCTACTTTCATTGCATCGTATCTTTTTAGTCTGATAATCTTCCGGTTTTTTCCCACTACTTTTGTTTTTACTATTATTCACTTTTTTTAACAAACTATCATATCTTTATTTCGTCAGAAAACCGCTGTGCCTTCTTAGTCTCCATAATATTAACTAATTTGGGATTAAAACGTTTAAGCATAACAGACATTGTTCAATATTTTATAAAATACGAGAGGGAAGCAAGAAAACGTCTAGATGCAACGAAATAAGACAGCTACTGAAATCACGTGATTGTCACGTGTTGATAGAAGACAATCAGTTATGCAAACTGAACGAATTTTCGTAGAGTTAGGGAGTTTTATCACATTTATCAATACGAGTTGGGGATTATGCAAACGAACCGGTTAATTTGATAAATTTCCAAAAATTTATCATATTTACCAAATTTAGTGGTGATTATGCATAATCACAGGTTATTATATATAATCACCGGATTAATCCCATTTACCGTAACATATATATATATATATATATATATATATATATATATATATATATATATATACATATATAAACAACATTTACAAAATTAAGAATCTCTCTCGTTGTTGTATTCGAACATCTATTTTCGGATTCGTGTGCTTTTCTCCAGGACCGCATATCTATCCTCATCGAATAAATTGGACAAAACAGAGACAAGTTTTAGTAGCACAGAGAAAGGAAATTTAAACAGCCAGGGTGTGGAATGCGACTTGAACCCACGACCGTACGCTTTGGTGGTAGGTAGGCTATAGATATGATTAGTGGGGAGAATACCATGATTTTAGGAATACTTAGATGAAGCATCTAATGCTCTTAATCGTGCACTTTTGGATGTCAAAAAGGCACCTATATTATCTCACTATCATGGCTGCCGTCAATGTAAAATGGAACTTGAATTGCATCATCTCAGGAAAATAAATAAATTCGAGGGGAGATATTTAGATACAAGTACTTTTTTAAATACAAATTGTCCTAAAATAATTTAAAGTACTATTATCATTTAGGTTACTGCCATCCGACATACGCATGCCACTACCATGGCAATCGTTTGATAGCAACAAGTTTTCTCCCGTTATGCTCAATCTAGAGATTTCTATATCTATGAGAATGACAGGACACCGGTCTGTCAACCTCGAAGTCACCGGACTCTAACATTTCTTCTGCTTGTTCTTCAATGAAATCCCAAAGGCTTTTCTGGTTCTGATACCTTTTTCATGCTCTGCTGTACTGTTTATTTATAAATATATTTACTAATATATTTTAGCACATTTCACAACACACGGCGAAGGACTTTACTGTGCATGTCAAAATGTGAGAAGCTTTTGCAATTTCCAAAACTTTAAAAATATTTCGACTATTATAAGTATTTTTTTTTTATCTCCCTTCATGAAACTGTAAATTTTTATTTAAACCTCAAGCTTACGATCATACCGTTACACATTCTGCATGCATTAACCGAAAAATTATAAATTCCCCCAGTACCGTTTACTCCGAAATTTGCATATGCCAAAGTGTCAAATATTTACCATACATTTTATGAAGAACTTATGAATTATTCAAGAAATCACCTGCGTTTTGTTTACTCGTGCGTCAGGATGCTAGAACTTAACTCGTTCAAGAAACTTCAAGATCGCGCTTACTAAAAATCAGCGAATAACTCATTTTTCAAAGGCTTTGAACTCA
>JAWZYV010017371.1:0-32353 GCA_038373885.1 Cheiracanthium punctorium
GTAGCAAATACTTCAGCTGGACCGAACCGGCTTTAAAATAATCTGCATTTTAACTTTTTTTCATTTTCAAGATATTGGGTTCTAACATTTTTGAACTCGCGGTTTAGATTCACTCTGCTTGGAAAGATACCATTTTGCCAGATCGTACCTAATGCCAAGATGGCGCTTTTAAAATCAATTAGAATTAGTTATTCTGTTTTGGAAAAACGAATAATCGCTACTTCTATCTCCTGTTGTCTAAGCGAACCTACTATGTGAAAATTGTCAACTTTGTGTAACACACTTTGAGTTATTTACTTCATATACTTTTTAATTTGGCGTAAAATTGCTGTAATTATACTTCATGTTTGTCTGTTTCACGCGATTCTACAGACTTGGAATTGCTTTGTTGCAAAAGAATGAATGATTTTAAACCAAATCTTGGAACCATTATGTTTTATTTTTTCAGTTTTTATTAATATCTTTTCAAATAATTCGATTTTCGAAATTTAAGTCAGCTTATCATGGTTCCTCGGAATTTTCCGAATCCTTGGACATGTTTCTCGAAATTCAAATCCCCTCGGTTTAGTCAAACAAGCTCTTGACAGCCGCGGCGTCGGCAGCGGCCGTTACTTTTTTTTAGAATAGAGAGACACATTTATTATCACCATGGCTCCTTAAGATACCAAGTACAGGCTGTCCGCTAACCAGTTTCGCCTATGGGATTTTGTGTACGAGCAAAGTTTCGCTCCTTCGCCGATTTGGCGCTAGTACCTGACCCTATCAGTGTTACCAACTATGCCAGAGAAAAAGATCTGTGCAAACTGGCAATACCGAGGAAGTCAGTTTATTTCATTTTTTTTTTTTTCCAGAATTCTTCCATAAATTTTACAGATTCTCAGTTTATTTTAGAGAAATTTTCCGTATACGAAAAAGAATGCCGAAGACTTCTGTAAAATATACGGAAATAAACTGGTGTCCTGTTTGACAGTTTTTTCCTGTCAGTTTAAGAACCTTTTTGCAGTGCAGGAATTTACAGTTTTATGCGAGACGAGACAGACAATTTAAATCCTTAGTGTATAGGAGTTTTGGGAGACGAGACCAAGCTTTGCAGCTGTTTGAGAGACCACACAAGCCTATTTCTCTTTCCATCTCCGCGTTTATCCCTTGCTATACGTCGAACTTCACCTATATGAATATTTCAGATTAGTGAATAAAATATTTCTGTACTTAAATATAGTAAAATCTCGTTACAACGAATTTGTAACAAATATAGTAAAAACTAAAGGTACTGTAAAGACTCTTTACAAAAAAACTAAACACGAATGCAAATTAATGAACAAAACATTTCTGTTAAAAATGAAATGGAGCGTCGTTACTTCATTTTTTGCGATTTTTTCAGATTAACGAATGAAATATTGTGAAATCTCCTTACAACTTGATTGTAACAAAAGTAAAATTTGGTACAGTAAAAACTCGTTACAACAAACTGTTTAAGAATAAAATTTCACAAATAAAATATTTCTATAAAAATATAATAAAATTTCATTACAACAAATTTCACTTTTTCAAATAACAGAAAAGCACCGTTTATACGTCTTTCAAGGGAGCCATTTGAAACGATGCATAAATGAAAGGACGTATAACTGAAACATTAATAAACAACTTACCGGTTTAACTCTACCAATGTTAATTTGAGTATATATAACAATTTTAAGGTGTTTTTTTTTTTGTTTTTTTTTTTGCCAGGTGCTAATACAATGAAAAAATAAACTGCCTTGTATTAGGTTGTAACGAAAGTTTCCCGCCACTGCAAACATCGTCAGCACACATTTCGCGTTGGCGTACTTTCTCATATTTTGTCAAACGAAAGAAAGAGACTTACTTTATAACACTGTGTTGTGAAATCTGTAAAAAATAAATAAATAAATATATAAATACAACGTGTCTCAAGTGGAACTATCACTTTAGCGGATTAGAACCATCATTTACTTCCAGTTTTGTTGCAAAAAGTCAGCTACAGAATATCAACGAATTATATGTAGCTATATAAGTATCATTGCTGCATCATGTGACACTGTGCAGGTTTGGTACCGAGAGTTCAGAATCAAGGACTATGACATTCAAGAAGCAGAGAGCTCTGGCAGGTCTATTGATGTTGATGAGACCAGCCTGCGAGAACTTGTGGAAGATCAGTAATTAACCACTCGTTAGTTATTTAAGGAGTTAGAACTTAGTTTTTCAAGCAGATTTGGCAGAAAACTTTCGTTACAACCTGATAAAAAATAAAACTTTTATCATGAAAGGGAAACAAATTTTACCTTTATTGTACTCTATCTTAAATGCTGCATATCTTTAATTATTAAACACTGCATATCAATTATGACGTAATTTATGTTCATATGAACTTTTAATTAAAAATAATCTTTCCTGGTCGTCTAATGGTCCTTGATTATTAATCAGAGTCTTGTGGGTTGAATTAAGTGCTTTTCAAGAGTTTTTTCTGACAAACAAAAGAAGTCTTTTAAAGTTGTTCTTCGAAAAAAAAAAGAACTCTGTTTTTAGTCTTGGTACACAAATTGAAATAAACTAATAGCACCATAGTCTCCAAAAAATTCCAGATGGTTCTTCATAAGCTGTTTTACACACTACGATAAGCGAAAACGCTGTGGCTTTTGTAAAATTTTCAGAAAAAATTCTTAAACATGGATTTGAGCTGCAAGATTTTTCGAAGAGTGACACGCTTTGCGATAGGGATGGACGCGAGACGACTTTTTGCGAGACGAGACAGAGATTTACAGCTTTTTTGCGAGACGAGACACATTTTTAACATTATGATATAGGGATTTTTGCGAGACGAGACAAGCTTTTCGGCTGTTTTGCGAGACGCGAGACGGCAATTTTTCGTCTCGCGTCCATCCCTACTTTGCGAAAATTTTCGATTTTTAAGAATTTTTTCTAAACATATTGCAACTGATACAGATTGGCCTGTCTTCGCAGTATGTAATACAGCTTGTAAAGAGACAGTTTCAAAATTTTGAAGTGCCTGGCATAATTAGCTTATTTGTAATTATTTACCAAAATCACATGATTTTTTCGAATAACACCGTTAATACAAGGGTTTTAATACACGTTTAAAGGAAGGTGGTTAAAGGTGCATCTCACCTTACATCCCTTATTAGATGCTCTATCTAAGAGAAGATTTCCCTAAATCCTTACTAATAATAGGAAAATAACGACCGAGAAGAAAATTTTCAAAATTTAGGAAGGTTAAAAACGACGAATTACCGAAATTTTGCGTCTTATAAACGAAGCATTTTTATATTAAAATGAGTAGGAATGGATGCGGGACTTTACAAAAACGACGTATTAATGTAAAAGTCGTATAAATGAGAAACGGTTAAACGGTATTTTACTGTATTTCATATAAGCAAATGAAATATTTCTATTAAAATGTAGTAATATCTCGTTACAAGAAACTTCAGTTTTTCAAATATTTCATTGTAACGAGTAAAATATTTTTATTAAAATATAGTAAAATTTCGTTACAACAAACTTCACCTTTTTCGAATAGTTTATATTAACGAGTTAAATATTTTTCTTAAAATATAATAACTTCTCATTATAGCAACTTCATTTTTAACGAATACAGTCGAACCTCGATTTAATGTACTTTGATTTAACGAATTCTCCGATTTAACGAATATTTTTTCTGTCCCGACAGAAAGGGTGCTTAAATGCTCTGATTTAATGAATTTTTAGCTTTGATTTAACGAACAACAATCGCTGAAATAATATTCGCTCATAAAACTAAAACTTTGAATTTTTTGCACACTAAATTAATATCGATAAAAAGGTTTGGAAAGGCAAAACAAAGCACTATCAAGGATTTCTTTCCAAAGTGCCAATAAGTATGTATGTATTATGTATTAAGTTTTAAGAACAAGTAACATTAAAGAATTTAGATAATTTTAAAGTTGATCTCTTAACGTGTGACTTATAATTTTTAAACTCGCATAAACTATAATCATTCTGTTTTTCATATCAATATCTGAGGGTATTTTGCATTGATATTTTTATACCATACTCTTTACAAAAATTGATATTCGATTTAACGAACAGAATTGTGGGTCACAATTCATTCGCTAATTATAGGTTCGACTGTATTTCATTTAACGAGTCAACAATTGTTATTAAAATACAGTAACACTCCATTACAACGAACTTCCCATTTTCGAGTATTTTATATTAACGAGTAAAATATTTTCATGCACTTCAGCTTTTCGAATATTTCATATTAACGAATAAAATATTCCTACAGTAAAATAAAGAAAAAAATCAATTGCAAATTCAGTCGTGATAGAATCTCACTATAAAGAATTTTTCAGAATCACCCATAAGCTCGCTATACCGAAACTATAACCGCACATCTTGCTCACCATTATCTTTTGTAATCTGAGTCGTAATTCAATTTTTCGAATATTTCATATTAACGAATAAAATATTCCTACAGTAAAATAAAGAAAAAAATCAATTACAAATTCAGTCGTGATAGAATCTCACTATAAAGAATTTTTCAGAATCACCCATAAGCTCGCTATACCGAAACTGTAACCGCACATCTTGCTCACCACTATCTTCTGTAATCTGAGTCGTAATTCAGGTTTTCGAATATTTTATATTAACGAATAAAATATTCCTACAGTAAAATAAAGAAAAAAATCAATTACAAATTCAGTCGTGATAGAATCTCACTATAAAGAATTTTTCAGAATCACCCATAAGCTCGCTATACCGAAACTATAACCGCACATCTTGCTCACCCTTATCTTTTGTAATCTGAGTCGTAATTCAATTTTTCGAATATTTCATATTAACGAATAAAATATTCCTACAGTAAAATAAAGAAAAAAATCAATTACAAATTCAGTCGTGATAGAATCTCACTATAAAGAATTTTTCAGAATCACCCATAAGCTCGCTATACCGAAACTGTAACCGCACATCTTGCTCACCACTATCTTCTGTAATCTGAGTCGTAATTCAGCATTTCGAATATTTCATATTAACGAATAAAATATTCCTACAGTAAAATAAAGAAAAAAATCAATTACAAATTCAGTCGTGATAGAATCTCACTGTAAAGAATTTTTCAGAATCACCCATAAGCTCGCTATACCGAAACTATAACCGCACATCTTGCTCACCACTATCTTCTGTAATCTGAGTCGTAATTCAGCTTTTCGAATATTTCATATTAACGAATAAAATATTCCTACAGTAAAATAAAGAAAAAAATCTGGAGTGACTCCACTCGACTTTCCGAACACTTACGATTAAGATCATTACCAAGCACTTAAATAAATTTTAATCGATGAATAATTCAAACATATATACCAAATTGAAACTCAATCGAATGCACCGTTTAAACGCTTGCGCACTTTCAAGAATTTCTCCCCATATGCCATTATGCCATAACATAAAAGAAAGTTTTGTCGTAGCAATTTAGGAGAACTATAAGTCCTATACACACCAAAATCAATAACGGTCTTGCGACGGTGGTTTATGACATATATATCCAATTTGAGCTCAATCGAATGCTCCGTTCAGGAGCTATCGTGTTCACTCACATACACACAAACACACACACACACACACACACACATACACACACACACACATACACACATAGATACATAAATCTCGTAAAAATAGCATAAATGGATTCAGAAGCCCTCAAAACGTGTAAAAACACTAAAATCTCGAAGTCGAATTTTTTCATGATTACAATACTTTCCTTACATGGTACATGTTCGGAAAGTAAAAATCAATTACAAATTCAGTCGTGATAGAATCTCACTATAAAGAATTTTTCAGAATCACCCATAAGCTCGCTATACCGAAACTGTAACCGCACATCTTGCTCACCACTATCTTCTGTAATCTGAGTCGTAATTCAGCATTTCGAATATTTCATATTAACGAATAAAATATTCCTACAGTAAAATAAAGAAAAAAATCAATTACAAATTCAGTCGTGATAGAATCTCACTGTAAAGAATTTTTCAGAATCACCCATAAGCTCGCTATACCGAAACTATAACCGCACATCTTGCTCACCACTATCTTCTGTAATCTGAGTCGTAATTCAGCTTTTCGAATATTTCATATTAACGAATAAAATATTCCTACAGTAAAATAAAGAAAAAAATCTGGAGTGACTCCACTCGACTTTCCGAACACTTACGATTAAGATCATTACCAAGCACTTAAATAAATTTTAATCGATGAATAATTCAAACATATATACCAAATTGAAACTCAATCGAATGCACCGTTTAAACGCTTGCGCACTTTCAAGAATTTCTCCCCATATGCCATTATGCCATAAAATAAAAGAAAGTTTTGTCGTAGCAATTTAGGAGAACTATAAGTCCTATACACACCAAAATCAATAACGGTCTTGCGACGGTGGTTTATGACATATATATCCAATTTGAGCTCAATCGAATGCTCCGTTCAGGAGCTATCGTGTTCACTCACATACACACAAACACACACACACACACACACACATACACACACACACACATACACACATAGATACATAAATCTCGTAAAAATAGCATAAATGGATTCAGAAGCCCTCAAAACGTGTAAAAACACTAAAATCTCGAAGTCGAATTTTTTCATGATTACAATACTTTCCTTACATGGTACATGTTCGGAAAGTAAAAATCAATTACAAATTCAGTCGTGATAGAATCTCACTATAAAGAATTTTTCAGAATCACCCATAAGCTCGCTATACCGAAACTGTAACCGCACATCTTGCTCACCACTATCTTCTGTAATCTGAGTCGTAATTCAGCATTTCGAATATTTCATATTAACGAATAAAATATTCCTACAGTAAAATAAAGAAAAAAATCAATTACAAATTCAGTCGTGATAGAATCTCACTGTAAAGAATTTTTCAGAATCACCCATAAGCTCGCTATACCGAAACTATAACCGCACATCTTGCTCACCACTATCTTCTGTAATCTGAGTCGTAATTCAGCTTTTCGAATATTTCATATTAACGAATAAAATATTCCTACAGTAAAATAAAGAAAAAAATCTGGAGTGACTCCACACGACTTTCCGAACACTTACGATTAAGATCATTACCAAGCACTTAAATAAATTTTAATCGATGAATAATTCAAACATATATACCAAATAGAAACTCAATCGAATGCACCGTTTAAACGCTTGCGCACTTTCAAGAATTTCTCCCCATATGCCATTATGCCATAACATAAAAGAAAGTTTTGTCGTAGCAATTTAGGAGAACTATAAGTCCTATACACACCAAAATCAATAACGGTCTTGCGACGGTGGTTTATGACATATATATCCAATTTGAGCTCAATCGAATGCTCCGTTCAGGAGCTATCGTGTTCACTCACATACACACAAACACACACACACACACACACACATACACACACACACACATACACACATAGATACATAAATCTCGTAAAAATAGCATAAATGGATTCAGAAGCCCTCAAAACGTGTAAAAACACTAAAATCTCGAAGTCGAATTTTTTCATGATTACAATACTTTCCTTACATGGTACATGTTCGGAAAGTAAAAATCAATTACAAATTCAGTCGTGATAGAATCTCACTATAAAGAATTTTTCAGAATCACCCATAAGCTCGCTATACCGAAACTGTAACCGCACATCTTGCTCACCACTATCTTCTGTAATCTGAGTCGTAATTCAGCATTTCGAATATTTCATATTAACGAATAAAATATTCCTACAGTAAAATAAAGAAAAAAATCAATTACAAATTCAGTCGTGATAGAATCTCACTGTAAAGAATTTTTCAGAATCACCCATAAGCTCGCTATACCGAAACTATAACCGCACATCTTGCTCACCACTATCTTCTGTAATCTGAGTCGTAATTCAGCTTTTCGAATATTTCATATTAACGAATAAAATATTCCTACAGTAAAATAAAGAAAAAAATCTGGAGTGACTCCACTCGACTTTCCGAACACTTACGATTAAGATCATTACCAAGCACTTAAATAAATTTTAATCGATGAATAATTCAAACATATATACCAAATTGAAACTCAATCGAATGCACCGTTTAAACGCTTGCGCACTTTCAAGAATTTCTCCCCATATGCCATTATGCCATAACATAAAAGAAAGTTTTGTCGTAGCAATTTAGGAGAACTATAAGTCCTATACACACCAAAATCAATAACGGTCTTGCGACGGTGGTTTATGACATATATATCCAATTTGAGCTCAATCGAATGCTCCGTTCAGGAGCTATCGTGTTCACTCACATACACACAAACACACACACACACACACACACATACACACACACACACATACACACATAGATACATAAATCTCGTAAAAATAGCATAAATGGATTCAGAAGCCCTCAAAACGTGTAAAAACACTAAAATCTCGAAGTCGAATTTTTTCATGATTACAATACTTTCCTTACATGGTACATGTTCGGAAAGTAAAAATCAATTACAAATTCAGTCGTGATAGAATCTCACTATAAAGAATTTTTCAGAATCACCCATAAGCTCGCTATACCGAAACTGTAACCGCACATCTTGCTCACCACTATCTTCTGTAATCTGAGTCGTAATTCAGCATTTCGAATATTTCATATTAACGAATAAAATATTCCTACAGTAAAATAAAGAAAAAAATCAATTACAAATTCAGTCGTGATAGAATCTCACTGTAAAGAATTTTTCAGAATCACCCATAAGCTCGCTATACCGAAACTATAACCGCACATCTTGCTCACCACTATCTTCTGTAATCTGAGTCGTAATTCAGCTTTTCGAATATTTCATATTAACGAATAAAATATTCCTACAGTAAAATAAAGAAAAAAATCTGGAGTGACTCCACTCGACTTTCCGAACACTTACGATTAAGATCATTACCAAGCACTTAAATAAATTTTAATCGATGAATAATTCAAACATATATACCAAATTGAAACTCAATCGAATGCACCGTTTAAACGCTTGCGCACTTTCAAGAATTTCTCCCCATATGCCATTATGCCATAACATAAAAGAAAGTTTTGTCGTAGCAATTTAGGAGAACTATAAGTCCTATACACACCAAAATCAATAACGGTCTTGCGACGGTGGTTTATGACATATATATCCAATTTGAGCTCAATCGAATGCTCCGTTCAGGAGCTATCGTGTTCACTCACATACACACAAACACACACACACACACACACACATACACACACACACACATACACACATAGATACATAAATCTCGTAAAAATAGCATAAATGGATTCAGAAGCCCTCAAAACGTGTAAAAACACTAAAATCTCGAAGTCGAATTTTTTCATGATTACAATACTTTCCTTACATGGTACATGTTCGGAAAGTAAAAATCAATTACAAATTCAGTCGTGATAGAATCTCACTATAAAGAATTTTTCAGAATCACCCATAAGCTCGCTATACCGAAACTATAACCGCACATCTTGCCCACCACTATCTTCTGTAATCTGAGTCGTAATGAAGATGATAATAATAATAATAACGTTAGCAACAATAAATGCAAAACGCTCAACTTGAGCCCGGTCGAGGTCCATTCGTTGTATTTTTTTTTTTTTTAATTCCATTGTCCGATGACCTGTGTCCGCGTTGTTTTTGCCGCTTCTGCCCCCCCGTACTGGGCGAGACATTGACCTTGCTTGTCCCATTGTGGAGACGCGGTGAACCGTGGGACGGAGGGGTTAAATGAAGACGCGTGAGGACGAGGCGTTGTCCAAAAAGGAGTCGCGGACGGGGAAGCGTCTCCCTCCGTTCTTTGCGTGCGTGTAAAAAAAGTTGCGTCCGTGCCCGGAATAAGGTTGGATGAGGGACGCACGAGGTATATAAATGTAACAGAATGGCTATTAGAGATGAGACGGGCTCAGCCCGAGCCCGAGCTCGTGAAAAATTTCTATTTTTTTTAACATATTCTTTGAAACAGATTTTTAAAAAGTGATTGATATGGAAAAAAATCTGGAGTGACTCCACTCGACTTTCCGAACACTTACGATTAAGATCATTACCAAGCATTTAAATAAATTTTAATCGATGAATCATTTTAACATATATACCAAATTGAAGCTCGATCGAATGTACCGTTTAAACGCTAGCGCACTTTCAAGAATTTCTCCCCATAGGCCATAATGTAAAAGAAATCTTTGTCGTAGCCCTGTAGAAAAACTATAAGTCCTATAAACATCAAAATCAATACCGGTCTTACACTGGTGGTTTATAACATGTATACCCAATTTGAGCTCAATCGAATGTACCGTTTAAACGCTAGCGCACTTTCAAGAATTTCTCCCCATAGGCCATAATGTAAAAGAAATCTTTGTCGTAGCCCTGTAGAAAAACTATAAGTCCTATAAACATCAAAATCAATACCGGTCTTACACTGGTGGTTTATAACATGTATACCCAATTTGAGCTCAATCGAATGTACCGTTTAAACGCTAGCGCACTTTCAAAAATTTTCCTCCATAGGCCATAATGTAAAAGAAATCTTTGTCGTAGCCCTGTAGAAAAACTGTAAGTCCTATACACATCAAAATCAATACCGATCTTGCGAAGGTGGTTTATAACATGTATACCCAATTTGATCTCAATCGAATGTACCGTTTAAACGCTAGCGCACTTTCAAGAATTTCTCCCCATAGGCCATAATGTAAAAGAAATCTTTATTTTATCCCTGCAGAAAAACTGTAAATCCTACACACATCAAAATCAATACCGGTCTTGCGAAGGTGGTTTATAACATGTATACCCAATTTGAGCTCAATCGAATGTACCGTTTAAACGCTACCGCACTTTCCAGAATTTTCCTCCATAGGCCATAATGTAAAAGAAATCTTTGTCGTAGCCCTGTAGAAAAACTGTAAGTCCTATACACACCAAAATCAATACCGGTCTTGCGACGGTGGTTTATAACATATATACCCAATTTGAGCTCAATCGCATGCCCTGTTCAGGAGCTATCGTATTCGCTCACATACACACAAACACACACACACACACACACACACATACACACATACATACATACATCTCGTAAAAATAGCATAAATGAATTCAGAAGACCTCAAAACGTGTCAATACACCAAAATCTCGAATTCGTATTTTTTCATGATTACAATACTTTCCTTACATGGTACATGTTCGGAAAGTAAAAATAGCGGCACGGGTGCCTAGAAGGCGCGTGAAGCTCTTAGGTATTTCAGAACGACGGCTTATATTGCTTAATTAGTCATGAGATCGGAAATTATTTCATAAACAAAGATATAAAGAATTAGAAAGTGCATTCAAAATTTACAACTACAATATATATGTCTTTAATTTGCACAAACGGCAAAATTTATTGTATTCTATCAAAGAATTACTACTTTGAATTTTATTGAATTTTATTTATCTTTATCTGAAATTTCCGGCTCGGGCTCTGACTTAAATAATATTGCTCGGGCTCGGGCGGGCTCGGATTAAAAGTCTTCGGGCTCGGGCTTCAAAAAATGAGCCCGAACTCATCTCTAATGGCTATGCGTAGTAAGAGCACTAAAAGATATATGGTTGAAATTAATAAAGAGCTTCGTAAATGAGACTCCCAGGCAGTACAGACCGTGTTGAACCATGACCTCCTCAGCCCTTTGAGGCGCAACCCTTTCCCAATGCTGGAAAAAGGGCAGCCGCTGCCATCGCTCTACTTAACTACCAGCAAGATGGCGGACGATCGAGACGTTCATCGCGTGCCACAGATCTAGAGACCCCCTTTTTTTGATTGAAAAATTTATAGAAAAATTAAATGTTATTAAAATTGACTTGAAAAAATTGCAAGATAAAGTTAACCCTTTAACGCGCAGTGTTCCCGCTCTGGGAACACCAAACTCTGACGTTCTGACTGTTGCCAGTCACGAAGAATAGATTGGACTTCTATAAAAAATAGTTGCGGGTGACATAGCTCCCACGAGAATCCTTTACTTTTTAGCACGTCATTTCCCTTAAAAAAAATGGTCACGATTATTTTGAACAGCACTGACATCTGCTGCAAAAATGGAAGAATGCGAGAACAGCCGGATAGATTGCCCAATGCTGAAGCACAGCCAGCTGTCGTCAAAAAAGGGGTCTCTAGATCTGTGGCACGCGATGAACGTTTCGATCGTCCGCCATCTTGCTGGTAGTTAAGTCGAGCGATGGCAACGGCTGCCCTTTTTTCGGCATGGGGCAATCTATCCGGCTGTTCTCGCATTCTTCCATTTTTCAGCAGATGTCTGTGCTGTTAAAAAGGAATCGTGACCATTTTTTGACGGGAAATGACGTGCTAAAAGGGAAAAGGATTCTCGTGGAGCTATGTCTCCCGCAACTATTTTTATAGAAATCAAATCTATTCTTCGTGACTGGCAACAGTCAAAACGTCAGAGTTTGGTGTTGCCAGAGCGGGAATACTGCGCGTCAAAGGGTTAAAAAGATTAAGAATTTACGTAACAAATTAAACATGTTATCATCCAATCCTAATCGTATAATGAAAGAAAATCGTATCCTTTAATCATAAAACAGAAGTCTGAAAATTCACTAGTGCTCTTTTTTTTGGGGGAAGGAGGGTGTTCGACATGATTAGAAAGTGAGCGTAAAGCTGTCAACTTAAAACAATCTACTTTAATAGAACATGCAATCGTGATTTAAGCTGATTCAATGAAGTATTGGGTAGTGATTTTTCAAGGGAATGGTTACAATGAATAGATTTTTCTTATTTTTTTTTATACTTCTAAGTACCGTCACTAGATAAAGGGTTAAAAGAGCACCCGTTGGTTTTTTCTTATTACTTCTAAATCTGACGGTTGTGGCAACTATTTTGACACTGAAGTCAGTGGCGTAGCCAGAAATTTTTCATGGGGGGGGGTTACGACTACTGCAACTCACATATATGCATAAATGTGTGTGATAAAGGAGTGAAGAATATACATTTTGTATGGCAAAAAATTCCTCATGGGAGAGTTATGACCCCCCTTGGCTACGCCCCTGACTGAAGTATAATTGTTTCGACCTTTCTTTACAGTGTGGGAGACAATTTCCAACACTGTTGGACTGTTACGACTTTATTTATGAGGTAAAACAGAAACTTAGACGCACAATGTTACTTAATCCTGTGATCATTTTATTTTTGAAAAGCATAGTATAATTCAAATTTCTTATAGTATCATTCCTTACAGCAAAATTTGTATATATGTTCGTGCGCAGACAGGATTTTCCAGAGAATTCCTGAAAACAACGACAAATTAAAACAAATCATAAGTGAAGAATTTTCGTCAATAACACCAACAATGTTGTGAAGTGTTTCAAAAAACTTGGTTAGACGTTGTTCATGATTGCATTCAAAATGATGGAATACATTTTGAACATTTGTTGGGAGGAATAATAATGTGAAAAATTTGTATTAACCCTTTAACGCGCAGTGTTCCCGTTCTGGGAACACCAAACTCCGATGTTTTGACCGTTGCCAGCCACGAAGACAAGATTTGATTTCTATAAAAATAATGGCGCGTGACATCGCTCCAAGAGAACCCTTTACTTTTTAGCACGCCATTTCCCGTTAAAAAAATTGTCACGGTTATTTTTAACAGCACTGACATCTGCTAAAAAATGGAAGAATGAGAGAGCAGCTGGATAGATTGCCCAATGCTGAAAAAAGAGCATCCGTTGCCATCGTTCGACTTAACTACCAGCAGGATGGCGGACGATCGAAACGTTCATCGCGTGCCACAGATCTAGAGACCCTTTTTTGATACAGTGTGCGGCACAGCCAGCTGTCGTCAAAAAAGGGTCTCTAGATCTGTGTCACGCGATGAACGTTTCGATCGTCCGCCATCTTGCTGGTAGTTAAGTCGAGCGATGGCAACGGCTGCCCTTTTTTAAGCATTGGAAAAGGGTTGCGCCTCAAAGGGTTAAGTTATGCTTTTCAAAAATAAAACTATCACACAGGATTAAGTAAAATTATGCGTCACCAATTTCTGTTTTACCTCACAAATGAAATTGTAACAGTTTTCAACAGTGTTGGAAATTGTCTCGCACTTTTAAGGTCTAAAAAGCCATTTTCGCGAGAAAAAAATAAATCGATTTTTGTTTTATTATTTTATTTGTAAAGCATATTCTTAAGATTCCAAAGCTATTTTATTGTTTCTACAGTAAATAGAAAGGAAGGTACAGCTGTTTGAATGTCCCTTCCAGTTGAACATCGATATGCTAAAATAAAATCTTTAAATGCGTTTTCTGGAAAACTGTGTTTTTTGTTACTTTACATCACGGTAACAGTTACCACTCTAAAAGTTTTTAACATATCTAAATGAAATATTACATGAAGATTCTATTGATATTAAAGCGTGTCTCAATAAATTCACTGGCACTTTTAGACAAAAAATTTAATTTTTTCTCAAAACTTTCAACGTTTTTGAACATAACTGGCCATATTTCAGTATATTTTTAAAACGCAACAAAAATTTTGGGACAAAAAACAGAAAAGTGTCATAGAAGCATACTGCGCACAGGAAGTTAGTAAATATTGAGAAGAATGCAAGTAGTTGGCGTAAGTATGAAATTTTGCTAGATGTTCCTTTAAAAAATGCAATTTTTTGAAAAGTTGTGAAACTTTTGTGAAATAAATTGTTGTTTCTGTCACGTTTTATGGCTTTTCAAATAAAAATGCATGAACCACACGAAAATTTTGCATTTTATTAACAAAGTGCTCCTCACGTAGCCAATTATAGATAACTTAAACTGATCACCTTGTATTTTATTTCCGTTACTAATTTTTACTTTCCGAGCATGTACCATGTAAGGAAAGTATTGTAATCATGAAAAAATTCGACTTGGAGATTTTGGTGAATTGGCACGTTTTGAGGTCTTCTGAATTCATTTATGCTATTTTTACGAGATGTATGTATGTATGTGTGTGTGCATGTGACTGAATACGATAGCTCCTAAATGGGGCATTCGATTGAGCTCAAATTGGGTATACATGTTATAAACCACCATCGTAAGACTTTCGGTATTGATGTTGAAGTGTTTAGGTCTTGTAGCTTTTCTACAGGGCTACGGCAAAGATTTCTTTTACATTATGGCGTATGGGGAGAAATTCTTCAAAGTGTCCTACCGTTTAAACGGCACATTCGATTGAGCTTCAATTTGATATATATGTTTGAATTATTCATCGATTCAAATTTATTTAAATGCTTGGTAACAGGGGCGTAGCCAGAAATTTTTCATGGCGGGGTGTGTTTACGACTACTGCAACTCACATATATGCATACATGTGTGTGATAAGGGAGTGAAAAATATACATTTCGTATGGCAAAAAATTCCTCATGGGGGTGGGGGTTATGACCCCCCTAACCCCCCCCTTGGCTACGCCCAGTAGCGGATCCAGGGGAGGGGCTAGGGGGCTTCAGCCCCCCCCCCAAAAGAGATTGCTCAAGGGTAACATTCTGCTTTATTATACACTTTAAATGGCTAAAATGATCATATTTTATTACTTAGCCTAAACTTGCCTATTACTTAGCCTAAACTTACTTAGCCCAAAAGCCTAATACATTGGTTTAGACTAAAATTTTGATTTATAGTACATTTTAATTGGGGGAAATAAGCTTTTTAAAAAATGTAGCCCCTCCCAAAAAAAAAAAAATTCTGGATCCGCCACTGGCTACGCCCCTGCTTGGTAATGATCTTAATCGTACGTGTTCCGAAAGTCGAGTGGAGTCTCTCCAGATTTTTTGAAAAAGTTATGAAACTTCTGTAAAATAAATTATTGTTTCTGCCATGTTTTATGGCTTTTCAAATAAAAATGCATGAACCACAGCAAAATTTTATTTATTTATTTATTTATTTTAAGGGCTCCGCATGTAGGCAGATACCTTAAACTGATCACCTTCTATTTCATTTCTGTTACTAATTTTTTCATTTAAATTGCATCATTGCTGGCAATCATTAATAAAATAGTCCCCATGCACATAAATGTATCCCACAAAAATCTTTACTCTGATGCCACTTCCATTCCTGATCAGTAGCGTTAATTCTCCGTCTCTCAGAATAAATTTCAAAGCGAAAAGGAGGGAATTTGATGAAAACGCATTGCACGCACAGTCGCTGGAAAATAAGTAAATAAAATAAAATAGAATCGAATAAATAAAATAACGCGACCTTTAAATTGAAACCTCAGCGGAGACTTTAGAGAAATCCAAGTCCCGCGCGGCGTTTATTTTTATTTTTATTTTTATTTAATTTTTATTCCGGGTGGAATTTTTAATGAGGGAAAATTCATCGCGCTTTTGAAAGGGGGTCGTGCACAAGGCTCCCTCGCTTATTGGTAGGAGGAGAAAGTGAATGGATAAGCACCGACGAGGTAAGGTAAGTGGCAGTTCGTGACTTGTTTCGGTCGTGGGCCAGTCTATTGAGAAATAAACCGAGTACGGAGTGTACGGAAAGTGTACGGAATTTCTGCATTTTATATATAAATGCAGGCTAATTTCCGTAAGTCAAGGATCAGCTCTTCTCTGCAACGGAATTTCATCTGAAATTTACAAGGGAAAAAATTCCATAAATGTACGAAAATTGGGCTAGCATCCCATTAGACGTCACATTTTCACGTTTTTTTTTTAAGGCCTAAGGCCTGTCCTAAACTCAAAACCTAAGGCCTAAAAAAAGACGCCTAAAGAGCCTAGGGAGAAGCCTAGTGTAGGATCAAAGTCACGGTCAAGGTAATTCAGCCAAGGATATTACTAATCAGTCTGGATATTAATAATTAATTTTTTTTTGTAGTCCAGCAGTTCTTTTACAGGATCCCAAAAAAGAATTCTTATACATTACGTTCTACGGACAAAAGTTGTTGAAAGTCCGCTAAATGGCGCGTCCGATTGAGCGCGAATAGCGTATATATATTATAGGTCTCCGTCGTACAACTTGCATAGATTTTGGTGTGTGTTGGATTTATAGTTTTTGTACAGGGCTCCAAAAAGAATTCTCATACATTATTATCAAATGTTCGGAAAATCGAGTGGAGTCACTTCAGATTTCGTATCTTTTCTCTCCTTTTTTTTTTTTAAGGTAAAACTTGATTGAATGAAATACTGTTTTACGGTAGTAGTAACTCTTTCGTGAATATTTACCAACACATTTTTATTAGTGTGGAAATACTGGTGGTGTGCATTGAAGATGTCAAGTGGTCACATTAGTTCTTCTAGGGACTATATAACATTTTCACCTTTCAAGCCCTCTGTGATTTTTAAAAAAAATTATTTAATATTTATTTATTTATTTATTTATTACCACTAGATTTCATTCACCCTGGGTATGGTTTCCAGATAGCGGGGAAGGGAGAATGAAATGTTAAAAGTCACGGAGTAGTGGAGCTGAGCGAGCTCCCGTAAGCTCCCACACAAACTAAGCCCTGTCTTTAACCCTTTGAGGCGCAACCCTTTCCCAATGCTGAAAAAAGGGCAGCCGTTACCATCTCTCGCGCCATCTCTGGCTGCCATCGTGCGCGGGCACAGCCAGCTGTCGTCAAAAAAGGGTCTCTCGATCTGTGGCACGCGATGAACGTTTCGATCGTCCGCCATCTTGCTGGTAGTTAGGTCGAGCGATGGCAACGGCTGCCCTTTTCAGCACAGGGCAATCTATCCAGCTTTTCTCGCATTCTTCCATTTTTCAGCAGATGTCAGTGCTGTTAAAAATATTCGTGACCATTTTTTTTGCGGGAAAGGACGTGCTAAAAAGTAAAGGATTCTCGTGGAGCTGTGTCACCCGCAACTATTTTTATAGAAATCAAATCTATTCTTCGTGATTGGCAGCAGTCAAAACGTCAGACGGTGTAGAGCAGGGATGGGTAAACTACGGCCCGCGGACAGAATTTTAATTTGCCGGTCTGACGGAAATTAAAAGAAAATATATATTTACATATTATATATCCATATTAAGAATTATGAAGATGGCTTGAAAAAAGTGCATTTTGAGTTCGAACGCAGATTTCAAGATTTCAGTGCCATTCAAACAGAATTGGATATTTTTACCATGCCTTTCAACGTAAATTGTGAAGCAGTGAGGTCAGATTTGCAGCTTGAATTGATTGAGTTGCAATCTAACAGTCATCTCAAGCAGTTGTTTCTAAATATGCCAAAGCTAGAGTTTTACAAATCATTATCGAAAGTAAGTTTCCCGCCCAGAAAATCAGTGCTATGTTTGCTTCATCTTATATATGCGAACAAGTGTTTTCAACTATGAACCTTAGAAAGAATTCTTTGGGAAGTAGACTGACATATGAGTATTTAGCCTCGTTCCTTAGAATCAGTACATCTCACTTCGAACCCTCAATATAAGAACTTTTAAAAATGAAATCGCAATTTCATTCATCTCATTAACATATTTAAATTATAATACTTGTATATTGTTTTTAAAATTTTAGAAAAATTTATTTTGGCCCGCCAATTTTTTTTTTTTTTTTTTTTCGATTTTTGGCCCACGACCGAAAAAGTTTGCCCATCTCTGGTGTAGAGAATATTTATACTGAACTTTTTTTTCATTATTTCAGTACTAAAATGTTTGAAAGCGCGACATATGCCCGTTCCATTACAAATGCAAGAAATCCCCCCCCCTCCTCCCTTTTACGCTTTAACCCTTTACCGCGCAGTGTTCCCGCTCTGGGAACACCAAACTCTGACGTTTTGACGGTTGCCAGTCACGAAGAATAGATTTGATTTCTATAAAAATAGTTGCGGGTGACATAGCTCCAGGAGAATCCTTTACTTTTTAGCACGTCCTAATGGTCACGATTATTTTTAACAGCACTGGCATTTGCTGAAAAATGGAAGAATGCTTGAACAGCTGGAGAGATTGCCCCATGCTGAAAAAAGGGCAGCCGTTGCCATCGCTCCACTTAACTGCCAGCAAGATGGCGGACGATCGAAACGTTCATCGCGAGCCACAGATCTAGAGACCCTTTTTGACGACAGCTGTCTCTGCAGCGGACACAGCCAGCTATCGTCTAAAAAGGGTCTCTAGATCTGTGGCACGCGATGAACGTTTCGATCGTCCGCCATCTTGCTGGCAGTTAAGTCGAGCGATGGCAACGGCTGCCCTTTTTTCAGCATTGGGAAAGGGTTGCGCCTCAAAGAGTTAAAGTACTCCCATGTGCGTCCATGCCGGTGCACCCACATAGATTTGGCCTTGATATTCTCTTTTAAAATATCTCACAACTAATTTAAAAAAATTAAGTATTTTAGTACTGAAATAATGCAAAAAAAATTCCGTAAGCTGTAAAAATGTTCGTACTACGTTCTGGCGTAATTGGATACGGGGGGGGGGGGTTGACCCTTCTTTGTGTACGTCACTGTGATGGATCTATCGGTTATCCGTACACCATTGCTGGTACTCAGCACCCAAAGTAAATTTTTGTAGGCACTTGAGATTCGAAGCACCCAAACATAAAAGTATTTTTAGCCCTATCTTCGAACTTCAAAGTATGAGTTGTCACTAAAATTTCTGCGGGTGTGTCACTAAAATTTCTGCGAGCACCCACAGAATTTTTTCAAGGGGTGCTTGAGCCCCGGAGCACCCACGTAGTCAGTGCCACTGTATACATATCAGAGTAATTGGATGATTTATTTACCAGTAATCTTACGTCTTTACTCCGTAGCCCAAAAGCTCTGAAATAGTTAAATGTGGTTCTTAGGCACGTAAGACTAAATTCCAAATATTGCATATTCTAATATTCGATTCCCTCTAAATTGATTAGTAAGGGGTCCCTTTTCAATCTATAGTCGAGGGTTCCCAAAGGAGCCAGTCGGGGCCTGCTCCCCCCCCCCTCCTCCATGAAAAATTTCTGGCTACGCCACTGGTTCAAGCGGTAAAAAAAATTATCGCTGTACATACAATATACGCGTTGAACGTAGTGCCTTCACCTTATTTGAAATCCGTTAAAAACGAAAGTGAAAACCAATAACTTATTCCACCGCTACGGGCGCAATCTAAATGATTCGCATTACAAAACACAAGAAGGGTGTTTGCAAACTGCTCAGAAATTTTCCTTAAACAATATCGCAAACCCGTTTCTCCACACACACGCCGTTGGTGGTCAAGGACGACCCAAGTGTTTACACAAGTGAACACCTGAAGTCAGTCACTCACTTCGCTGATGAGCGAAGTGAAAATGTCGCATCCCGCTATCACCGATGGCTGCGGATTGCCCTTATGGCTTGGAATCGGCGCGTTGGCTGTTTCGTACTACTGCGTACAGAAGCTGTACGGAAAGCTATCGAAACTGCCACCCGGGCCGACGGGTCTTCCGTTTCTGGGCTGCTACTTTCGGTTCAAGAAAGATCCTCTGAGAAAACTGCACGACTTGGCTGGAAGATACGGCAGCATCGCCGGGTGAGTATAGGCCGAGTTTGTAAGCGAAAATGGATATATTTTTGAGTAAAAATGTGAATAAACAAGATGATTAAAAAAAAAAAAAAAAAAAACATGCATCGCTATTTGCTCATGTGTTTTCCATCCTATCTCAAATGGAAAAAGAGATAGCAAAAATATTCTTGCTTTAAAATGTAGCTAACACGAATGCATAACAGTCATTTTCAGAGTTTTTTAGAGTTCGAGTTCGAACTGTTGTGAGGGGCTAAAACGTTATTTTCATATTTGTCTTGGTATATCGAAGGAAAATGAAGGTAGCCATAAAAATCTTGCATTAGAATGTAAAACGAACACAAATTCCTAAAAATATTTTTCATTTTTTTTTAATCGCCTATTATAAAGGGTAGTTGACAGAAAAAAGGTGTTTTTCACGTAATATTTAGCTCTTGAGTGCTGTTAATTTTAAGACAAAGATTTTTGTGTACTTGGTGAAAGGGCGAATCATGTTCCAAGGGTTGCCAGATTAAATGGGAAAAATCCCCAATGTTTGCCATTTTTGATGATTTATCGCGAAAATTGGCATAAAAGAAATAAGTCCCCGAAGCGATATCTTCCATTTTTGTCGAGTGCCCCATCAGGGGCTAAGCGCATAACGCGCTGAACTGGGAGACGGAAGGTGCCTGGTTCAAAACCAGGTCGCGTCTGCCGACCTAAACGTTCGGAATTTTCCGTGGTTTCCTCCGGAATTTAGCGTAAATACAGGTTAAGATCCCTTAGAAAGACACCCCCCCCCCCCACAGAGGGTAACCGCCCTTGGCCTAGAGCCCACGTGTTGCTAATTGGCGGTAATCCCACAACACAACACACAACCATCTTTGGCGAGAAATTGCCTACCCTACTGTTTATTTAATTGGAATATTGGTGTCTATATTCGAGGAAATAAAGGTGAAGTATAGTTAGAATATGCCTGGCGGGGATTAGGCGATTTTAACATGATTTCAATTTTGAAGAACAAGAAGACAAATGCGCGGAGAATGGGATGCACATTCTAAACAGTATTTCAAAAAATCAAATATCCTCAGACTATGCTTGAAGAATATTCTAAAACAGTTTTTGGATGCCATTAAATATATGACCAAAATTTGTTTCATATTTATTTACTGATTTTCATTTGTATTTGTTGGTTTTGACAATATTCATTCCGTGCGAAGAACGGGTGATTCAGCTAGTTCACATACACTGCTCAAAACAATTAAAGGATATTGCGGTTTTAGGTGGATCTTGTAGCTGGGAAATTTTTTAGCTGATTGATACATGGTCGACAGACGTAGTAGGCTATATGAGAATAAATTACACATATTTGGCAGAAAAAAATGCATTTTATTGCGCATTTGTGTAGAAAAGGAAAAAAACACAATTTGTGCATATGAGAAAAAAAGAATAAGAAAAGGTGTTTTCTTCAAAGGAAATCATTATCAGTAGGGGGTATGGTTTCCACGGACGGCCAGCAACGTTGAACACCTTTGAGGCATGGAGTCAATGAGGCTATTAATCACGAGTTGGGGTATTCTGTCCCACTCTTCCAGAAGAGCTCTTTCCAGTTCTTGGAGAGTTTGTGGGGGTGGTTGGGGGCCAGCAACTCGTTTTTCTAGAGCGTCCCAAATGTGCTCTATTGGATTCATGTCTGGAGAACACGCTGGCCATTCCATTCGTACGATTCCTTCCTCGAAAAGGAAATCCTCCACCAGGTTAGCACGATGTGGCCTGCAGTTATCGTCCATTAAAATGAAGTCATCTCCGATTGCTGCAGCACAAGGGACTACAATAGGTCTGAGGATCTCATCCCTATATCGGCGACCAGTCAGAGGTCCATCTCGAATGATGTAGAGGTCTCTGCGCCCGTCAATGGAGATGCCACCATACACCAACACTCTACCACCGCCGAAGCTGACACTTTCGTGCACGAACGTAGGATTATTGATACTGCCACGGTCCCTCCAGATGAAAATACGCCTATTATCAGGATGAACTGAAAAACGGGATTCGTCAGAAAAAAAAGAACATTGCTCCATTCATTTCTCCTCCAGTTCACATGCTCTGATGCCCACTCCCTGCGGTCGTGACGATGCCTTGATGTTAGTCTAACACATACCATCGGTCGGCGAGCATACAGACCTACACCATGGAGCCGGTTTCGGACAGTCTGAGTTGAAACCGTGGTGCCAGTAGCCGAGCGAAGGTGTTGTTGGAGAAGAGTAGCGTTCATATTCCGGTGTCTCTGAGCCGTTAACACTAAATAATGATCTTCATTGGGCGTTGTTGCCCGTCTAAGACCTTGCCCTGGTCTTCGGCCTGCACTTCCAGTCGCCAAAAACCGGTTCCAGATCCTGGAAATCACACTTTGTGACACTCCAATGGCTTGCGCTACTTCGGCTTGAGTTTGGCCCCCTTCTAACCTACCGACAACTCTCCAAGCTTCTGAATCGGTTAAATGACTTCGCTGAGACATCGTACTCATCGAAACAAAGCAGTCACTGAATGCCGATCACCCTCGTCTTCATTGTCTTCGTCTTCATTGTCCTTGTCTTCAGTTGAAAGTCCAATTTCATTCGCTTCCGCTGAAGCGACGTTTTTGACGTCGAACTCAAAATTAGCATACTCCACAGTTTGGAAATCAGAAAAATTTGCATTTGTGATTCTCTTCTTGCATTTTCGGCAAAAAAAAAAAAGTTTCGCTTATATCTTTTTTTTATATAAAACTTACAATATCCTTTAATTGTTTTGAGCAGTGTATATGAAGTGTGTTGTGCAGTCAGAAGGTTCCCCTTTCCTCTGTGCCTGTGCGCCCCCCGGTAGCCACCACACCTTCTCTGAAGCACTGAGTTTATTTAAAATTATAAGATATCACTATCCCTCTCAGACTGCAACTCTAGAACCGCCCTTGCTCTCAGATAAGATAGCCATAGTGTGCTTTGCCTCAACCAAACAACCTTAAAAAAGCTTTCGAGTAATTGTTTACAAAAACAAAAATAGATGGCAGCAGAAGATAATGACTAATATAAAAACTACTCCGTGCTCCCTGTCCCCCTTTCCCTAAATTTCGTTACGTTTCGTATGTAATTATTAAATAATTATATTGTGCTATAAAGTATAAAATAACATTAACTTATAAAAATAGTACAACATAGCAATACTCAAACTTGCGTTAATAATGCTTGCAAATGAATGAAACATGCTTATTATGCGGACAAATATTTCGTCTAATCTGTTGTGTTTTGTGCGAAAAACTTGACCCTCCTTTCGAACAATTTTGTTAAATTGTAAAATATTGCAAAGATTATTTATAACACTTCGATTTCGATTCATGAGTAAATGGCGATGGGAAAGAGAAATAATTTTACAAAAACTTGTTATGAATATTAATCACAAATTGTATAACAGATGGCAGCACTATAAAATAATTTCTGACAGAGTTAATATTGCCTTTTTTTTTTTTTTTTTTTTTTGCTACTTTTTTATATTGCTTCGCCTACCACTCAGTCCTCAAACATTTGATTTTGAGTATTTTATGATACGTTTTATAACTTAAATTATGCAACCAAATTTTTTCCTTTAGTAAAAATGATAATAATTAATGAAAAACACAGAGTTTTTTGCTGTGGTTGATGTTGTTGCTTCCAGAGCCCGATTATGACCAACAGGGGCCCTGGGATATGATGAATTTGGGGGGGGGGCAGCTATGAAATTTGTTTTACTTTTCATAAACATTTTATATAAAAAAGAATATTTCAGAACAAATATTGAAATTGGCGCCCTGGGCAAAGTCCCGATTTGCCCATGCGATAATAAGGCCCTGGTTGCTTCGTAATTCCTTTTCTGAAACATGTGTTTAGTGGTATGGCAAGCCTAATCGTGGGCCATCTGCCTACCCATAGTTCTATGTGCCTACCGGAGGGAGGGGGGTGCCTTGGGGCGGAAAAATGAGAAATGGGCGCCCATACATTTGTTTGTTGAGGAGAGGCCAAGGCAAGGGACCGATCCCAGAAACATACTATATTTTAGTGAGGAACCACATCTACGTTATACTAGTACGTACTCCGGAAAAATATGTATGGAATACATATTTTTCCGGAGAGCTAGGGGGAACCATGGCCTCTTCCTGCCCATAGATAAAGGCAGAGGGCTTCGAAGCGTAATTTTTTTGGTTCTGGTTTTCGCTCCGGTTCAATTAAAAAAATAAATATCGGTTCGGTTCCGGTTTTCGCTCAGCCAAAAGTAGCGGTTTTCGGTTCAGATGATAATACTTGGAAAAGGGATGACAGTTTGAGGTGGGTACGTACTGCTCTCCCAAAGATATAAGGTTGCCTTTGGCACGCTGCCGAAAAATGGATGTTGCGATTTTTTTCAATAGGGAGATGGGTCCAGATGTGCAAGACATTCTCTCTCAAGTATGTGCGGACAGGGCTGCCAATTTAGCCACTTTTTGGCTAGATTTTGGCCAACTGGCAATATTTGGCCAACTGGCAAATGGAAGTATTTTGTAAATCGTAAATGAAAGTCTAAATGACTCTAAAAACACTACTACCGTATAGACTTTTAAGAGTCCTTGCACATCTGAACCCATCTTCCCTGTGAAACATATCGCAGCAGCCATTTTTTTTTTTTTTTTTTTTTGGCAACGCGCCAAAGCCGATCTTTTATCGTTGGGGGAGCAGGATTGAATTGAAGCATTATTTCGGCCCGCTGTGTTTTCCATTTTGTTTTATTTAAATTCCGAATTCCAGAAACTATTCTACTGATCGCGAGTTCAAGTGCAAATAGAGTTTTAAACATAAAATAACGTAGCTAAACTTCCGCGCACCCCTATTTTGATGAAATCGAATCAGACCTGGCACATGCGTAAATATGAGGAGGGCTCTGAGAAACGAAAACAGAAATAATGGTGATAATTATATGGTTGACGTTTGTTTGTATGACATGTATTTCGGATTTGTGTGCTTCGCCTGAAACCCGCCTATAAGCCCACGTCGGAAGAACAACCCATCTGTGGGGGATCTTCCTAAGGGGTCCCAACTCGTATTTGCACTAGTGTCGGAGAAAACCAAGGAAAACTCCTAACGGTTAGGTCGACAGCCGCGCGATAGGACCCGAACCCGGGACCTTCACACTTCGGCCGTCTACCATTTTCAGTGATATAACCACTGTGCTATGGTGAGGCATACGTTTCACGTTAAATCGGAAAATATTTATAAGTTGGTTACAGTAACAAAATGACTGAAGATATATCGAACCGAAACAAACCGATATTTTTTTCGGTTCAGTTCCGCTTTTCGTTCTGACAGAAATAACAGTTTTTTCTGGTTTTCGGTTCACTTCCGGTTCGTAGCCCTGGATTATAGGCGACCAAGGTCTAAAAACTTTTTATGGAATCCTAACGCGTACCCAGCAACATTTGGAGATAACCGCCCAAAAATTTCAGACTGATTCAGTGTAGACGAAACTTGCTTAAGAAATTTGTCAAACATTTCTACCCTTTCCATAAAGTGATTATTAACAGCTACATGAAGACAACGCTTTTGACCCCACATTGCTACGTGATTCTGATTCCTTATTATGGTCTTAATCTCCCATAATATTTTGTTGAAATAATTTAGATATTCCCTGTATAATCTTATTAATTTAACTGTAAAAATATTACCAACCATTTTTTTTTAATGTTTTGTCCCTCATAATTTAGACGAAGTGTTAGAAAACAAGATTAATTCAATTACACGCGGCTCTCAGTTATACGCGATTTTATATCGGTCAGTTAACCCTTTAACGCGCAGTGTGTCCGCTCCGGGAACGCCAAACTCTGACGTTTTGACTATTGCCAGTCACGAAGAATAGATTGAATTTCTATAAAAATAGTTGCGGGTGACATCGCTCCACGAGAATCCTTTACTTTTTAGCATTTACATTTCCCGTGAAAAAATGGTCACGATTCTTTTTAACAGCACTGACATCTGCCGAAAGATGGAAGAACGCGCGAATAGCTGGATAGATTGTCCAATGCAATGATGGCCAAGTCAAGGGTCCTATCCCAGAAACATACTATATTTTAGTGAGGAGCCACATCTACGTTATACTAGTACGTAAATCATATGGAATACATATTTTTCCGGAGAGCTAGGGGGAACCATGGCCTCTTCCTGCCCATAGATATAGGCAGGCCTTCGAAGCGTAATTTTTTGGTTCTGGTTTTAAATATCGGGCATAGCTCCACGAGAATCCTTTACTTTTTTGCACGTCATTTCCCGTGAAAAAAATGGTCACGATTATTTTTAACAGCACTGACATCTGCTGAAAAATGGAAGAACGCGAGAACAGATGGATAGATTGTCCAATGCTGAAAAAAAGGCAGGCGTTGCCATCGATCGACTTAACTACCAGCAAGATGGCGGACGATCGAAACGTTCATCGCGTGCCACAGATCTAGAGACCCTTTTTTGACGCAGCTGGCTGTGCGGCAAAGCGTTTAGATCGTCCGCCATCTTGCTGGTACTTAAGTCGAGCGATGGCAACGGCTGCCCTTTTTTTCAGCAATGTCAAACTATCCAGCTGTTCTCGCATTCTTCCATTTTTCAGCAGATGTCAGTGCTGTTAAAAATAATCGTGACAATTTTGTTTTACGGGAAATGACGGGCTAAAAAGTAAAGGATTCTCGTGGAGCTATGTCACCCGCAACACTTTTTATAGAAATCCAATCTATTCTTCGTGACGGGCAACAGTCAAAACGTCAGAGTTGGATGTTCCCAGTGCCGGGCACAGGCAGCTGCGTCAAAAAAGGGTCTCTAGATCTGTGGCACGCGATGAACGTTTCGATCGTCCGCTCTCTTGCTGGTAATTGAGTCGAGCGATGGCAACGGCTGCCCTTTTTTCAGCATTGGGAAAGGGTTGTCCCTCAAAGGGTTAAAACACATATAAATGAGGGATCAATGTATACTTCGTATCTGCTTTCGCATTTGACTGATAACCAGACCACTTACCATAGTTGCAACGTTTTGCAACTATAGTAAGCGGTCAATCATGCAAGAATTTTATCTTACATGATTGACTTCTGGTGACGACTGATAAGTATCACAGAACTGCACGCGTGCGACTATCATTGTTTTGGAAAATTCTTTGGGGTGAGAGTAACCTTCCGCTTCTTATCCCAAAACCAAAGAATGTTGCGAAAAGCTTACGACGAATTCAGAAATTCCGCTTTCGTTAACGATTACGGAGGAATGTTTCAGTGGCTTCTGTCAGCTGTATTTATCGCGTTAGTCTGCGTACGGCTGTACAGAGACTCAAAGCGTCCCCGTGGTCCAGAGGGTTGGCCAGTACTGGGCTGTTACTTCAAGCTGACGAAGAATCCAGAAAAAGTACTGGTTGATCTCGCAAAGGAGTACGGAGAAGTCGTTGGGTGAGTACTTTTACAGGATGTGATTATTCAGTACACATAATGTCGCAATTACATATAATGTTTATTCGTACACATAATGTCGCAAAGAATTCGTGTAAATGTGTAATTTTCAAGAAAAAAAATTAAATTCATCTAAATAAGATCTTTTATGATAGAAACATGTTTTGTACACTCTTAAACCAAACGAGCGAAATTCGATCAGTCGGAGCGATTTTTGACCCAGTTTTCAAAAGTGCGCTTCTCCTTTAGGAGCGTTTTTCGATCACAAGAGCGTAACGAAATATAACAATAAGCGAGGAGGGGAATTCTCAGAAAAAAAGACTACTTAAAGAGCACTTTTGACGCAATACCGGTAGGTTTCCATGGAAACGGATCACTCCGAAATGTATCGTTTTTTCGCTCTTTGGGTTTAAGCGTGTAATATTTTTATTATTTACAGAAAAATGTCGCAATTACGATATTCGATGCAATGATAAATCCCTCTATAACGATAAAATTTTGCGGTGCCGCGGAAGTTACGTACAATATTGTTGCAGAACACACTCTGCTGGTTTCCTGGGTTCGTCGTTCTGAAGTCCAGTTGGTGTTAGTTCTAGAAAAGAGTCTACTTGTCAGGATGGCAAGCAAGCGAAAGATTCGAAAAGCAAGCGAAAATACCGCCTCTATAGCGTCAATGCAAAGCGTAACGCAGCAAACTCACTCGACGAGAGCTCGATGAACACTAACTCAAACGGGGGAGCCCGCCTGTTTTGGTAATCTTCGACGAACACCCTGGAAGGTTCCAGAGAGATCCATCCGTGGAATTTACTGGAACAGACTCGATTATGATTGCGTAATAGAAGAGAAATGTTAGGCTATTATGCATGTTGATGCAGAAAAACTAACTTTACAAGCCCGATTGGGAAAATCGCGCCAAATGACCGAAATATCGCCAAATTTGGCGCCAAAAGTTAGGTTAGCGAACACCTACGACCCATATTTCTCGAAATTTCTGGAAATTGCTATAGAAATCAATGGGAAACCCAAGCCTCTGTATCTCCGGTACTAGTTGACGATTTTGATGCAACAAAAAAGCAAAATTTAACTATTTGACTTGTAGAATACGAATTTTGAACTATTTTAAACCACAGAACAGCGGGTTGCTCCGAAAATTCGACAGCTGGCTGTGCCAGCTGCGTCAAAAAAGGGTCTCTAGATCTGTGGCACGCGATGAACGTTTCGATCGTCCGCCATCTTGCTGGTAGTTCGAGCGCTGGCAACGGCTGCCCTTTTCCAGCATTGGGCAATCTATCCAGCTGTTCTCGCATTCTTCCATTTTTCAGCCGTTGTTAGTGCTGTTAAAAATAATCGTGACCAATTTTTTACGGGAAATGACGTGCTAAAAAGCAAAGGATTCTCGTGGAGCTATGTCACCCGCCACTATTTTTATAGAAATCCAATCTATTCTTCGTGACTGGCAACAGTCAAAACGTCAGAGTTTGGTGTTTCCAGAGTGGGAACACATCGCGTTAAAGGGTTAAACTTTTACAAACCGAATTCAAGTCCAGGAATATTTAAAATTAGTGTTTTGCATATTTTGTCTTCTAATGAGTTACCTAAAGGACATCAGTCATTTAAATGGGGGAATTTCTTTAAAATACAGTTTTCAGTGTGTTCCCGGGGGGGGGGGAGGGGGTCGCCAAATTTGCATTCAGTACCCCGCATTCTGTTACCTGGTGAAAATTTTTTTTAAAAATTCGTCGAAAAAGTTCTGTTTTTTTTTCTGTTGGCAACATTAGAACTGGAAATACCCCCCCCTATCGTAATCTACCTTGTATGGGCATACTATATCATCACACATAAATGATGAAGATATCGCACATCAGATTTTCTACTTCGTTTTCTCTCTAAAGTTCTAAACTAACTCTTAATTTCCAATCAGTCTCTACATAGGTCGGCAGTATGTGGTCTTCCTCAACAGCTGGGAGGCGACGAAAGATGCCATGAGCCAAAGTGCCACCTTAGACAGACCAAAATCTGTTTTCAAAGGAGCACCTTATAACCTGGGTAAGTTACACGGGGGCATTTTATCTGAGCGAAGAGCTCCCCCACCCTCTGTATTTCTTGTTTCATGTAGGCCGTTTGTTTTTCTTGTTGTATTTTGAAATTTCGCAACGAATAAGATTTCTTAACCCTTTAAGGCGCAACCCTTTCCCAATGCTGAAAAAAGGGCAGCCGTTGCCATCGCTCGACTTAACTACCAGCAAGATGGCGGACGATCGAAACGTTCATCGCGTGCCACAGATCTAGAGACCCTTTTTTGACGCAGCTGGCTGTGCCGGGCACAGCCAGCTGTCGTCAAAAAAGGGTCTCTAATCTGTGGCACGCGATGAACGTTTCGATCGTCCGCCATCTTGCTGGTAGATAAGTCGAGCGATGGCAACGGCTGCCCTTTTTTCAGCATTGGGCAATCTATCCAGCTGTTCTCGCATTCTTCCATTTTTCAGCAGATGTCAGTGCTGTTAAAAATAATCGTGACCATTTTTTTACGGGAAATGACGTGCTAAAAAGTAAAGGATTCTCGTGGAGCTATGTCACCCGCAACTATTTTTATAGAAATCAAATCTATTCTTCGTGACTGGCAACAGTCAAAACGTCAGAGTTTGGCATTCCCAGAGCGGGAACATTGCACGTTAAAGGGTTAACTTGAGTTGGATTAAGCCTGTCGGGGTTCCATTGGAGATAATTTGTTAGAGGAACTTTAAATATCGTCTCCCTTCGGACTCGCATTTAACGTGTGCTAGTTGCTGGCAAAGGATGACAAGTTAATTTTTGAATTACTAACCTTGATGAACACACAATCAGTGGCGACTCGTGGGTTATTTAAATGGAAGTTCACAAAATAAACTTCGAAAATTAAGTATGCAGATACGACGCGAAGTACACGTTGAAATATATTTGCGTTTCCAGCAGTTGAAGAAGAACAATGCCCGCAACTGAAAGAAAACAAGTCATCTTTGGTCGTACACATCGTCACCAAGGTAAGTTTCAGCCAAGGTGTTGTCTTGATTCATTTTATTTCAATTATTTTTCAAAGGATAATGCTGAAAATGGCTTCCTTTAGCTTCGGAATACTTATTTTGCTCTTCTCTTAATTATTTACACTAGTTTGTAAGAAATATTGTAGTGAAAATTGAAAAAAAATGATAAGAAAATGAACCTACAAAAACACAAGTAACCGAACATAGCAAACCCAGGGAGAATCTGGAAGAGATAACCGCAAAAAATTTTCCTTGTGCACAGTGAAAATGTGCGAACGGAAGGATATCAGTATGCGCCGTATTTTCTCTCAACGCTCTCCGCGTCTTTTCTCAGAGAGCGTTTCAGAAGGCCGTTTGGCCGATCACACGTGCGAGCGGAGAATACTATGCTGTAGTAACCTTACGATACAGTGTGTTAGGTCTAATAAGCATATTTAATAATAGCGGGGGGGGGAGAGTAAAATTCGCGTTTTAAATTCACAAAAAATCTAGAAGTGTACTTAATATTTTTTATATTTAATTTGTTAATACGTGCCGACCGAATTGCATGGTGGGTAAAGCACCATACTATGGTTTCGCTTTCAACTCCCGGCGGTCGGAATTCGATCCCCGACTGGGCGTGGTTGTCATTCGCCCGTCCCTTCATACAGAGCGACGTTGGTCCACCTACTAGGTGGCCCCATAATAAAGTGGCTAACAATTCCGGTCCGTTGTGGCCAAAGCCTTCCAATGTAGCGGCCAGCCATTGGAAAAAAAAAAAAAAAAATGTTAAGGTTCACGTGCTCATGTGCTCAAATGGAGGAGCCGCCTCTACACACGATAGAACGTTTTCACTCCATGGGCAGATCCTGGAACGGCAGGCAGTTCTTCTATTATTTCAACTTCGCAGATGAAAACTCTCAGCACTAAACTCTGTATTCCATGTTTCTCCCAATTATTCCACAATGCCCTCCTCTACTTTACATCGCCAAATTTGGGTGCAAAGGGAACTTGTGTTAGAGAGTGCTTTTTAATGAAATTTATCTTTCTTGTTTAAGGATTCACGGGAGCTAGCGGAGAAGAATGGATCCAAATTCGGCGTTTGGCAACGAGAGCGATGAAAGATATTGGCCTGCATTCGACGCGATGGGAAGAACTCGTGGAGGTATGTTACGGGGTTTATTCAATCTCTATAAATAAATCAAGATGTAAAATGCTCGCGTTTGTATTGCCCGGCCACAGATGAGAGATCGGCTTTGGCGCGCTGCCAAAAAAAATGGAACAGGCCGAAGGGGAGAAAGGAAGTTCTCAGAGGGACGGAAAAGTACGCATTGTTGTGTGAACGCCAAGTTAATGATAAATCCAAATTAGCTAAAAAGTGGCTAAATTGGCAACCCTGTCCGTTCTTCCAGCGAAAGAATTTCTTGCACATCT
>JAWZYV010017372.1:600000-852500 GCA_038373885.1 Cheiracanthium punctorium
AACAATGTACTAAATGCAAAAGTGCATACATATATTCTAGAACTGGCGACGGCATGTCATGCATGTCGAAACGAAGCCGGTCTTCTATGTTAAATTTTATGCGCTTACAAGTTGTTTTTGTCTGCTTGTTTATTACCTTCTACATCAAGCAACGTTTTCGCACATATTATTTAACTATAGTGTTAAAATATCTATTTCCAAGTAAAGTATTCTTTAATGAGCCACAAAAATCTACCTTTTGATTTCCTCTGTTTTTTATCCTTTCTTTTCTCTCCTTTCTTTGCTTTTTGCCTTAAAAAAATACGGGGTCGTTAAAATTATCTAAACTCTCACTTTAAACAGCCTCCTGCAGATAAAAGGGGTAATCAGACTGCTGCCAACTTTAGCATATGGACTCTAGAACGACGCTAGCATATGGACTGCGTACGCGATATGCGCTTAACAAATTCTTTTGGAAACGTTTTCTTTTAAAATCTTCCACTGGCTGGCTCTTTACATGGGAAAAAATAATAGTACATTTAACAATTTCATTGAATAAGTCGAAATGCACAAACAATTTCAATATTTATTCAGCTGTTTTTGAACATTTATTAGCTAATTTGGATAATTTATTGAGCGGAATTCTCTGGTTTTTATATCCCAAGTGCCATCTAATGGACATTAAAAAAAAAAAAAGAAGAAAAGAAAAGAAACTCGGCTGTTCGAGACTTGTCAGGAGGAGACCCTCCTGAAAACCCTAACTTTTTAGTTTCATTATTGCTATATTAAAACGATACTAATTGACTATGTCATATTATCTCTCATCTTTCGTGTATTTCGCCTGGTAACCCTATGTTGAAATTTTTATGATTGTAACCTATTTATAGAAAAATACATGTGATGCCTATTCTACAGCTTACGGTATATTGTAACAATAGATTAAAGCTGTAGTGAACTAATAGAATTTAAATATATGTAAAATTATGTCGCATTTTTTGGACAAATTTCAATAAAGGGGGTGAGAGATAAAATGACATAGTCATTAAAAGCTGTTGTGAACTAATAGTATTTAAATATATGTAAAACAATTATGTCGAATTTGTGGGACACATTGTTTGGACAATTTTCAATAAAGGGGATGAGAGATAAAATGACCTAGGAATTAACTCTTTTACGCGCAGTGTTCCCGCTCTGGGAACACCAAACTCTAACGTTTTGACTGTTGCCAGTCACGAAGAATAGATTTGATTTCTATAAAAATAGTTGCGGGTGACATAGCTCCACGAGAATCCTTTACTTTTTAGCACGTCATTTCCCGTCAAAAAATTGTCACGATTCTTTTTAACAGTACTGGCATCTGCTGAAAAATGGAAGAATGCGAGAACAGCTGGATAGATTGCCCAATGCTGAAAAAAGGGCAGCCGTTGCCATCGCTCGACTTAACTACCAGCAAGATGGCGGACGATCGAAACGTTCATCGCGTGCCACAGATCTAGAGACACTTCTTTGACGACAGCTGGCTGTGCCGCACAGCCAGCTGTCGTCAAAAAAGGGTCTCTAGATCTGTGGCACGCGATGAACGTTTCGATCGTCCGCCATCTTGCTGGTAGTTAAGTCGAGCGATGGCAACGACTGCCCTTTTTTCAGCACTGGGAAAGTGTTGCGCCTCAAAGGGTTAAAAGAAAAAAAAAGGAAAAGAAAAAGAAAAATTCTTTTGGTGAATCTCGGGTACAGTCCGGCTATCTGCTCACTTGCTTCATTTTCAGAAAGCTGTTAACAGGAAAAAGTTTAATAATAAAATCTCTGCCGAGCAGCATCCTTATAAAATGCACTTTAAGTAATGATTTATCGTTAATAAACAAGAAATATTAAAAAATAAATAAAGTCACTTCCTACTTGACTTTAAAAATTGACAACGCTAATCGTCGCTTGCGTTCTTTTCGCTTTCCTTTCACACTGTCCGTTTGTGAAGGAAGGGTCGATACCGTTAATCCAGTTTGTTTAGTTTATTGCTTTCATTCATATTTAATTCCATGTAACAGGATCCAAAATTAATTAATTTAATTTAATTAATGAATTAATATTTGAAAAAAAACTGTATTAACATCAAGTGTCATCCACTACAAGTTTAAAAAAATGTACTTGAGTGGATGAATAAAAAGTATCTTATTGACGATTGAAAATTTGAACAAGATGTATCAATAGATATAGGGAGAGTGTGAACTATAGTAGGAATGAAAAAAATATGCTGAAATTACCTCGATTATTCAGCTATTGACACAATAATACAACACTTTACTCTCAATCTTAATACACTCTAATGTACGAGATAATTATTTATGTTATTGTAGTTACAGAACAAAATCAAGGAAAAACCGAAGCCGAAATCACGACATATATCAAAAAAGTAACCTTTTAAAAATTATGTTTTCCATATTTTATTTTTTCTATCCCTTTTCCCACCCCTTTTATTCTCCCTTGTTTTTTGGCTTTTTCTTTCTTCCGATTCGCAACTCGCACTTCGCTTTTCTGTTTACTTTTTACAGTCCCCTCCTGTCCCAGCCCGTGTATATGGACTACAGCTGAAGAAGGGCGAATTTTTTTTTCATCCGAAACACACATTATGTGTGTTATTTTTTAAAGTTTAATTATTTCACATTTCAAATTTGTTCTATTGCTATTAATGTGACTTTTGTTAAAAACTGGCTAACTAAAAATGGACTTTGTAACTTTCAATGTAATGTAATTCAAAATTCGACGCTTCTCCACTCGTAAAGAAAAATTAATCTTCAGAGCTACAGCTTTATGTGCATTGTGTAAGGATTCATATAGATGTTCTTTTACTGAGGTGTTTTTTTTTTTTATGGAGTCTGAAGTATGAGATAGTCTCCGAGAAACTCCGTTTCACAAGTGGTTTGCCAGTTGGGCATGTTGCCAAAAAACGAAAAGTAATCTCTCATTCCAGGCAACTATTCTTTTAAGTTGCTGTGCGTATCGTTTTAATTACAATGCTTTCGGCTAGTAGAGATGCCGACAAAAGAAGAAAACAAGAGAGATAACGCATGCCAAAGCATTAATTGTAAAGCACTTTCCAACGCAACAGTCTCTCTCTCTTTTTTTTAAAAAAACACCAAATTTGGGGATGTACCATCGTGAAACTTAGCGAGATTCATGTAACTTTGCGAAACCTCGTAAAGGAATTCTAAATGTTGTTTATTCTTTTAACCCTTTGAGGCGCAACCCTTTCCCAATGCTGAAAAAAGGGAAGCCGTTGCCATCGCTCGACTTACCTACCATCAAGAGGGCGGACGATCGAAACGTTCATCGCGCGCCACAGATCTAGAGACCCTTTTTTGACGACAGCTGTGCCGGCACAGCCAGCTGTCGTCAAAAAAGGGTCTCTAAATCTGTGGCGCGCGATGAACGTTTCGATCGTCCGCCCTCTTGCTGGTAGGTAAGTCGAGCGATGGCAACGGCTGCCCTTTTTCCAGCATTGGGCAATCTATCCAGCTGTTCTCGCCTTCTTCCATTTTTCAGCAGATGTCAGTGCTGTTAAAAATAATCGTGACCATTTTTTTTACGGGAAATGACGTGCTAAAAATGAAGGATTCTCGTAGAGCTCTGTCACCCGCAACTATTTTTATACAAATCCAATCTATTCTTCGTGAGTGGCAACAGTCAAAACGTCAGAGTTTGGTGTCTTCACGGCGAGGACACCGCGCGTTAAAGGGCTAAATGAACTGTTGGCTGTTATATTGCACTTGAAATGATTGTCTTGTAACTACGGTAGCCCGTAATGCATTGGAATTCTTTTGAGTACTCCTCTACAGCAGCGGTTCCCAAACTTATAGCATTGAGCCCCAACAAATAACTTACGATGACACCCCCCCCCCCAACATTCCTCAGCATACATGCATACAGTATTTTATTCTTCAACATAAAACATTTAATCGCCCTTTCTACAAAATAATGTTATCGGTAGTTTGAATAAATATTTTAAGCGAAATACACCCCCCCCCCTAACCTAAGTAAAAGCATCATTCACACTTAACATTTATTTTATTATTTGTGAATTATTTATATCAAGCAATCAGACGTTGAATGATATTAAAACTATTAATATCTCAAATTTATATCACTATTAGTGAAAATTATTGCTTGAATACATTTGAGTGCTCCTTTACAGCAGCGGCTCCCAAACTTTTAGCATTGTGCCCCCAACAAATAACTTACGATGACACCCCCACCCCCCAACATTCCTCAGAATACATGCATACAGTATTTTATTCTTCAACATAGAACATTTAATCGCCCTTTCTACAAAATAATGTTATCTGTAGTTTGAATAAATATCTTAAGTGAAATACCCCCCCCCCCCTTAACCTAAGTAAAAGCATCATTCAAACTTAACATTTATTTTAGTATTTGTGAATTATTTATATCAAGCAATCAGACGTTGAATGATATTAAACTATTAATATCTCAAATTTATATTCACTATTAGTGAAAATTATTGCTAAAAATTCCGACATCATTTGCATTTAAAAAAGGATTAATTATATGCAAATTTTAAAGAATTCAATTTTTAAAAATGCAAGAGAATATTATTTTTTTATTGTCTTAGATAATTGTATTTTTGTCTCTGGGGGAATTAAACGTAAATTTTCCATAAATCCAAATCAAAAAGAAATAATAATTACACAAACATACATAATTTTCAAAATAAATAAATATGCATACATTTATATATATTCTACTTGAATAAATATATCAGAATTTCTACAACAAAGCAGCTTAAACAAAATGTTTTATGTGTTGACACTAGATAAATGGTACATACGGCTTTGCAACTGTGGATAATATATCACTTGCTGTTTCCAGTATTGTGTGAATTCAGTTGGGTGGACAAAAATGTTTCATTGAGGGTGTTTCTAAATTTAGAAACAGAGTTTCTGCAACAAGCTTTAGAAAAAATACACTTGTTGGAAACATAAAGAAGGAAGAAAGAAAGAAAAGATACTAAAACAGATCTATAGATTTATTTTCGACGTTTTCTCTTCTTCATCCAATGCATAAAAATATTTATGTGATACCAATCACCCTTTCTTTGGAATGCTGTCACAGAAAGTTTTTTATACAGTGTTGGTGAAAAGATGTCATTACTTTAGTGAACTACCTTATTAGTGAATATTTAGTGAATTGTATAATACAGAGTGTTCATTCAAACTGCTTAATAATTAAGAGCTCATTTTTGTAAGATATGTAGATTTATTTTTCACGTTTTAAGTATTTGATCTTATACATTAGAAAATATTTATTACATGCCACCTACACTTAACCCTTTGAGGCGCAACCCTTTCCCAATGCTGAAAAAAGGCCATCCGTTGCCATCGCTCGACTTAACTACCAGCAAGATGGCGGACGATCGAAACGATCATCGAGGCACAGCCAGCTGTCGTCAAAAAAGAGTCTCTAGATCTGTGACACGCGATGAACGTTTCGATCGTCCGCCATCTTGCTGGTAGTTAAGTCAAGCGATGGCAACGGCTGCCCTTTTTTCATCATTGGGCAATCTATCCAGCTGTTCTCGCATTCTTCCAGTTTTCAGCAGATGTCAGTGCTGTTAAAAATAATTGTGACAATTCTTTTACGGGAAATGATGTGCTAAAAAGTAAAGGATTCTCGTGGAGCTATGTCACCCGCAACTATTTTTATAGAAATCAAATCTATTCTTCGTGACTGGCAGCAGTCAAAACGTCAGAGTTTGGTGTTCCCAGAGCGGGAATACAGCACGTTAAATGGTTAATTAATTTTATTATGGTAACGTAGACTTTTTCCAAATATCTGTGGGAAAATGACAATTCCTTAGTGGATTACTCTTATAGATAATGCTAAATCTAAAACAGAACAATATTTCAAAAGAGATTTTTGTGTAATCATGCTGAAGGTTTATTAATGTCAACAAATGATATGTCATAGCAATATAAGAAATAAATAAAAAAGAAGAAAACTGATCTGTAGTTTTGTTTTCACCTTTCCAGTTTTATGATGATGCATTAAATTATTTATGAGATACCAAATACTCTTTAAATTTGGAACTCATCTTAAATTGTTTAGCCTACAAAAACTCAAAAACTCAATTTTGTGTTATTTAAAACTTTAAAAGGTTATTAAAACTATAAAATATTGAATAGTTTTTTGAAAATAATTAATTTTATCTTGTAGAATCGAGGTTAAAAATTAAAATGTTACTGGTAGGTTTTTGAAAAAAAAAAAAAAAACAGACAATTGAGACTACACAAATAAAACTAATTAAAGAAATCGTGCTGATGCTAAAAAAATGTCTGATGACCCGTTCTTATTAATGCCGTGGCTTGAGTTTAAAAAAAATATATGCATTTAAATTTAAAAAAAAGTCCAAAACTTTATATAAAAGATTATATAGAAAAGAAATCTGGGCAGACAAAAGTAGAATCTATAGAGACAAGCAATTTAAAATAGGTATAAACACTTTTGAACTTTTCTTAAAATTGTTAGAAAGTCGTTTTAGGGCAGATTTTGGAGAATACAGAGATCCAATGCATAATGTTCAGGGTGTCCCGGAACTTAGTGTACAAGCTTGGAGAGGAGATAGACAGCATCGTTAGAAACCATAAAAATGTAGGAAAGCATGGGCGGAAATCGATAGGTGGCGCTGTACGAGAGCTCTCGAGGTCGGCACGTATTGCTTCCTCATCGTCAGCTGCCTACATTTAAGGGGTTTTTTGTTCGTAAGATTATCTGCCACAACTTTCAAACACTTTTATTTTACTCTAAAAATTGGACTTAACATCAAGACTTTTACGTAAGCATTCGGACAGGACATTTGAAAGCAGTTGAATTGGGCGTGGCGGCCCGTCACTTGGCATCCCAGATCACATGGTTTATCTTTCTTGATTATTTGCAATAGGGTGCCATGAGAAGCCCCGGATTCCGAAATGGACCTGTTAGCATGAATCTTCATCGCTGCTGCTGCGATCAGCGAAAAGCCAGGAACTTTTGAAAACGTTCGCCAATCCAAGTCCCGTAGGTATCGTGCGTGCATTAGAGATGAGTTCGGGCTCATTTTCTGAAGCCCGAGCCCGAAGACTTTTAATCCGAGCCCGCCCGAGCCCGAGCAATATTATTAAAGTTGGAGCCCGAGCCCGAAATTTCAGCTAAAGACAAATAAAATTAACTACTTCATTAATAGAATACAATAAATTTTGGAGCTTCACACACCTTCTAGTCCCCCGTGCCGATATTTTTTGAAATAAGTACGTCTATTTATCCCATGAATCACTTTTTAAAATCTGTTTCAAGGAGTATGTTCAACAAAGGAGAAATTTTTCACGATCCCGAGCCCGCCCTAGCCCGAACGCAATCGTTAATTACAGAGCCCGAGCCCGAGTCGGGCCCGGGCTCGGGATCGGGCTTTCGGGCTCGGGCTGAGCCCGTCTCATCTCTAGTGTGCATCCTCGCCAGTGGGCGTTGTGATGTTGTCCGAATAATTACGAACAATTAGTACTTATAGATATATGTGTGAAGCTCCTTTTTTTCTTTACCCCTCAATATTTGAATCTCTCAGATAACCTTTGATCTAGGCGGTATCGTAAAGTCTTCGACAAGAGGCCAATCCAAGTCCCGTAGGTATCGTGCGTGCATCCTCGCCAGTGGGCGTTGTGATGTTGTCCGAATAATTACGAACAATTAGTACTTATAGATATATGTGTGAGGCTCCTTTTTTTCTTTACCCCTCAATATTTGAATCTCTCAGATAACCTTTGATCTAGGCGGTATCGTAAAGTCTTCGACAAGAGGCTTTAGATTTTTGATAATGTGCAATTCTGACGTTATAGAAAGAATAAATCCCTGAGTGTTTCAAGGTCTCTTCAGAATCAGACACTATAGTGACATGGGGAATCTCATTAACTTTCGAAGCATCCCACGTGATCGAAATCCACTTGAGATTTCAACCCAGAGCTGAGATGAGCAGCTCAAGAGAAAAGAGATCGGTTAGAGACAGTGAGAATTCAGAGGTAACTTTCCTCTGGTATTAGGCCGGTAAGGCCTGATTTCGCCCGAGCCCGCCATCTATCGTATTTTAAAATTCCAAATCAATTCTATGTGTTTTTTATGTGCTGTCAAATAAATGTTTTTATGAGCAAAAAGGCTTCTCTCTTTATTCATTACGGTATAGCGCAATTTCGAACGCCTACTGTGATACAAGTCATACATTTTGTGTGTGTGTGTGTGTGTGTGTAAAAAAGCATTTACACAACATTCTGTGTTGTGGTCTGATTGCGTTTCTTTATCACATGTGGATAACATTCCCGAACTTGCTTTCCTGGATTTTTTTATACCTGATCTTTTGACCTGATACTTTTTATATGTTTTTTCGAATTCGTCCGCTCGGAAAATTCAAGCTTGCATTAATTTTCAAGAAATAGTGTATGATTTATTTAAAAAAAATGATCACTCCAATCCTGAAGAGAAATTTAAAACTTTAAACGAAACTTTTAAAATAAAGGACACATTAGAGAGATTTTCAAGACAACCATTACTGATTATCTTTGGCTACTGGCTATTTTTGACCATCTATAGGCAGCTATTGTTTAACTACTAGAAACATCTATGTAAGAAAATATACTAATTAATATGAATTAATGAAATCTATAAAAAAAATATGCTGCCCATCAAAAATTGATAATATTGATAAAATATATTGGTAAAAATATGCAAAATGTTGCAAATGATATCTGTATTCCGCAATTTAAGGCCATGTTCCAAAGCGTTTTACACGTTTTATTTTATGCCCTAAACAAAGCTGCCGAAAGTGAATGATATTCCTCCCTTGATAATAAAACAATGAAGCATATGCCGCAAAGCTCTTTTTTTCTTTTTTTCCCAGTACGTCAGTCCCTGTTTTTAGCATTGAATTTAGCGTAGACAAATGGCAGAGTTTCCGTGGGTGTTTCCATCTGCTTTTAGAAACGGCATTACACCTCAGTGCTATTTAGATAAACCACGCGCGTTCGTAACAAAGGAATGAAAAAGAAAAAAGAAAACGTGGATTTATTTTGTGCATTTTGATTCTGTATTTAATAAAAGAGGTACAAATGCAGTCTTTTATTTGCCTTTGTCCAATTTGGTACTCTATTTATTTCGCGATGTATTTTATAGTCTGTTGTTATTATAGCGGTATTTTTTACAAATGAAATCTGATGGGAATATTGCAATGTTTTCTTGTACATGTGTTCGATTACAGAGGATGTCCCAAGAGCATCACAAAAACTCAGCACAGCCAGATGTACCGTCAACATATAAACGTTCTCAGAACTATACCTCTACAATCCATACTTTTCGAGAAAAGTACGAAAAAAAAAAAGTTATGGCGTCACATCCGGCGCAAGTCCGGGTTTATGGCCTCTACGTTCATCTGATCTGGTACTTTTGGATTTCTAATGCCCATATCACACCTTCTCCTACGTTCAATCTTCAATTCAATCAAGTATTTCGTTCAACTTGTTCGACTATTTCACTCAACTGGTTAGACTGGAAAAGGGAATGAGCGAATCTGTGATGTCACTGCAGCCTCTCCATTTGCTTGCCACTGATTGGTCTATCGGAGAAGTGAATGTAATACTCAATTTTTCCTAGACCTACTGGAAAAAGTTGCATATCGCACAAGGCTTTTCACCCAACTGTTGTGGAAAACTGTCGTACGAAAGTGTTGCTTGAATTGAAGATCGGGAAGGTGTGATACGGGCTTTACAGTGTGATTGTCTGGAGGAATTGGTCGAGACATAGTTACCGTACAAAGTAAATTACTCTCTACCCTTCATTTGTGGGTATCAGGAGGATGTAACGTGAGCAGACAGCCATTACAGGACACACCCATGCAAGCTTCGATATGCACAGTAAATTTTGAACATATTTTTATGTAAATATATGCAAAAGCAATGGACATATTTCCAATAAATAGGTTTTTATCTTACACCAGATATGACGTTACCGCTTACTCGAACGATATATTGAATACCATGTACAGTCGAACCTCGATTTAACGAATTAATTGGGACCCACAAATCCGTTCGTTAAATCGAAGCAATTCGTTAAATCGAATATCAATTTTTGTGAAGTAGTATGGTATAAAAATATCAATGCAAAATACCCTTAGATATAGATATGAAAAAAAGAATGATTATTGTTTACTACGAGCTTAAAAATTATAAGTTATACGTTAGGCGATCAACTTTAAAATTATCTAAATTCTTTAATATTACTTGCTCTTAAAATTTAATGCATAGTACATACATACGTATTGGCACTTTGGAAAGAAATCCTTGAAAGTACTTTATTTCGACTTTCCGAAGTTCTTTGTCGATATTTTCTAACTACGTAAGAACAACATCATCAAACTCGTGAGAAAAAAGAAATTAAAGCGTTAAAGCTGCAAACTGCTTTCTTGGAATGTCACTTTTTAAAATTCAGTTTCCGTTTCTTCATCTCTTCGCTGCTTTCAGAATCTTCATTCTCTTTCTGTTCACTATCGCAAGTACTTAGCTGTACATCGCAAGACACATATCCTGTAAAATTTTCATTTTTAGGAAAATCTTCCCATATAAGCATTTGATCATCGTTATCCACGGCGTAATTGCAAATGATTGTTTCTGTATCACTGTCTTCGTAGACACTTGCTTCGTTTGGAGAAATGAGAAGAAAATTATTGTATTACACATTTGGATTAGGTGTGACAGATTCAAAATTTGGAGTGCGAAAAATTCAAAGTTTTAGTTTTATGTGCGAATTTTATTTCAGTGATTGTTGTTCGTTAACCGCTTTCGCGACGGGAAGCGCAAACGCGAGCTTATCGCTGAGGCCGGCAGTCTCTTTCGCAAATGTCTGTCCAGGGCCGGAGAGTTTTTCGCGATTAAGCCTAAATCCATGAACAGAACAATCAGAATATATTATAGTGTCACTATCACTACTATCCGAATCTGCTTCAGAATCAATATCTCATAATTTCAAATAATTTGCGCCATTTCTGCTATTTCAAGCTCTAACACTTTCGAAGCTTCGACATTCTAACTGTAAAATGAGAAAAAATCCACGTCTACTAGATCTAATTATCCACTAAAAACTGGACTGCAAACCGTAATACCCAACGCTGTAGCGAAAATAAAACTCCCTGCTTACTATAAAGAAATACCACGTACGAATTTATAGAGCCGTCATAAAGTATACCATTCAGAAACATTCCTTTCAACTTACGTTTATATTATCAAAAACCACGTGTATGTGAGTCATGCTACTCCCATTCTGAGTAGAAGGTCAAATCTACATGTATCTGTAACCGCATGGACATACAATGCCATCTTGTGCTAAAAGTTATAGTTTTTAAAACGTTCCAGGACACTGGCACAACTGTGTGACGGCCGGGGGTGAACGAGGAAACGCTCTGGCACGCCAGCGTGTCGGCCGGGAACTGAGTGCGTTTCTTACTGGCACGTATACGTGACAGTCAGCGCGAAAAGGTTAAATCAAAGCTGAAAATTCGTTAAATAAGAGCATTTTAGCACCCTTTTATCGGGACGGGAAAAAATATTCGTTAAATCGGAGAATTCGTTAAATCAAAGTACGTTAAATCGAGGTTCGACTGTATTTAGAAATACGCAGATGATCTTATCCAAGAAGTACACAGTAAGGTAATTTAATACAGGGTGCCGAATAACTAACCGAAAATTTCAATATGTACTAACTGTTTATTGGGACGTCATAGGGACGTAACATTTGGTGACGTTACACTACGCGGTTATCAATTTACCGAACGAGTTTGAATTGAAAAGAGTTTTCATTTTGTTCTGTGACGCAGCACTAGCAGACACTAAGCTGCAAGCAAATTTCAGTAAAATAAAGTTCTCGTCTTTAGAAGCAGTTTGCTGAAAGAAGATGCCGAATTCGATCATCGAACAGGGGATTTTCATTTTCTGCTGAAACTTCGGCCATCACACTGTCAACTATTCGTCCCGTTTTGGTCAACTTGCTTGATTGTCACCATCGCCTTATTGTTGCAAGTAATGGGAAGCACTCCGAAAAACTTGTTTTTTAAATCGGAATAAGTGTTGTTATGCGTAAAGTGCATATTTTTCTTTTACTATATCTTCTCAAACTCTTTTTTCAATTCCCACTATTAGTTCACACTCGCCCTATATTTATACATCTTGTTCAAATTTTCAATCGTTAATAAAATACTCTACTCAAGTTCAAATACAATTTTTTAAACTCGCAGTGGATGACATTTGACGTTAATACAGCTTATTCAAATATTAATTCATTAATTAAATTAAATTAATGAATTTTAGATCTTGGTACGTGGGATTAAAAATGCACGAAAACAATAAACTAAACAAACAAACTGGATTAACAGTATCGACCCTTGCTTCACAAATGTCCCTGCATTAATTAATTAATTAATTAATTAAATTTAATAAAAAGTAACTAAAATAAAAATTTTCTTTGTTGATCTAAGTAGGAATTGACTTAATTTTTTTTATATTACTTTTCCTAAGCAATTCAAATTTTTGGTTAATTACTGGGCACCCTACATCTGTAGTCAGTTAAGTCAAATTAAAGAATATTTTTACTATACTAGTGTAAACTACTTTTCGTAATAAATAAGAATAAACTTTTTTTTCCCAACGTTCTGCTTTCTCTTTATTACTTTGTTCTCGACATACCACCTTGTAATTTCCTCTTTTGATCCAATGGAAAGTAAAGAATATCAAAGCGTTTGAACGGTGAAAATAATTTTTCCTGTCAATCGTATTTAACGAAAACAAAACTAAACAAAGTAGTTGCATCCAACAAAAATAAGCATATACTACTACTCTATGGCATGAATCGGCATGTAACATTGGGGGGGGGGGACAAAATGTTTTTATACTGTAGTACAGTAGGAGATATTTTCGAATAGGGGATCTATGAATTTTCTTGAATTTTTTGCACGGGCAATTGCCCTCCCCTCGTTCTTAGTAAGTTATGCCTATATATATATTTTTTTAACTGGTCTTCATCAAATAGAAAGGCTTTGAAAAAAGCTGTTTTTGCTGATGAAAACTTAAATCTATCGGAAATCCCACTTATTCGATTACGAACAATACCGAGAACACTGGTTTTTTTCATCGGATTCCCGCTTATCTTTCTCCCACTGATAAGTAGTGATTTCTTCAATTGACATCGATTTTGTAATTCAGTTACAGCGACGCAAAGTCCATATTTTGCGAAGAGCCAGATTCTGGGAAAGCAATTGCTTTTTGAGAAGAAAATTTCGCGGATCGTAGCTTGCATTTTTAGCTCTTGTGAATGCAGGGTGTGTTACAATTCCCACCCTGGTTTGGAAGGCTTATAAAAAATATATATTACCAATGCAGCAACAAAGTTGACTTTACCGGAGAAATAAAAATTACAAGTTTTGAATAGCAACATTAATATGCCAGGGGGCACGAACAAGCGATCTTAACCCCACGGTGTAACCACATAAAAAAGAATTGCATAGAGTTAGGTCCGGAGAACGAGGTGGCCACGGAAGTAGGCAATTGTCGTCGTCAGAACCTCGTCCAATCCAACGACGAGGAAGCTCGTTATTTCAGTAAAGTCAGTCTTGTTGTTGTATTGGGAATGCATTTTTTATAAGCCTTTCACACCCGGGAGGGAATTGTGACACACCCTGTGCTATTCTAAACATTTTTTCGTATTCTGTGTGATAAATGTGAGTTCTTACTTCTGCTTTTCCAACTCCCTTAATTACTGTGAAGGTGTTTTTTAAACAGTTTCTAACAAAATTAAAAAGTTTTTATAATTTTATTTTATTGCCGAAGTTTGACAGATTACTTGTTTTATAACTGCTTGTATGAAGCTATGAAGCCAGTCTCTGGAGTCCTGTGATCTCCAGACTTTTTTGACAACGTACCCTTATATCGAAATAGGTCATAAATAGTGCCCCCAAATTATATGCATAGATACAGGGTGTCCCAAATATGTGGTAATGGGCTTTAATTCTTTATTTATTAGGTATAACTGGACAGTGTAAAATTTTTAAAAAATGTTCAAAATAAGGTCGAAAATAAACACCGTTAAGGAAAATATTCCTCTTCTTTAATTTTCACAAAGTTACATTTTTAGATTTGTATACGACCCCCGCAGAAAAAAATTCCCAATTTGTAAAATGTGCCCATACACTCATGAGGTGTCACTCATGAGTTGGCAAAATTTAAGAACTATATCTTAAAAAGTGTCAGATATATGAAGATAAATATAACGCTGACTTAAATCACTTTTCAATGGCTGGAAGGAAAAAAATCACATTAAATGATCGCATTTCAGAGGTCGCACAGAAAATACGAAAGATAATCTTTTTTTTTTTCCTCTCTAGCAATGCGAATAGAGGGTACACAATTTTTTTAGAGTTTAAGTACATCTTTCAGTACACTCAAAAAAAAAAAAAACCTGTTCTTTTATCAATCACACCATGAAAATTCTCTCCTTTCTTCTCCAAGATAAGACAATATTTCACTTTCTTTGGCTTATGCAGTAGAAAATGGTAGAAGAATGTAGTAGAGAACTTGTTCTTCTATCATTTAACAAAACTAGCAAACATTAATTTATCACTGTGGGGGGCATCTCACTGTACATCTTAGCCAAAGCAAAACTGCCGGTTTCCGAGACAGTATAGCCAAGTTGCCGGATACCAAAGTAAACGATTAGAATGTCTCTCTCGCGATTGAAAAATCGATACTATCCAATTGCCGGACCCGCAGAATATTTACCAAGTGATCAAATCCCGAATTCTTTTCGTGAATTTTTTATAAGGTGAAAACGATGGGGGCATGGGAGAGGAAATGACGTTTAGTGGAAATTGAAGAACGGCTGTGCAAGAAGGTATCGCGTCATTAATGAAATATCAGTGGAGATGGAAGCAAGTAAGGTAAGGGGAAAACTATAATGTTCTTTCTTTCCAGGTGGTTTTTGTGAGGGTGGAGCCAAAATGTTTCTGAGAATGTTATTAGTCATGAATAAAGAGCTACCACGTGTTTTATAGGGGGTAGTGAATAAAGCGACTAGAAACGGCAACGTAACGAAGATATTCCAATTGGCCAGCGAGACGTGATGTAACAAAACATCACAGGTACCCAATATGGTTTTAACGATAATAATAATAATCCTACTATACAGTTACACTTATCTCTGACTCACTCACTCACTCTCTAACAATTGCTGGCAACCACTTCAAAATAAAACTTTTACCGCCATTACTCCAAGAAGATTAAAATGTTCTAAAAGATTAAAAAGCACAAAAAGCGTAATAACATTCACACCGTTTGTACGATCCACTTGAAATTTTTCACAATTATGTATGAAATTATAGAAAACAATTTGCACCAATTTAAAGCAGGTTTGCATTGTTTAAACCAAGTTTTTTTTTTTTTTTAGAATAATTTAAAATTACGAATATTACAGATAGAATAAGTTATGATATATTTTTAAATTATCGTTATAAGTATCAGCAATAAGTTTTCATATCGATCTAATAGGTACCTTAATGTTTTATCATTATTAAAAATTATTAATTAAACTTACATTATAGGCTGCATTTTTAATTTGTTTCTAAAACAGAGGTTTTTAACTTATTTTTAAAACCTATAAATATAATTTTGAACAACTTATCACCGTTATTACTGATGAATCTAAACGCAATAGTCCATGTAAAATGTATTAAACAATTACTATTGTAATATATTACATATTGAGTTTAAAAAATAATAACTCTAAATAAATATTAAAATTTAATGATTTTTCACATAAAAATAGCAATTATTGTTTATTTACTTTGTTTTAAGTATTTTCAGAAGGAATATTAATTGTTATTTGAACATTTTACAAATATTTTTATTTATAAATATGTATACATGTAATTGTAGGTTTTTTTTCCACCAAAAACACCTGGTTTAAGCCCCCCAAAAAAATCTGTTAAAAAAAAAGTTCTTTTTTTAAAACCTCGGTTTTTTTTTTCAACCCTGCATTAAAAATCTGAAAAGTCACCCATTCCCCGATTTTTAAGCGATTTTTTGCTCTTTTCAACTGCATTTTATTTCGAAGAGTCAGAAAAGTGATTCATTTGCGTGACAAAATTACTTGTTTCAAGGGAAAATGACCTCATGCAATTGGGGTTTCAATTCGTTTAAAATAGTTTTTCCAGATTACATATTTTAATTTTTTTCGCAAATAAATCGTCCGAATAGATATAAGAATGGCTGTGTATACAAAACGAATACTTTCGAATGCGAAAAGTTTCCGCGCGTTTTTAGAAGAGAATTAAATTTGATTTTTGTATATATAATAAAAATTGAATATGAAGTTATTTATTTTGGGTGGACGAAGATTAGATATATTGAGTGTAGACATGCTTTCGTCCAATGATTTTGTAGCGCTAGCGCCCGTTGTCATTGAGTCCACAACGAGCTTTGGCATCTAGTTACTTGTATAGTAAATAATATCAAATTCGTAGTCAGAAAAAAAAAATTCAGGGAGGGAGGGAAAAGATCTAAACTTTTATTATGTAACTAAAAGTATATAACTAAAATTTTTTTCAACTTTAATTGATCTCCAAATCAATGCAAATAAAAAAGTACTATTGCATTGACTAAAATTTAGGACGGGGGGAGGTTTGACCTCCCCTGTTCTAAATTCCGTTCCCGGATATTTATTAACCCTCTGGCTGATCATCCCGCGATTTCCACAGGCAACTCAAATGTAGCAAAATTTGCTCATCCCGCGATTTTCGCGGGCAGGCGTTTTTCTTCCTGTATTGAGGAGAGCATTCCGGGCTTTCACCGTTTAACCAGTGAAATAAATTAGATGCAGTTTTAGACGTTTAATTTAGGTTTTGACCAACACATGTCGTTAGCCGTCCACAAAATTGTGGCATTTGAAGGTAATATTCGGTATGTAATGCTCTAATTTCACTTGTTTGCCGCCTTGTATAATCAGAAATGGCTGGTAGAAATCGTTCAGCAATTGACAGAGTGTATATTACAGATGATTTATTAGATTCCGAAAGAGATTTTAGTTTTCATAGTGATAGTGATTCGGATTTTTTGGACTGCTCCTCAGACGGCGATGAATCTGACATGATTCAATAAACCTGCAAAGCGTTAGGCGTTGGTGCATATTTTTGCCGAATTACTCTGCTACTCCTGGGGTTCGTCGTTCTAAAGTCCAGTTGGTGTAAAAAGTTCAAGTAAAAAGTCACTTGTCAGGATGGAATATAACTTTATTGCTTCCAGAACTTCGTGGAACAATCAGCTGTACAAAATTCACAAGCACAGTTAAACAGTAATGTGCTTTTAACAGTTCACTTAGATCAGAAGCTCTCACAAATGCTGTATTTCTCACACAAAATAAGTCACTTTCACAGGCAAAAATTCAGTGAAAATATTCAAGAGATATCGTACACAATCCCTTAAGACACAGCAATGAAGAATTTACACGCAGCACTTTGAAAACAGCTTCGTAAAGCAAGCTAAAACACGGCTTCTATAGCACTATCAATTCACAAAGCAGTGTACTCTCACTGACAGCTCTTCACACATTGAGCATTGAACTCGCACTGAACTTTCGGGGCAATGCGCGGTTCTATATATATCCGAGGGAGAAGCTGCGAGCAGCTTCCAGAAGTCAATTTCTCGAGGATTCTACATAAAGCGTGAATTTTGATTATGTCATAGAAGAGAAATGTTAGGTTATTATGCGTTTTTAATGCAGGAAAAACAACTTCCAGGCCCCATTGGGAAAATCGCGCCAAATGACCAAAAAGTCGCCAAGCTTGGCGACTTTTGGCGAAATATCGCCAAATTTGGCGCCAAAAATAAGTCCCCAAATGTGAAGAGATCGAAGCCCTAGGACTAATATTTCTCGAGATTTCTAGAACCTCCATTGAAAAACAATGGCAAAGCGAAACCTCCATATCTCCGGTTCTAATTGGCCGATTTTGATGCAACAAAAAGAAAAATTTATCTATTTGAAGCGTAGAATACGAATTTTAAACTATTTTAAGCCCCAGAGCAGCAGGTCGCCCCGAAAATTCTTAACAATATTATTATTATATGCAATAAACGGAAATTAACTGTAATTCAATTGAAATTTATTTCAAAAAAATTTATATAATAACATCTGAAATTCGTTTTTCTGAAGCTAAGTTTCTCATGATAAAAATCTATATTAAAAATCTTTTCTAATAAAGAAAAAATGCACAATGCATGCAGAAATGCACAAATGCACAAATGCAAATGCATATAGATTCACTGGAGATCTATATCAATTCTCCAGTCTATATAGATTTGAAATATGAAAAAAAAAAAATTACACAAATTTTGAAACGATTTTGGTCCAAATATTGAGCAGTCAGAGGGTTAAATTTTATTTCAAGAGCATCATTCCTTCACAACCTTTACGCTTGCTTGAGTAATTATACCCCTATAATTAATTCTGTTGACTTTTTGAAAACTAGCGTTGTTATAGGACACTAGAAATGATTTAAAATACAAAACAATGATGTTATACACTTGGAAAAGTTAACGTTTCTTTTTCACGAATTTACTACGCAAAAACACTTTTCGATATCGCAGTCGGTATAATCTATCAAACGAAAATTAATAAATAAATCGGAATAGCGATGTTAGAGAACTAAATCGATAGTTCATTATTTATCGATTTATACACTAGTCTTAATTATAATTTTGATATGGCGCCATAAAAATAGTGTTCAAGACAATCGTGCTCGGTAGAGGAGCGTTCTCGCGATAATTTCGCAAGTCCTCTAGGAGATTGTTAGCAGTTTTTGACGGATTCCAATATTCAGGAGTTCCTTCTCCTACAATTGGGAATACATATTCTGAATCTAAATGATCCTGTGGGCGGCTTGGACTGCCCTATCTTGTTGAGCAAACCAAAAGGCATATTTTTCTGTGAAATATGCGGCTATGTAGTTTCACTATGGGGTTATCTGGCATCATGATGGCATGTCACAAGTCTACCAGGGTGAAAATTTTAAATGTTAATTCAATATTTTCATCAATTTGATTTGATTTGTGTGTTTACGACCGATTATCTACTAGAGGAATGTAGGCCCAGGGGTGTGCCCTTTGTGGGGGGTCTTCCTAACCCCTATTTACGCAGTTTCGAAGAAAACCTCGGAAAACCCCGAATGGTTAGGCCAGAGGACGCGACCTGGGTTTGAACCAGGCACTTTCCGTTTCCCAGTTAGTTGAAAGCGTTATGCGCTCTTCATTTGGGGGTGTTACAAAATCAGTTACGAGTTAAATGTTTTACTGCAATATATTAAGTCTGATAAGTTTAAAATTTTGTTTTTCCGTTCAACTTTATATTTTTGGTTACCTGAAAGGGATTTGAAAACACGTGTGCTATCAACTAATGTAGACACTGAAAAATTCATAAAAATCTCAAAAGTAGATATTCAAAAATACGTTAATTCTATCGCAATAATTTACAATTTCATGTTCTTAATTATATTAGAAAATAGTTACATCTTTTAAACATGCATTTACAAAAGTTAATAAATAACTGTATTTTCTCTTTCAAGTGCCCTTCCTTGCATGACCAATCCGTCACTTTCCTAACCCTTATCTTTTTAACCACATAAAATGAAACTGAGAAAAAAAAAGATCGAGATTTTATCATGGTTTCGCAAATTCGAGTCCGGCTATTCGATGTCGGGCAGATAGTATCGATTTTTCAATTTCGAGAGACATTCTCTAACTTTATTTTAGTTCACGTATCCGCACTTAACTGTCTGACAATTTGCACATTGAGAGGAACTTGCAAGGGAAAAAACGTGGTTTGTATTTTTAACTCTTGTCGAATGGCAGAAGAACGTACATTTTTTTTTAGCAATTGAAAATAATGGCAAGTGTCGAAGGAAATTAAACTGTCTTATCTAGGAAACAAAAGAATTTTTATTGTGTGACCGATAGATTAAAAAAAAAACTTAGTGTTTGTTCCCAATTGTATAAAAGTATATGCATTTGCTCTGAATGTTTCCTGCACTGCTTTTACTCTTTGATAAAACCACAGTCCCGTCCTTTGATGCACGAGCAGATTATATTGATTTTTCAATTTCGAGAGACATTTTATGTTTTCCTTTGATGTCCGGCAACAAGCTAAACTGCCTGGCGATCAGCAATTTGCTTTGCTCAGCCATTTGAAAGAAAACTATTGTATGCTTTTAACTTTCGTAAGTGGGTGTCAAATGATGGAAGAATGCGCTGCTTCTTTCAAACAAAACAATGTACTAAGGAGCGATCAAAAGCCCTTAAAAACTTTGAAAATTCATTTAAAAAGGACAAATAATTACAGAAAATTGCGGTTTGCACCAATGGGTTTAGAGGATGATTGAATTTTTTTTTTAATGACAAGAAAGGTTGTAGTTCCAAATGTTACCGATAGGTGTCGCTGACATGCACAATGGGAAGCAAGTTTCCAATTAAAAAAAAAAAAATCCGAAATCTCTCTAATCCTTTAAATGCAAACTGCAGTTTTGTATCATGATTTGTTCTTTTTAATGAATTTTTGAAGTTTTGACGCATCCTGGGTGCATTAAAGTTTAAAAAATTCTTTAAAAAAGAATAAATAAAGATACAAAATTGCAGTCTGCATGGATAAGAATAGAGAGATTTCGTATTTTTATTTATTGGAAACTAGTTTCCTGTGAGGCGGATTATCCAGGTTCTTTACCTAAAAAAAAAGCCGTGATGAAAGTCACTTTAATCCATAATTGAAGTTAAAGAGGAGACATCGGAAAGTGGCATTTGCATTTTATTTAATAGAGCAAGAGCCAGCGACCACCAGACCTTCGTCATAGTATAAAACCTGAAACTTTCTCTGTGGATACCCCCCAACAGAGGTAGGAACAATCGGCCACTATAAAGTTTGGATGATCGTGGCTTTGGCAGGTAACAGGTAGCAAAGGTATATAAAATTTCCGAAAATTTCGTCATTTCATAAAGCTTAATTTTTTTATATGTTCTACTTCGCAGTACTAGAAATTACTTTATCCCTTGCCAGACACTTTTCCATCGTGGCAAACCCCCGCCAGACAATCTCAAAGTCTTGAAAAACGTAATTCTATTACGAGCGCGCTGCAAGAAAGTTCGCGCGTATGAAAGTTCAGAAGAAGCAGTATAAAATGTGCTTGACACTTTGTGACAGCTTGACGTACTTCGTCGCGGGAGTTTACGAACACAACAGTTTTCCATGACTTTGAGGTTGTCTGGTGGGGGTTTGCCACAATGGAAAAGTGTCTGTCAAGGGATAAAGTGATTTCTAGTACTGCGAAGAAGAACATATAAAAAAATTAAACTTTATGAAATGACGAAATTTTCGGCAATTTCATACACCTTTGCCACCTGTTACCTGACAAAACCACGATCATCCAAACTTTATATAGTGGCCGATTGTTCCTACCTCTGTTGGGGGGTATGCGCAGAGAAAGTTTCAGCTTTTATACTATGACGAAGGTCTGGCGGTCGCTGGCTCTTAGACTATAGCATATCAACACATATATAAACTTCAAAAATATAAAGTCCTGCGGTGGCCAGTGAGACTCCAAATAGACGCAGCCTACCAAGTTGGTGTCGTCTTATTTGCGACCGGGGTGAAAATCGTCGCACTTGCGACCGCTTCCGTTTAAAAGCAGGTGCATTGCATGACTGATAGGATGGGACCGTTGCATTTGCGACCGCTTTAAATGTGAGGGATTGATGGGTGGGTGGGGGTAGAAATTTAAATTGTTTGCACGATTTTACTAATAATTAAGGAAATCGTAAGAATTTTTATTGAAAACCTCTAAAATATACATTTCTGCAAATATCGAATGTATTTAACGTTTTGTTTATTTTCAAGGTCATTGGATTTTTGCATTTTTTTCTACTTCACATCAGTTAATTCTGCTGTTTGTTTATCAACATTTTTGGCTGTAAAAACTTCCATAAATATATTATGCTTCAGCATTCTAATTTCAACCGTTTCTCTCATCCCCTTTAAGAATAAATATTTTTCCTTCCTCACTCTGTTATTACACCCTCCCATAAGAGTTCAGATTAAATAACCCCTTTTTAAAAATAAGTTATTTTTTTAAAGCCTTATATTCAAAGAAAACCATTTAAAAATCAGTTCATTACTGGAAGCAAGTTTGGATATTGTAAATTCAAAATAATTAAAATGAATGTTCAAACAAAAAAAGTTCTAACTGGCTAAAAATCTTTGTGTAAGCAAACAAGATATAAACTACCGTGTTTATATTTTCAGTAGTTTATATAGTCTAAAATATGGGGTTGGGGTGAGGTATATGTTCATAAGTTCATCTTAAGTGTCATTCTGTTTCCAGGCCAAATAATGGTAACTCATTTTATAGAATTGAACCTTTTTTTACAAAGCAGCTAAATCAGCCAACTCATGCTTAAGCATTCTATTTCCTTACATCAAGTTTAAAAAGAATGTAACTATAATGCAAATAAGAGAAAAAGACTTTATACACTACTATAAAAACATCTTGAATGAAGGCTGCCTCTGAATATCATGATTACGATTCATGTCAGTGAAACATGTTTGAAAAAAAACAGTTTTGTTGGTCATGTTTCTTAATTGCAGGTGGTCTAAGCTTTTCATACGTACATATATTTTTGGTTCATCATTTTTAAGATTAGTTTTTAAATATGCTCATGTACTGTGTACAACGCTTTCTTTAATTGTACTGACCCCCCCACCCCCCACCCACCCACCCACCCACTCCAGTGGCAGTTTCTGACTCATCCTAAACCACCCTGCACATTTGAACAAAAGCGGTCGCAAGACCTACGCTCAAATTAAAGTGGTCGGAAGTGCGACACCCCGGTCGTTTTTCACCCCGGTCGCAAATAAGACGTAACCATCAAGTCAACAGCAAAGGCGAAAATGTGTCGACAAAACGCAAGCCAAGAGAGTAGTAACAGAAGCAAAACACGCCAAAGGGCACGCCAAACAAAGTGGCGCCAGTAGGCATTAAATACATTTCTATATAATTATTTTTGAATCCCGACGCGCCAACAGGCAAAAGAGGAAAAATTGTTTACCCGAACCAACGGCCAGAAGGAGCGTGATGCGAGAAAAAGTATTAACCTAAAAATGACAGCGTAATGTGCTACTTCAAAGAACGGTAGACCTTTCCAATACAAAGAGAACAAACAAATAAAAATAAATGAAAACGGAAGATCGCTTTTAACAAGGCAGCAGGGTGCGAATTTAACATATTCTTCAGAAGGGGACATTTGAAAAGTAAAAAAGAAAAAGATACTCCACTCTCTATTAGGTATTGCATGACAAATGCAGCCGCCAACATGTCTGGGAAGGGGAAGTGACTTAAAATTCAAACAAAAATCGACGCCCGATTTTCTATGCACATATATTCCTGCTTATGTCGATTCTACGTCCACCCTCAAATTCGGCTCGCAGCAGAGCAGTGCTTGTTCGTTCATTTTGAAGTCTTCCTTTGAAACTTGACACCAGTTACAGAATGAGAAGTGGCATATGGCATGTGAATATCTATTTCAAAGAATGTTTGTAGCTTTCTCTTTTGTCTAGTTAACAAAAGAAGAATGTCTATTCTCAATACTTAAAATCGCTGGGTACTCTTGAGCTTGTAGGGACAGAGATTAATTTAACATTTCTCCAGCAGGGGATAAATAGCATCCCTGGAAGGGATCCATTAATATTTCTCCATTAATATTATTTGAAGGGATATCCCATTCTTCAGCCAGGGACAATCCCCGGCATCCTCCCCCTCGTCAATTCGCACCCTGGTTGTAACACCTTGTTTACACCTACCCGGGGCCATCGTGATTCTACCGGGTCTGCTTGTGCACTCCGGAAAAGGCCTACCCTAGTAGCAATAACCCATCGGTCGATGAGAGGCGGGTGAGTTTAATCCGAGGAGAAGGAGCAATGGCCGATCACAGATTTTCATCCAAAAAAGGGAAAATTTCATCGGAAACTGGTACAAAATGTCCGCTCGGGGGACCATAAAGCCGATCATCGTTTCCCGATGACTCCGATGAAATAACGAAAAGAAACCGATAAACTGTTTAAAATATATTTGTTAATAAAAAATAAACGACTGGCAGCAAAATTTTCAAAAAATGTCAGTTCTGTTTATTATGTTTTCGTTTTTTGGATGCTAACTTTCCGTTTTTCTGGGAAAAAAAGGGGAGGATTTTTTTTCCTCCACCGGGCCCGAACCCTGAGCGCACGTGTCCACAGTTTACCACGTTACCACAAGGCCATCCAGACTTATCATGTAGGAGCCAAAGATTGAACTAGCCGTTATTTTAGTCTCAGATTGGGACTTGGAGTGAAATTTTGACAAAGTGCTGTTCAGCTATTATTAATAATAGTCAAATTATTCGATTGGTAAGAAATTAATTTCACTTTTTACCAATGTATGTAAGTAGCAACAACATTCAAAATTAATAATTAAAAAACAATATTGCAAATTGTATAGGAATTTAATTGTGATTTTTTAACTTTCAGATTTCTTGGATAACTTTTAAAAATTAACTGATTTCTCTTCTTGCTGTTTACATTAAGGAGGTTTCAAAAGAGTTGCTCATTTTAATGAAGTTTTCGTTATTCTTATAATGCAGCTGACGCTCAAATAGATTTTCTTTTATTTTTTTAAACACATTTTTTTATTATTTAAATATTACAAACGATTTTATATAATAAACACTTACATATTTTAAAATTTTTTGTTCTTTTCAAATTTAAATTTTGCGGGAGGGGGCAAGTGGAGGATTACCACTCCCCTGCCCCCTTCCAACCCCAATATAAGAAATTTGAAGTAAATTATGCGGTTAATTCAAGAATTGTTCAAAATTTCCCTTAGATTATGCAAAGGCACATCTAAATTACGCAAATATTTATAGGAATTTAGGTAAAGTGTAAACCACTGTGGGACACCTGCAAGGCCCGATGACTATACAGCTGCAGTTTCGGATAATATACTGTTGGTCGTTTTCCCATCTGCGAAACTGCTCGTCTAGATCACTTCTATCTATGAATAAAAATTCATCTATTGCAGAAAAGCAAAAGTGTAGTTGCCGATGACTGAATTCGATCAGTCGATGAGTTAACGATGAGTCGATGAACGACCGAGCAGAAAACAAGCAGTCATTGCTACTAGGGTACGGACGTTTCTTCATTGGTTAGATTCGGCCGTTAGATGACGTATCTAAGTGCTGGAACCAATAAGTGAACATCTCTAGGCCTCTTTGGATGACTCATTGGAGTGCACAAGCAGGATCGGTAGAATCACGGTGGCCCCGACCTACCTCATCATCAGATTTTCTCCCATTAAAGGTGTTTCACCTGAAGAGGGATCGTCATCACAGAATTTTTGAACAGCTTTAAACACAAATTAATGATGTTAAGCACCCGAAAAAAAAAAAAATAATAATGCTTCTTCACCAACGCATTAACAGTAAAGCTGTATGTCTCATGCAACTTTCCGTAATAATTCATAAACACAAAAGTCACCTTCAAAAATGGGCCGAAGTTACATGTTTAAGGTAGTATTGCGAAATTCCGTATGTTTATAATTTTATCCTGAATGTTTCGTAACTCATACAGGTTCTTTGTTTGTAACAGTTCACAGTATAACTTGCCAAGGAGACATTCTACATTTTTCAGTCTCTAGCGCATTTAAATTTTCAAAAAGTTGCATACTTTCCAAAAAGAACAGCCTTGAACCATGGATTAGTATCCTACTATATAGTTATGCTGATCCCTGACTCTGTAACAATTCAGGTTGAACTACTCGAAGATAAAACTTTTACCGTCTTTAATTTAAACAGATTAAAAAGTTATTGTCTAAAAACATAATAAAATATACACCGTTTATACAATCCGCTTGAAAATTTTCATAATTATGTAAAAAAATATATATATATATAGAAAACAATCTGCGCTGCTTTAAAACTCTGGAAATCCACCGGTGCCCCAATTTTTAAGCGATTTTTCGCTATTTTCAGCTCCATTTTATTTCCTAGAGTAAAAAAAGCTATCGTGACTTGCGTGACAAAATTAGGTGTCACAATTGACATCGATGTCATATTGAAGTCTGATTTGTGGCTCCACATTTGGCGATATTTCGCAGAAGCTTGCCAAGTCTGGTGACAGTTAGCGAGATTTCAAGCATGGCCGAAACAGTGACTGTCCATAGACTCTTAATGTCTGAAGATGTTATAGACCTTAATGTATTAAAAGTCTTTTGGGAAACCCCGTAAAATAAATTAACCAGTGGATTTGCAACAAAAAAATTTGAAGTGCGCGTTTTTCTGCTAAGTAAAGTCATAAGTACGAAATTTCAACTTTCAACGGCCAGTCGTTTTTGAGTTAAGCTAGAATACATAAGTACGTACACACGTATCACGCTATAGGGTTGTACAAACGTTTATGCAAAGAGCCTGTAAAGAAGTTGATTAGTTAGGCTGTTTTAAATTATTAACACTGTGTTGTGATACATGATAATCCAAGTTCGATGCACTTATAGTTGCAGTAAAATAAAAAAACGTTAAATACTGAAAAACTATTTTATTATAAATATACTATTGAAACATTATTATAACGGGCGGTGGTGGCTCAGCGAAAATAAAATGACGTCCTATATGGATAGTGAAATTAAGGTGGAATCATTTAAAAATTACGCCAGCACAGAATTACACATTGGCGAGAACATATTAAATAAGCGAGGAGGTAAAAGAGGTATCACTTACCTCCTTCAAAGGCGTAAGTCCGTTGAACTCCTCCGTCATCCCGCTAAATTAGCTGGAACGAAAACTGGAATACACGACATTATTAATTGTATATATTTTAGTTTCGTGCTCTTGAATGAGTACAATATATTTATTTTCCGTCTAGGTTATACAATATACATTTAAGAGGAATATCATGTTTACAAAGATTGAATTTTGGCTGGTCGGGATGTCGACCGCTTAGCAGCAGCGCATGGAAGAGAGTGACTTGAAAGTACAGCATGCATGCGTTCTTGCCCCCACGGTTGCCAGGGGCCCCATAGCACGTGTTAAGTAAGGGGCCCTCGTTTGGGTAATTATCACATGCAGATCCATACATCTACATATGCGGACATCGACGCGTGCAGGAGAAACTGGGTCAGGGAAAGAGTTCGAAAGTTTCATAGTTTTATATTTCCCAACACTCCTGCCTAAAACTTGAAACGTTCAATAATCGTTCAAAATGACAGTTCTATGTCCTATAAAGCTCCTTCGTGGAAGAGCTTTTGTCAGGATGTCTGCAGTCATTGAGTCAGTGGGGACGTATTGAAAAGTTATCACCTTGTCTTCTACCAAATGCTTGAGAAGATGGTATCTCAGGTCTATATGTTTTGTTTTGTGATGATGTCTGTCTGATTTGGCCAATTTAATGCACGATTGGTTGTCTTCAAACACGGTCACTGGATAGTCTTGCGGCATGTCCAGTTCCTTTAGTAGATTTATTAGCCACGCAATTTCTTGTGCAGCACTGGCAGCAGAGACGTATTCCGCCTCAGCTGATGACAATGTCACGCACAGCTGTTTCTTGGAAACCCAGTAAATAGGATTATTTCCTAGCATAAATAGATTTCCAGAGATGGATTTTCGATCTGCTGGATCGTTGGCCCAATCTGCATCTGCGTAAACTTTTAGGACAGGTTCCTCAAAATTTGTAAAAGTCAGTTTAAGGTCAATTGTTGTCTTGAGGTATCTGATGGTTCTTTTGACGGCTTCCCAATCTTTCGCTCTGGGATTTTGATTTCTTCGGCTTAAGATGTTCACAGCGGCACTTATATCTGGTCTAGATATGGTGGAAATATATAGTAGTGCACCTACAGCCTGTCTGTATTTAGTGTTGTTTGGCAAGAGATTTTCGTCATCTAGTGTTTTAATGTAGCCTGGCTCCATGGGTGTTTCTGTTGGTTTTGAGTTTTCTAAACTGAATTTAGTTATTAGTTCTTGGATTTTGTTAGTTTGATCAAGTGTCATTGTGTTTTTATTTGGTCGATTTATGTTTATGCCTAAGTAGTATTTGGCTTCGCCTAAATCAGTTACAGGGTATTCGCTCTTTAATTTATTTATGAGTTTGTCAATGTTTTGATCTTCTCCTGCGATTAGTAGATCATCTACATAAACAATAACATATGTCGTTTTGTTATTTACTGTTTGTTTATACATGCATTTGTCAACCGAGCTCTGTTGAAAGCCGAATTTGGTTAGAGATTGGTGGATTTTTAAGTTCCAAGCTCTAGCAGCTTGTTTCAGCCCATATATTGCCTTTTTAAGTTTACAAACTTTGTGTTCCTCTCCGGGGATTACATGCCCTTCGGGCTGATGCATATACACTTCTTCCTCTAATTCTCCGTGTAAAAATGCAGTTTTTATATCGATATGTCTAAGACTTAAATTTTTATATACAGCCATTGCCAAAAAACTCCTTATCGTTGTATGAGACGCAACAGGTGCAAAGGTCTCGTCATAGTCTACTCCGTATTTTTGGGAGAAACCTTTGGCAACAAGCCTTGCTTTGTATTTTTCTACTGAGCCTTGACTATTATATTTTAATTTAAAAGCCCATTTGCATCCAATAACTTTTGTTCCAGGGGGGGCTACAACTAAATCCCATGTGTTATTATCATGAAGTGAATTTATTTCGTCTAGTGTTGCGTTTACCCATTTTTCCTTCTCCACGGGGTTTTCCATTTTTTGAATTTCATCCCAACTTTTAGGTTCTACTATCCTGGTATTATTTATTACATATGCAAATCTATCAGGAGGAACGCCTTTATTACTCCTCTCTGATCTGCGAGGATAATTTTGTGTACCATTTGAGTTAGCAGGAATATTATTTGGATTTTGTACATTGTCGCCGGCGCTATCTAATTCAACACCGATCAATTGCTGTATAGGTTGAGGATTACCGCTGTTTGATTTTCCTTCCCCGTTATGTGATTCATCATTTTTAATTATTTCCTGATTTCTGTCTTCTAGGAATTTGACTGTTCTACTTATAATTACATTTCTACCGTTGGTACAAATTCTATATCCCTTACTCCTATTATCATAACCTACGAATATCCCTTCTGTAGCGGTGTTGTCAAGTTTTCCTCTATGTAATTTTTGAATATATGCAAATGCGCGACAACCGAACGTTTTAATATTTGATAGATCTGGTTTACGACCAGTCCATTTCTCATAGGGAGTGGAATCACAGGATTGTGTAGGGAGCCTATTTTGCAAATACGTCGCAGTGTTAATGGCTTCCCCCCAAAAGGAGTTAGGTAAATCACCCTCCTTAAGGAGACACCGACACATCTCCATCAAGGTGCGATTTTTGCGTTCCGCAACCCCGTTCTGAGGTGCAGAGTACGGAACTGTCAGTTGGTGATCTATTCCCTCTCTCTTCATATATTCATCAAATTCTTTCCCTATGTACTCCCCTCCGTTATCGGAACGGATTGCCTGCACTTTTCTTCCAAACTTATTTGCGGTCATTGCCACATACTCCTTAAATTTAGAGAAAACTTCATGTTTATTTTTTAATAGATATATTACAGTAAACCGGCTAAAGTCATCTATGAAGGTCAAAAAATAGTATTTCCCACCAATTGTTGGGGTTTGCATTGGTCCACAGAGGTCAGTGTGTACCAATTCTATCGCCTTTGTGGCTCTGAAACTCGCAATTTTTGGATATGGACTATCAGAAAGTTTCGACATAATACAGGTTTCACATACATTATCATGTTTACATTCATCTATTTCAATCCCTATAGCCAAATCTTTATTCACTAATTCTTTTATATGATTGACATTTCTATGACCCAATCTTTTATGCCATTTATATATACAATTTTTATTTTCACATACGTTAACTAAGTTTGCGGTGTGGTATGCGGCATTGTTTATATTACACTCATACAAATTATTATTTACATAACCTTCAATATAAGTTTTATCCCCATGTATAATTTCACACTTGTTTTTGTCAAATACCACCGTACAACCGTTCTCAGTTGCCCTTTTTACAGACAGTAAATTTGCTTCGATTTCGGGTACAAATAGAACATTACGCAGTGTAATTTTATTAATCTCTCCTCCCGATGTTTTTGCCTTGAATTCTATGTCTCCTGACCCGTAGGAGGTCAACGATTTTCCGTTAGCAATTACAACATCGCTTATATTGGTGTCATTTATTCTAGTGAATAAATTTTTATTATTTGAAATGTGTGATGAACTGCCAGAGTCTATTATCCACTTTTTACCTGGACTTCCAGCTAATAGTGCTAAATTTTTAAATTTAGATGCGGTGTCACTAGCTCTATCTGTATAATTTCGGTTCGACTCTTCCTCAAATCTGTGTCTATCGTTTGATTCAAAGCATAGTGATGAATTAGCTTGTTTGGATGTGAAATTTTGATTTTTGTATCTTGTGTTATTGTTCTGTAATTTCTTAAGGTGCCAGCATTCTAATTTTGTGTGATTTTTCATTTTACAGTGTGAACAATATTTAGTTTCTCGTCTATAATTGTTGTTGTGTTTTTTGTTTGTTTGAAATGCTTTAGTAAAATTTTCAGACGGTCGGCTATTCTCAATACGTCTGTTGTATTCATCTATTAGCTTGCTTCTAATAAACTCCGGATTTAATTCCTCTTCAGGTCTCGCTTCTAGTGCCGTTATCAGCGTGTCATAGCTCTCCGGCAGGGAACATAAAAACAACGCCGATATGTGAGAGTCACTGATCTTTTCCCCTATGGCCTTTAACCTCTCAACCAGTTCGAGTATTTTAGTCGTATGCTCTAGCATATTTCCTCTCTCGTCAAGTTTTGTGCTATATAATTTTCTCAATAGATACAGCTTGCTAGAGAGGTTACACCTTTCGTGTATGGTCCTCAGAGCTTCCCATGTAGCCTTTGCGGTTGTGAGATTTTTCACATGTACTATTTGGGAATCTTCAATGAATAAATTGATTAAGGCTCTAGCCTTGTTATCTTTCTTTCGCCATGTATCGGTTATTGGCGTTGGCGGATCATCTGTTAAGAGATCATTAAGATCTTCTTTTATCAACAGCATCTCCAATTTGAATTTCCAGTTTGAATAATTATGTTGGTTTAATTTCTCAACCACTTGGCTTTCTTTAAATGAAGCCATATTAATTTTTTTTTGTTTCACAATGTCCTCAGAAATTTTAATATTCTTTCAAGGCACTGAGACTATTCAGTCTCATAATCTATTAAATAAGCGAGGAGGTAAAAGAGGTATCACTTACCTCCTTCAAAGGCGTAAGTCCGTTGAACTCCTCCGTCATCCCGCTAAATTAGCTGGAACGAAAACTGGAATACACGACATTATTAATTGTATATATTTTAGTTTCGTGCTCTTGAATGAGTACAATATATTTATTTTCCGTCTAGGTTATACAATATACATTTAAGAGGAATATCATGTTTACAAAGATTGAATTTTGGCTGGTCGGGATGTCGACCGCTTAGCAGCAGCGCATGGAAGAGAGTGACTTGAAAGTACAGCATGCATGCGTTCTTACCCCACGGTTGCCAGGGGCCCCATAGCACGTGTTAAGTAAGGGGCCCTCGTTTGGGTAATTATCACATGCAGATCCATACATCTACATATGCGGACATCGACGCGTGCAGGAGAAACTGGGTCAGGGAAAGAGTTCGAAAGTTTCATAGTTTTATATTTCCCAACAGAACAAACACTTGGCTGCTATCAATAACGCCAATTCCAGAGCAACCCTAAAAGTTAATCCAATAAAATTACAATGACGTAATCGCGTGCAAATAATTTTAAAGACGTCGGAATGCAACACATACTAACTTACGGCAGCAGGATGCCAAGAGGGCAAGCAGAAAGTACGTTGATTTTGCAAACGGACGCAATGAAATCTATTTTTAGCACAACGACGCTAGAATGAAGAGACAAAAACAAAAAGAATAGTGCATTCGGGAAAAGCGAAAATACAGATTTAAAACCCGAAATGGCAGAAAAATGAAAACAGAAGTGATTTAGAATTCTTGAATTTTGGATAAATTACATTAAAGAAAGCCAAATTAAATGATTATTAAATTAGATATGTGATCTCCATCACAGAGCCTCTTTGAGAAATTTCCATGGAAATCGCGGGCCAGTGGGGTATGCACTTTATTGAATGTTAGTGTTGAGGGGGGGGGGGGAGCTTATTTCAAAGTGCCGCGGGAATACTCTGTGGCGCATGCAGAAAAAAATTCTTGAGGGGACACAAAGCCTTTTTTGTCGCATTTTTATTACACAATCACATGAATTCACAAAATAACTCATTCTTCTATAGTGTAAACTTAGCTCGTCTGGGAGGGGCATGTGCTCCTGTTCTACCCTCTCGAACCGCCAATGGGAATACATCCCGTTAATGTGACTGCGAAAAATATTTGGATATATTATTTTAAAAAACCAGGCTGATTATAAGGAGAGGACGTTAAGAGATAGTAAATAAATCTCTGACTGGAAATTTCATAAAAATTTAACACAAGTAAATACATTAGAAATGGGTGATTAAATGATATATGTTAAAGTTTTCCCCATAAATTCCCTTTTCCACATTTCCTTTTTAATTTGCGTTTAAAGAAAGATCCAAAAAAAGTAATAGGCGGTCCGGATTCAATCCTTTGGCAGCCGGGAATGGGACCGCAGGCCATATGTTGGACAACCTTGTGTTAAAACCAAGTCAAAAGGGATTGTACATGTGTGCAAACGTGCATACATATATGCATACAGTGTACGTTGAAATGTCACGCGGAAACTTTACAAAGAGAATTTAGGGACGGTCAAAATCGATTTTTTACACCCGTCAAAAAATTAATATCGAAATTTTTTTTAGATTAAAATAGTAATTTCTTTATTTCGTCCAAAAAAGTAAACAAACAAACGAAAGAAAAATCACGTTTTGATCACAACAATAAAAAAAACAACAATTAACAACAGTCACGCATGCCAACAGAGTACGTACAAATTCATTTGTTAAATCAGGTATTGTACTGGGAAAATGCAACAAAGCAAAGCAGACCTTCATTGTAACGTTTTTAAACAATTCATTTTGAGTTTTCTTAAAGAGGAGCCTGAAATCTGAACCTCGCCGTATAATTTTGTAGAATTTTGCTCTGCTTTGATAATTTTCTGCTGATTTACAACTCATTTGCTTTGATTACCTTGGCAATGGGTGCTACGTAAGTTATATTCAAGTACTTGCCTCCGTTTAGTATGCAATTCAGTTATTGTAAGATTTAACATAATATAAGTTATAAATCTGTAAATTTAACTTTTTCATACACGTTTAAAAGCCTCAAAATTGTGCACGCCGAATTACTATTTTTCTGCATAAACAGTGCATTATAAAATATATATTTTTTAAATTCCTTTGCAAAAAATTAGGCCTGTTTCTAGAGAGAAAAAAGAGGCACAATTCGAAAAAAAAAAAAAATGTTGGTAAAAGTTTTATTGCTTTAGTAGCTTCATGTCCCAATATGACTGTCTTAGGTTTCCCCCCTCCGCAGAGGTGAGCATCGACTCTTACGTTGAAAAATGTGACCAAAATTGGGGTGTTTTTGCGGTTTTTCTGAAATTTTTCGGAAATGGCTCTAGCAATAAATATATATATATGTTCTATACGTTGTAGAACGTTAAATTCGGCGTAAAATGCGTACCCCTTCAATATGCTTTGCTCCTCTACAATCGCAGTAACAGTTTAAGATGCCTTATGTTATGTTCTGAATCTTTCAGCAAGTGGCTTGACTGGAGTTCAGTGCCCACTTTGATGAATGACATTATTTGGCATCGGTTTAATATTGCTAATTTGGCCAACAGTTGGAGTCGTTTAAACAGTGAAGTGACACTAGGAGTAGTGCTGCGGAACGGCATCAGTCCTTTGCGATTTACAGGAGCATTTCTTTTTGTGTGTACAGTAAAACCTCGAACTATTGTTTTTCAAGGGGTGCGTAGTAAAAAACGATACATGCGGGAAAACGACGAATGCGGGTTAAAGTCAAAATATGAAGAAAACAGTATTTATGAATACACACCAGGCGCGTAGCCAGGAAAAATTTTCGGGGGGGGGGGGATATGCGCCTGAAAATTTTTTCGGGGGGGGGGATATGAACTTATATGTGTATAAATAGACGGAATTTCATTACTAATCCAAAAATTTCGGGGGGGGGATATATCCCGATATCCCCCCCCTGTCTACGCCCCTGATACACACAATGTATACAGTATACCAAAAATACTAAATTTGTTACCAAACTGTAAAAGAAACAAATTCAAGTTGTGTAGAAATTAAGTGATACTTATTTTTAAAAAAATCAGTAATTTTACACTGGGTTTTCCATTAATCCTTTAATTAAACAAAATTTTCAAGATTTACAATTTTTTTTTGTATTTTTATGTGTATTCATCTTTGTATATAAAAATCATACAATTTCAAATACCGTTATTGCGTAGGATAAACTAGGCACTAGTGTTGGCTCAGTCTCATAGGCATGAATATTACTCTCAGCCGCTTCGCGATTAATTTCATTTCTTGCGTCACACTTTTTCCATTCTTAGGATACCGCACGTTGCTACTTCTAAATCAATGGAAATATAATCACTACATTTCACACCATACTCATCCCTGCTAGATGTAAGAACACCTCACCTATACCATCATCTACCCAAGATATCATACTAGGAAGTAATTAGATTTGTAAGCCATATTGATCCACTTCATCTTCAATTTCATTTCTGTCAGAAGAAACATTTTACAACGATGAACGCGGGAAAGCGAATTTTTGACGAACGATACATGCGGGTTTTGTTAACGTTATTTGAATACAGTTTGTGCAGGGACCCTAGAAATAAAACGATCAATACGGGAAAACGTTGAATGCGGGAACGATAGATCGGGGTTCCACTGTATTACCGTTCCTTCAAGTTTTCCAATTCAACCAATATCGCGGGCAAAACACCTTGAAAACCTGGGTACAAAATACGCTTATACGCTTTTCCCAATTCGGTTAATAGCATTCCATTTATTGGTGGAGAGTAGAGACAAATTTTTAGCGTTTCAAAGACGAGAGAGTGAGTTTGTTCTGGGGAGAGTTTAAAGTTTCTTAAAGAGACATTAAACCTGAAAAAGTTTCAGATTTTGCCTTCGAATTATAAATAACGATAGTGATGCAAAATATAAAGAAAAATCTTTATGCCATTTTTCCAAAACATATTATGAGAATGAGTAACAGAGCGTATAGTTTCAAAAAGCTGTAGCTGTTCAAAACTCTTCTGGCACAATTCCCATTTCACAATGGAAGTGTTTGCTGCTAAAAGGAAGTAGCTTCATCCAAGCACCGGATCCAGCAAATGTGGTACCCTAGGCGAAGAATTTTAACGGCGGTCCTTTAAAGCAAAATTATTGAACCTCCCAAGAAGTGCCGCCTGGGTAAGACCCTGCCCTTACGCCACTAAACCTGTTATAGCTAATTAGTCAATGGTTATCATCCGGTCAAGATATACCAGATGCTCCCCCGTACATCTCTCGTTTTAGCGGCGTAACCGCTATTGGCGCCCAGGGCGGAACTCCCCATTTACATCACTGTCTCGTTGCTTAAAGCCTCTTAACCTGGGCGGACTGCCTCTAAAATTTTGGTTTGGAAAACTCATCATTAGAAAAAAAAAAGGATTTTTTGGAAAGCTGGTAAGGGATATAGGATTTTCAAAAACGATCCAAATTACATGTAGTCCATGTGCAACTGGACATCCACATCTTCCACGTATCTAGTTAGCTATTTGGGGAAAGAGATGCACTGAAGCATGAACTGGGCAGCGGAAACAATTTTGTCCCCTGCAGACAGGACTAAAACAAAAGTTGGCTGCCTGGCTTATTGCCGCCTCCCTCGGTTCGGCGCCCTAGGCCGTTGCCTTAATTTGACTATTGGGTCGGGCCGGCCCAAACAGCACACCCTTCAATTCGTTTGCAACTTAACCCTTTGAGGCGCAACCCTTTCCCAATGCTGAAAAAAGGGCAGCCGTTGCCATCGCTCGACTTAACTACCAGCAAGATGGCGGACGATCAAAACGTTCATCGCGTGCCTTAGATCTAGAGACCCGTTTTTGACGACAGAAGGCTGTGCGGCACAGCCAGCAGTCGTCAAAAAAGGGTCTCTAGATCTGTGGCACTCGATGAACGTTTCGATCGTCCGCCATCTTGCTGGTAGTTAAGTCGAGCGATGGCAACGGCTGCCCTTTTTTCAACATTGGGCAATCTAACCGGCTGTTCTCGCATTCTTCCATTTTTCAGCAGATGTCAGTGCTGTTAAAAATAATCGTGACCATTTTTTTACGGGAAATGACGTGCAAAAAAGTAAAGGATTCTCGTGGAGCTAGGTCACCCGCAGCTATTTTTATAGAAATCAAATCTATTCTTATTCGTGACTGGCAACAGTCAAAACGTCAGAGTTTGGTGTTCCCAGAGCGGGATCACTGCGCGTTAAAGGGTTAAAGTGTAAGATGTAGATGATAATGTCAACTAGTTTATCTCTTAGACGGTAATATATTACATGTCAGACATCGGTTAATTTATGATAAGAGCTATGCTGTGAGAAAAATTACCGTGATGTTTCCATTTACAGTTGTGGACGCTGTCGTAAGACAATTGATGATGATGATGATGGTTATCCTGATGAAAGTTTCCTGGAGCGAATTAAACCTGTCAATGCGTAAGTAATATAGGATCAGCGTACATTTCTTACCCAGTAAAAACACCGAATACAAAATAAGTTTTATTAAACAGAAAAATTCCATCGGGCTAAAAATTTTGCGAGTTTTGTACAAATATTCTCTATTTAGAACAGCGGTTCGCAACCTTTTAACATTGCCCCCCTTCCCCAAAAAAGGACAACTTACGATAACTACTCCCCTCTCCCCTAGCAAAAACATACAGTTTTTTATTCTTACATACTGAAGATTCAGTCGCCTTTTCTACAACAAGTAATGTTTTTGTTAAAGTTTGAATAAGCAGTTTAAGAGAAAATAAGATATATTTTGGAATAAAGATAAGAATAAATAAGTTTTTTTTTTTTTTTTTTTAAACAAGCATTATTACTTGTTCCTTGCCTGCTTTTATCGCGCCCGCAGCGCCAAACGCTTAGTTCTCCCACCCGTTCGGAATCACACTGATCTAGAATATATCTTAAAATGTTAATGTTTCTTTACATAAACTTTACTGTACGCTTTAAAACAAATAATTTTCTTTTTCTGTGTGTTTGCTAGATTTCGAAAGTGCCTGTTTGATTTAGAAACAGAAATTGAAGCAAATTTTAAAGCACGTGCCAATCTTTCGGTTTGTACAGAATTTATCATGATGAAAAAGGAACTTAGACAAACTTGGAACAACATTGTGACCAACAAATTTTACCCTTTTGAAGCCGTGCTCTATCGAATTGTCGAAACTGACGAATGGATGAAACTGGATAAAGTGTCACGAACCCTAATTACAAAATGGGTTAGTTTTGCAAACGTCGCTACTACAGCGACTTATAAACTTCAGTGTGAATTGTAAGTATAATAAAATCCTACAATTCACACTGAGATATTCATAAGTGATGAATATCTGTATCCATGGTCGGGATTAAATAGTTTGCTACCTGCGTGGAATTATTATTTGGACGCCTACCCAGTAAATGAATAAAGAAAGAAAATCGTAAATAGAGTACAAAATAAAAATTCATTGACTAACAAACAAATAGAAAGCATACACTAAAAGAAAAGTAATCATTTTACTGGAAGTTTATCGAGCTTTATTGAGAAATCTGTAGAGATGAGTCTATTATTGAAGCACGGGCCTCAAATAGAACTATCACTCTAGAGGCTGAGCCATCATTATTCCAGTTGTGTGGCCGAAAGTCAGCTACATAAATCAACAATTAGAGTAAGCTTTAAGTACTATTGTTGTGTCTGTGACATGTAGCAGATATGGTCGAAATTTCTAAACACTGTTATCTAAGCATGCTTAGAATAAGTATCTTCACGCAATATGGCGTGAAAACCCGATTCAGCCTGATAAATAGCTACCGCGTGGAATCAAATTCACGCCTTCTAGGACGTCCGCTATCTTATAAGTACTACCATAGAATCATGAAAAATCGTTTAGAGTATCAATAGAACAGTAACCTCTTACGGAAGTTTATCGAGCTTATTGAACGCAAATACTCAGTAATCTGACCTGCAGTATCCCAGTTGTTCGAAGCTCGCTTCCAACAAATTCCAAACAAATTCCAAAGACCAGAAAATGGGTGTGCCCATCCATTTTCTGGTCTTTGGAATTTGTTCAAAACTAGGAGACTCCGAGATAAATCAGTCTTCGTCCCACTAAGGTTCAATGAAATGGAAGCTGCTCCATTTCGACTATCACCATTGGTGGATCCAGAGCCGGGACACGGGAGCAGGTGCCCCCCCCCCCCCAGACGAACTAAGTTTACACTAGAGAAGTTCGACGTATTTTGTAGATTCAAATGAATTTAGAAGAAAAAGTAAACAAAGACATCTTGTGCCCCTCCCAGAATTTTTGTCTGGATCCGGCACTGCCTATCACCACCCTATATGGAGGATCTGGCTCCGTGGTTACACAGAGGGCATCAGAAATAACAACAAAATTGAGCAATAAGATCAATCATATATGTATGTGCGCCACATAGATCGTAATTATCTTGTGATCAATATGCGAGACACGATTTGAGTACTTTTTCGGGTGGGCGCTAGAACAGGTACAATTCATATTGCGCGAGTTAATGAATGCTGTCGATATGCTGGTTAAAAAGTGCGAAATAAAAATATGTATGTATGTGTTTTTATTTACTGTCATCAATTTATATATTTTTCCTCTTTCAGAAACGAAAATTTTTCAAATTATAACTTCGTCCTGTCCCTGCTCCTCGTATATTAAATTTTTGGAAGAAAAAAGTTCATCCCAATTCTACAGATTACAACGAATTATCTATTCATTTCTGAAACAGGAGCAATGACGCCAATTAAACAAGTCTCCTTGCACAACATAAAACAGAACATTCATCTATTGTCCGAGCTCTTTTAATATCATCGCCTTCACCGAATCTGATATTTTTCAATTTCTTCCAAGATGTTTCACGAATCACCTCTCTATTGTTTCCTCTTCAATATGCGACATATTCCTGACAATGTGACATTCTTCTTCATGAGATTGATACAGACAATTTTTCAAACCCTAATTGTGACTTTTCTGTGTCCCGAGAATAGTGACTTACCTCTAGTGGATTATCCAGAGAACTGCAACAAGACTGGATATTCACAGAGACATTTGTTTTGCCCAATTCTGGTACTTCTGCGTCCAGAGACTATATTGGACCTTTCGTCATATGAATCAACGACTATTTTAATTTGACTTTATAAGTGACTTTCCTCTAGAGTGGATTTTCCAGAGAACTACAACAAGCCTGGAGATTCACAGAAACATTTGTTTTTCCCAATTGTGACACTTCTGCGTCCATAGACTATACTGGACCTTTCATCATCTGAATGAATGATTATTTTGATCAGACTTTATAAGTGACTTTCCTCTAGTGGATTTTCCAGGGAACTGTAACGAGTCTGGAGATTCACCGAAAGACATTTTTTTAAAACCGAATTATGACTTTTCTGTGTCCAGAGACTATATTGGACCTTTTATTATTTAAATTAATGACTCTTCACGTTAGACTGACTGCAAAGTGACATTCTTCTAATGGATTCTACAGAGTACTGGCACAAGCCTGAAGATTCAGAGACATTTGTTTTCCCCAACTGTGATATTTTTGCATCCAGAGACTGTACTGGAGTTTTCATCATATGAATCAACGACTATTTTGATTAGACTTTATAAGTGACTTTCCTCCAGTGAATTTTCCAGAGAACTGTAACAATTCTGGAGATTCACAGAAAGACATTTTTTTAAAAACCGAATTATGACTTTTCTGTGTCCAGAGACTATATTGGACTTTCATCCTTTGAATTAATGACTCTTTACATTAAAATGACATTCTTCTAGTGGGTTCTACAGAGAATTGACAGTCAAGCCTGGAGATTCACGGAGACCCTTACTTTCATATGAAGTGACTTTTCTGTATCCAGAGACTATGTTGAACCGTTCATCATTTGAAGGAATGGTTCTTCACATCAATATTATTAGGGATATTCTTCTAGTCTCTTACTGAGAGAACTGATATCACGAATGTGACTACCAGTCTGAAGATTCAGACAGACATTTATTTCTCCAAACTGCGACTGTTTTGAGTCCAGAGACATTTTTGGACCATTCCTTAGTTTGAATCAATGACTCTTGACATTAGACCTTGCTAATGATATTTTTGTGGTGTCAATAATCTAACGGCTAGTGACAATTATCCAACGAAATAAGTGCCTTCACAAATGCCGTCTGGTTGTAACTCTCCATAACTATTTATTGACCTATAGATTGTGACTTCACCAACATTCACCAACAGATCACCAAAAGATCGAAACAGCCCCGCTTGTCCCTTTCATCGAGGGAGGGAGGGAGGGGAAGGGATGGTGGCTGTTGGTAAACTGTGGAACCATATTCATAAGCTGTTCTCCTCTAGTACTATTTGTTAATAATATTCATGTTGCAGCAATAAATATAATCATGAACTGTTTCCTGTCTGTTTTTTGTTCTTTTATGTTTGTCCATACATCGGAAAGATCACAGTATGGATATAATGTTTAAACGTTTTTTTTTTTTTTTTTTTTTTCCATTTGAATAAAATTTGTACGTTAAAGGATATGTATGTGTGTGTGTGTGTGTATTGTGCTGAGGGGTGGAGGTCCTATGGGGGGGATAGCCTAGGCTGTGGACTTTATAAGGGGCTTGAAAGGTGTATTTACGTTACATCTGGCGAAAAACGCCCCGAACTCTAGACCTTTCGATTGAAAATTGCGAGATAGTCTAGAACCTTAGGTCTTTATACTTCAGCCAGTTACCATTTTCAGTGTCTTATCCCCTCGGCTGTGGCAGCGCCCGTACGTTAAAAGGGGCGGAATTTTGGAAAAATTATTATTATTAACGAATAAGAAAGTGTAACGTATATTACCATGAACATGAAAATATAATTGATGGAATTGGTGGTAGGTAAGTACACCTACTAAATCGTCGTGGCCGAAGGGGAAAGCAAACAACACTGAACCCCCCCCCCCTAAATTTTTAGTTTCACTATTGCCATATTAAAACGATATTAATTGACTATTGACATTTCATCTCTCATCTTTCGTGTATTTCGCCTGGCCACCCTATGTTGAAATTTTTATGAGTGTAACCTATTTATACAAAAATACATGGGATGCCTATTCTACAGCTTACGAAATAGCGTAACAATAGATTAAAGCTGTTGTGAACTAATAGTATTTAAATATATGTAAAATTATGTGGCATACTTTTATGTCGCACTTTTGGGACAATTTTCAATAAAGAAGGTGAGAGATAAAATGACATAGTCATTAATACATGTGATGCATATTCTACAGCTTACGAAATATTGTAACAATAGATTAAAGCTATTGTGAACTAAGAGTATTTAAATATATGTAAAATTATGTCGCATACTTTTATGTCGCATTTTTGGGACAATTTTCAATAAAGAGGTGAGAGATAAAATGACATAGTCATTAATATATAATCTAAAGGGTGGGTTACGTCAACCCTAGAAAGATTTTAGCCCACTCTAAGCTAAGAAAGATGAAGCCCATAGAGTGGCTAAATTCCATCCTAGAAATATTCAGAGAGTCTACTAACCTATGCCATTGGTTTGCCTTAAACACAATACACACAAAAATAAACATGCTTACTGAAACTTCGATGATGGTACCTTCATTTTATTACTATAGGGATATATAGTAAACAGATTAATTTTTAAAAATCTGGGAAAAAATGTTTGTCTCTTTCTTTTTCTGGTGAACTTCTTCAGAACACACTTAGTTAAAGGATTTTTTTTAAATTATCATTGTAACATTTTTTTATATTCATTAGTAACTTAAGTTGCGAATCGTACCCTAAAACTAAAGATAAAAAAGAACCATTACATTATTAAATTCTACTCAAACTACTTACCAACGAAGAAACATTTTATTTGCAGGATTATTTTTCCATGGTATATTTATGTTGCCAGAAATTCTAACTAAATTATAGTCTGCCCGTTTCGGTTTCTCTTAGATAAAAATTAGTCTATCGTAATTTAAATTAACAAAATCTGATAATCTGATTTGAAAGTCTTTGCACAAAGGACTAGGAAATCACATTTATCAAATATATTGTTCTTTAGTCTTTCTTGATAAAATAAACAATGACCAAAGTACTTATTGATAAGAATTTCTTTTGTACATTTATTTTTCCGCTTCATGAAATTATATCATAGCTGTGCTCAGGGTTGTGGAGTCGGAGCAGACAGACTTTTGCGTAAAAGAAGTCGGTACTGGAGTCGCAAAAATACTCCGACTCCGACTCTAGTTTTTGTTGAATAGTTTGAATTTTAAATCAAATTAAAGTAGATTGAAAAGGAAAAGAATGAAATTCACTAATGGGATTCACTAAGAATGAAATTATACACATAATAATTGGAGTAGTCAAATCAGGACAGTCAGACTGCAGACATTGCAACCGAGTCTCTATCACACTCTTACAATGATGTATTAGATCTTGAGAAATATTTAGATAATATTGAAAAGACTAAGTGAATAAAATAAAGAACCAAAAGCCTTTCGATACAAAAATGAAAAAAATACAAGCGAGATTTCTACACAGCCTTTGAAGAAATAGAAACATGGCAAGACACCTCTTTTAGAACCGGTACAAATATTACATCCTGAAAAGTTAAAAGAAGTAGCCCTAACAGTAACAGCTCTTCCTCTTACTGAAGTTAGTGTGGAAAGACTATTCTCAGCTCTGAAGTTTATCAAATCTGACCTACCATCTTCTAACAAAGAAAAGCTTGCCGAAACTATACTGTTTCTTAAATTACTAGTTCCAGTTTTAACATTTCATATTAAATGTTAATTAATATAAATAATCTGTTATACCACCATTTTTATTTCTGTAGCATCTATTATTTCTTTTATAGTTGGATAGAAAATAGGCTGTAACAGACACATATAAATGTAAACCTCATGTAAATGTAAACATACACACGTATGTTTACATTTATATGAGGGAGCCTCACCATGGCACAGTGGTTATTCCACTGAATATGGTAGATGGCTGAAGTGTGAAGGTCCCGGGTAGGCGCGTAGCCAGGAAAAAATTTCGGGGGGATATGAACTTATATGTGTATAAATAGACGGAATTTCATCACTAATCCAAAAATTTCGGGCGGGGGGGAGAATATATCCCGATATCCCCCCCCCCTGGCTACGCCCCTGGTCCTGGGTTCGGGTCCCATCGCGCGGCTGTCAATCTAACGGTCTGGAGTTTTGATAGGTTTTCTCCAGATGTAACGTGAATACGCGTTAGAACCCCTTAGAAAGCCCTCCTTCCAAGGCACCCTCCCCTTGGCAGATCGCCCTACTGTAGCGTTGCCATAATCACACATAACTACAACAACAACATTATATGAGGGATTCGGGGTCGTTAAGGAAAGGAGGGAAGGTGTAAAATGCTCCACTCACATAATATATTAGGTATTACATGACAAATGCAGTCGCCAACATAACTGGGAAGGGACTTAAATTCAAACAAAAGTCGACCTCCGATTGCCTATGTCGATTCTTTTTCTACCCTCAAATTCGGCTCGCGGCAGAGCAGCGCTTGTTCGTTCATTTCGCAGTCTTAATTTGAAACCTGACCCCGGTTGCAGAATGAGAGGTGGCATCAGGCATGTATATTATCTATTTCAAGGGGTGTTTGTAACTTGCTCCTTTGTCTAGTAAACAATAGACTTTCTATTCTGAATACTTAAAATCGTTAGTTACTGTTGAATATGTAAGGACAGAGACTAATTTTAACATTTCTCCTGCAGGGGATAAATAGTGTCCCCGGCAGGGATCCATTAATATTTCTCTATCCAGGGATATTACATTCATCAGCCGGAGACAATCCCCGGCATCCCCCCCCCGTCAATTCGCACCCTGCAAGGCAGGTGAAAAATACATCTCTACAGGCGAAGCTAAGGAAATACAAATCGAAAGTGCAAAGAATAAATTTTGAACATTGTTTAAATTTAGAAATATTTAATATTTAAGTAATTGATAACTTAAATAAGATATGTGATGATCTGCATGACACTTCCCATTGTGCATGTCGGCGCCACCTATCGGTTACATTGGATGTTTAAATTTAGAAATATTTAACATTTAAGTAATTGATAACTTAAATAAGATATGTGATGATCTGCATGACACTTCCCACTGTGCATGTCGGCGCCACCTATCGGTAACATTGGAACAATTCCTTTCTTGTCTATCCGATCACCCTCTAAACCTATTTGTGCAAACTGCAATTTTTTTCATTATTATTCTTTTTTAATCAAAGTTTTTACGAACTTTTTGATCACCTTATACATACATGTGTTTGGGTGTGTAATGTTCATGAGTCAGAAGTGATTAATCTGTCTTGCTCGGGGGGAAAATATTAATTATGTGACTGCTAAAAGAAATTTTAGCTATTTTCATGCAAAAAAGTCTTGTTGAGGATACGATTGATTTGAATACTTTCTTCAAATGAATATTGCATGATTGAGAAGAAAATCATGAGACAAGAGAGTAGAAGTAAAGTAAGTTATTTATTCCACCAGATTACAGTTAAACTACAACTATTGCATCAAACTAAAAACTGAAAGAGAAAAAGGAACGAATGGAATTCGAAAACAAAATTTCTAGGCACTTACCAGTACAGAAATCCCGGAAAAAGCTAACCCCCTTTCGGAATTAGCTGGAAATATGTTTTGAGGTCACATGACCCCGTGTGATACAACGGGGGTGAACAAAGGCGCCAACTGGGCAGAGATGCGACATTGAACAGCACCGATTGAATGTGACATATTGTTACAAAATTCTAACGTCGTTCTCACGGATTAATGTGCGTTGCTGGAAGTAAAGTTGTACAGGCATTCCTGCGAGTGAAATAAGTATGTGAACCTCGTGAACTTGGCGACCAATTTGGCGACTTTAGCGAAGATAACGATCTGCTGTGGCATGTGTTATTTATTAAACTTTTGTATTTTTTGTGAGATTTTAGTGTTTCGACGCGTCCTATAAAGTGAGCTTTTCAAGCTTTTTGAAATGTTTTAACGAACACCCACTTTGTGATTTTTCGTAACAATTTTAATTGTAAGATAAAACAAGAAAGTAAATCATGCAAACGCATCGATTATAAAACACTTTCTAACACAACAATATTTTTGAGCCAAATTTGGCGATGTATTGTTCTTAAATATGCCGAGATTTCAGAGATAATCTTAAAAAATACTGTATTATCAATATAAATATAACTTTGTGAGACTCTGTAGAAGAGCTTTAAAAGTTTCTTTTTCCGCTGTTTGACTGAAGAGTAAAACGTTGTAAAAACTTTTATACTTATTGTATTGTGCTTGAAATGGATAACTGTCTCTAAACTGCCGTAGATCCTAATGATTTCGAATTATTTTTGAGTGCCCTTGTAGAAGAGCCATTAACACATTCGTGCCTGGATATTTTTGCGACTTTCTTCGATTTTTGCTAACACCAGCAGTAATTGATAAATTTCTGATGTCAACTTTTTGAACAAGGGATGATTTCATTTAAAATCATTGTGTATAAAAATTGAAATGTCAACATCCTACTTGGCCATATTAAAACATTTTGTGGAATTGAGGTTCAATACTCGCGAATAAAGGCTAGGAAAAATAAATAACGTTTTCGAATGATAGCGAAAATGCCGTCCAGGCATAAATGGGTTAATACAGACACTATTTTTGATGGAAAGCATTATTTTGGGAGCCTTAATAACATATAAGTAAACTTTCTTTACTTTGAAAAAGCCAAATATCTCTAAAAAATGCTTTAAACCTATATCTACTGAATTAAGAATTACCAAGCATATAACCTTGAATCTATCGGTTTTCTCTTGTTATAGTTAGGCAATGAATGGTAAATACTGATTAATGTAATAAAGGAGAAAATTACGAAGAAAATTAATAAGCATAAGTTATACGTTGGACGACTGGTTCTATAAACAGTTAACGAGTCTTTTTCGAAAAAGTATAGGACTAACCAATCTGAAGGAGTCAAGGAATAGAAAATCTGATCCTTTAATCATAAAACAGACGTCTGAAAATTGACTGTTTCTCTTTTTTGGGGAGGAGGGGGGATCGACATGATTTGAAAGTGGGCGGAAAGCGGTCTATTTAAAACAATCTGCTCTAATATTCCATGCAATCGTGATATAAACTGATTAAATGAAGTGTGTGGTAGTGATTTTTCAAAGGAATGGTTACAATGAATAGATTTTTCTCTTTTTTTACAAATTTAATTATGCATCTACTGACGGTACTTCTTAGTACCGTCAGTAGATAAAGGGTTAAAGAAAAACTGCCAATGGAGCGCAGTGGTTCAGTTGTATTGGAAATCTTTTGAGTCTTCCTGTACAAGAACTATAAATGCTACATACACCATTTTCAGTAGGGTACATGGTACAGTATACAGGAAAAACGTATATAAATTTCGTTGTAATCAATGCATATTTACGGGATTTAGAGCATGGGTGGACAGAAAGACAAACCGAAATCATAAACACTTTTCAATCTGGTTGAAAAGTGTTAAAAAAGACGAGTACATATCAGGGACTGATTAACGGTGGGGCATTCGGGGCACGTGCCCTGAGCCCCAGATTTTTAGGGGCCCCCAAAACTTCCTTTTATGTAATAATCATAATAGCTACTAAAATTATCTCTCGAGAGAAAAAATTCTGATTACTTCATTTCATCACAAAATTTTTAATTTAATGTTACTTGTAATGCTAAAAGTTATGCATTTGATTCGACATTCGATAAATTCGATATTCGCACATTCGTTCTGACACCTCTGCATGCTCCTCCTTTTATCTTTTCAAAGGTGTATGACGGCTGTAAATACCCATAAAAACATTTCAAAATCGAAAAATTCGTATAAGTGGTATCTGTCGTGACATTTTACTGATTTGTAAATGTTTACGTGTGGTTAACTTAGGAATGATAATTGGTTTTAACTTCATTTAATTAAGTAATATTCTGCGGAAAATTTTTGTGCAGGGGCCCCCAAAAGTATCTGTGCCCTGGGCCCACCAAGTGTGTAGATCGATCCCTGGTACATATATGTTTGTTGTCTTTAGTTCAGGTGGGCACCATATACTCTATGAAACATGCGGTGGCGCTTTATTCATGACTAATAAGATTCTCAGAACATTTTGGCTCCACCCTCACAAAACCCACCTGCAAAGAAAGAACAGGGTTACGATCTCCCCTTACCCCCCCTTACGTTCATCTCAATTGATATTTCATAAATGATGCGATACCTTCTTGCACAACAGTTCTTCCACTAAACGGCAATTCCTCCCCCACCTTTTTCATCTCATGAAAAATTCCCAAAAGATTTTGAGATTGTATCATCATCCGGTAAATATACTGCGGGTCCGGCCATGTGATGCCGGACGGAAATTATCGATTTTCCAATTGCGAGAGAGAGAGAGAGAGATTCTATCTCTTCCTTCGGTATCCGGCAACCGGACTGAACTGTCTCAGGACCAGCAATTTGCTTTACGGCTCTGATGAGAGGATATCGATTGCTTTTAACTTAATTGATAAACGTTAAATGGGAGAACAATGTGCAGTTTTCTACTACGAGAGAGTAACGGCGAATCTTGAGGAAGTCTTATCTTTGTGAAAAAAGAATTTTTACGGCGTGACTGATAAAAGAACTTCGGGTTGTTTTAAAATAAAGAGCGTCTTGAGGAATGCATTTACTATGAATGTTTCTTGTAGTGTATTTAGTGCTGTTATACGCTTGAATAAACAGAATTTTATAAATTGTATTATTTAGCACTTTTATCGTCGCACTTTTATCGTCACCTTTTATCGTCGCGCTCCCTAACAAAGGCTAACTTATGGTGGCGCCCCCCCTTCAAATTTTCCAGCATACATTCAGTTTTTTAATCGTTAGCAATCAATATTTAGTCGGACTTTCTACAAAATAATGCTATCAGTAAAGTTTGAATGAACATTTTAAGCGAAAATGGATTTATATTTGAGTAAATATTGAAAATAAATAAGATGATTCTTTTTAAACATGCATCACTACTTGCTCTTTGGTTTTTCTCGCCACCCCCCTACAAACGCTCTGAGCCCCCCTTGGGGGTCGCGCTCCACAGGTTGAGAAACGCTGGAGTACTTTGTTTTGTTTCTGTATGTATTTTCGGATTTGTATGCTTGACCCGAAAACCCGTTTATAAATCCACGTCAGATGAACAAGACAAGGGGGAGGGTGCCTGCCGTGGGGATCTTTCTAAGGAGTTCTAACCCGTATTTACGCTAAATTTCGGAGAAAACCACAGAAAACTCCGAACTGTTAGGTTGACGGACGAGACAAGGTTTTGAACCAGACACCTTCCGTCTACCATTTCGAGTGACATAACCACTCAGCCATGGTGAGGCAGTTGAGTACTTTGTAAAGTATGAACAAACTTCTATACACAACTGAAAAGACGAAATCCAGTTGCGCATAGCAGTGCGGTCGGATCTCAAACGTGCGTTATTTTTCCGTTTATGTTAATAATCGCACTGAAAAAAGTACGAATACGACATCGATAAGTTAATGTTTTAAAGCATCGATATTTTTAAAAGATTATCGATGTTTTATCTATCGATTTATTAAAGCCGATGTTTGTTTAACATAGATGTTTAACACCGATGTTTTGAGCTGGATGTTTTCTCGCATAATAGGTTTTATATTTTAATACTGAAAAAATCTATACATTTTTTCAATCAGTAAATTGAACATTCTAGTAGGCTGGTTTCATGTTTACTAATAAATAACTCACTGACGTGACTTGGAGCTAGCACATTGGTTACTCTTGCTTGCCAAAAATTACTGTGACGTCATGTGGTATACACCTATAAACCAAGCCAAAGTGACCAATTATTATACCTTTTGGGAAGCAAAAGTTTCAGACATCGATGTTCCTAGGTCAATGTATTTCGAACATCGATGGTTTTTAATAATGGAGCAAATATATTTTGAGACATGTTTTGAACATGTTTCAATCTTTTGAAACCGATGTTTTGCGGTAGATTTCGCATCCTTCGAAAAAAGACATGAAGTGATAGCTTTCTGAGCATGGTTTTCGAAAAGTTAATCGATCTTTCTTGGAAATGCGGGATTAAAATTGACAGTTCTGGACATCCTACGCCATTTTGACGATCCAATGACTCAGGTTTAGAACAAGCCAGTTGTTTCCGAAACTTAGATGAGACATTTTAGATGAAACTTTTAAAAAGGGATCATTAACCCGTTCATGAAAACAACGTTTGCGATCTTACATTGATGAATAATTCTGATTTATCTATTTGTATTCTACTTCTCCCAGAATTTTGTATATTCTTAATCGAATTACCTTATATTTACTGGGTGCCCATAATTAAAATGCTCTTTTCGAAAGATGTCTACCTACAGCCCAAACCAGCAAAATTGAAAGCTTTCAACGGCTGGAACAAGTTGAGTTCAAATCTATGAACAGACGAAGACATTCAGTTAGAATTTTCCGAAAATTTGTGCGTCACTTAAATACTTGCAAATTTTATTTCGGTGAGAAAAAAAAAACGATACAAAATAAAAATAAAATGAATTCCGGATATCGCCAACAGATGGCACATTTAAAAACCTGTACCGAAAACGATTTTTTTAAGTCACACAGAGGCTGCATTGAAATCTTTAGAAAATTCTCAGATATCCTGTCTATATTGTGTGTGTGCTTTCTTCCGCAGCATGGCTAAATGTGTAAATTTATTATTAAATACGCCCTCTAATGGAGATATGTGGAACTAATTCTTTTACTGTGCCTAATTTAAATATCTTTGTTAAATCCTCCACGAGATTTCACAATTTTCTGAAGACTAGTTTTGGCTATGGACATTTTTGAAATAGAGACTTTCAACTATGGACAAAGTTACATTTTTTTGTGCTCTTCATCTAGTACCATATTACAGACCAAAATTTTATTTAACTGCAACTACAGAATGCATGTATTTCTCTTCTATTCTTATATATACGACAAAATCCAGCCTAAAATCACATCCTCACGAAGCAGGTGTCATATCAGGTGACATAAATACTTTCCTTTGTCACATTCGTGTCGTGAACATGTGACTGTTATCTTCAGAGAGATCTAAAATCCCAATCCCAGCTGCATCTCACCTCTTGATATAAAATACCTGTTATCAGATCTGAGTTTGATTTCATCACATACTTACAAAAAAGTTGGAGTTCTTTCAAAAATAAAACGAAATATTTTCATCTATTTCTGGAATAGCGACAGCTTTATCAGATGGTGTTCAGCTGAAATAAAGTGCCTATTGAAAATGATGAGCTTCTGGAAAGAGTTGCATATTTACTGTCAAATTTACTGTAATATTTTAATTACATGTATGGTAAAAGCTGTTCGTAGTGAAATTTTAAACCTGCAACGAAGAAATAATTTAAAAAAAAGCCTTTATAATCTTCATTTTATTTAAAAATATTTTCTCCAACAACTTAGAACTATTGGGTTAACCAAACTTATTTTGAGTTTAAAAAAAAAGAAAAAAGAAAAAAAAAACATGTTGATAACTAGCAAATAAGCATCGAACTAATAATGGAATTGATGATGAAAAACTAGTATCAAATTTTCGACATATCGTGTTTCTTTTCTTTTTCTCCAAGAAACGTAAAAGAGAAAAAAATGAAAATACATATTGGCAACTGGCAAATACACTTTTGTTCTAAAACAATTTGAAACATTTTTTTTAATAATTTCATCGCCATTTTATTAAGATGAAAAACGACTACCGTATTTTCGACCTATCGTGCTTTTTTTTTATTTCAAGAAACGTAAACGAGCACTTAAACAAAGAATGAAATATATGGCGAAAGTGTGATAAAAAAAGTAAATTTTGGACTAATTCTATATTTTTTCAAGTGAATAATAAGTGAATTTCAGCATCTAGAATTGGAGTTATATTTTTCAGAATTTATTTTAAATCACCTAATTTGAGCTAAATTTGGATGACTAGTCTCATATACATAGAAAACCAAATGTGTCACAATATTTTTCTGCAATAAGCAACAACATAGCCAAAAGAGATATTTTGAAATAGGTGGATATTCACCATAGTCACTCAAGCTTAGAAAAATTTAATTGCATCTTTGATCTAACTTTTGACGTAGGAAGACCATGAAAATGACAGAGAACATTTTACATTTTACTAGCTGATGTCATTTGTTTTTGCAGATACTATACAACAATAATCAAATTTCAAAATCAACGAAAAAATTAATTAACCCCTTAACCTTCGCTCCCGTCAAAATCACGGGCTAAGCTTTCTCCCTCTATTTCTAGTGCCCGTCAAATTTCCGGGCAATACTGTTCAAAAAAATGCGCCTGAAAGATAAGACAGTTCCAATTCTGATGCACCGATTTTTTTGTAATATATAATTTTACACAACAGATGACAATACCAGAATATTTTTAACTTAATTCGGAGATAGTTTATTTTTAAATACATGGTAGCGGTACTCAAACACACGTGTATTTGTGATATGCATTATGCAATCTTAGCTTACTTTTTTTTTATGTTCAAAGAAAATTTTAGAAATGTTTACTTATTTTACGTAGTAAGTTTAATAAAACTTTCTAGTGTTTAAAACATATATTTTTAATGATTCCCTGCTTACTACAAAACACACATTCAGTCACAATGACCCTAAATGTTGGCTTTTCCTAAAATTTTTTTTTTTTTCTCTAGTGCTTAAAATGTCCAAAACCTTAAAATGAATAAATATACTATATATGCACTTGTTTTATACAATTTTCTGGAATAAAAGAAATAAGCACTTTTATGACCGTTTTCTTGAAAATAATACGACGATTAAGGGGTTAATCATGATTCACTAAAAACTTAATACACAAGGCAATCGTAAACCGACAGTCCAATAGTAAAGAAAATCAACCCATCCAAATTAGCATGTTCAAAAATTTGCCTCTAAATTTTTATTCTAGAAGAATTTTCAGATATCCAATCACTTGTTATTTATGATTTACCATAAGGGTGGATCGAAAATTTTTTTTTTCGAAATCTTTATCTACTGAGGGCTCAAAAGTTGTATATTGATAGGAATAAGACGTGTGTAAAATTTGAATGTTCTACGACAACGTCTTGGGGTTGCGCATCGAGCTTGAAATTTAGAAATTTTTGAAAAATGTGACTTTTTTTAAAATCAACCAAAAAAAAAAAATAATTTTCCAGATTATTAGGCTCCCGAGTCTTTAGGATTTGTATATTTTTATGGATAACACGTATGCAAAATCTGGAGGGGCTACGACAGTTTCTAGGGATTGCACATCGAGCTTGAAATCTATAAATATCTGAAAATTATGTACTTTTTGAAAAAAGTATGTAGAAAGCAAACTTTATTTGTTAAAAATAATTTGGTCCTTTTATATGCTAAAAAATGCTCAGAGACGCCCAGTAAATCACAAAAAATGGCTTTTCGAATATTTTGATACAATGCACACGTTATGCTGTCGTTTTGTCTTGGGCGCAGTATGCAAGCTGTGCTCCAGACAGCTAGCGTCGGTTTGCCTGCCGAGTGATGGCGATGCACATTAGAGATGAGACGGGCTCAGCCCGAGCCCGAAAGCCCGAGCCCGAGCCCGGGCCCGACTCGGGCTCGGGCTCTGTAATTCACGATTGCGTTCGGGCTCGGGCGGGCTCGGGCTCGTGAAAAATTTCTCCTTTGTTGAACATACTCCTTGAAACAGATTTTAAAAAGTGATTCATGGGATAAATAGACGTACTTATTTAAAAACATAGCGGCACGGGGGACTAGAAGGTGTGTGAAGCTCCAAAATGTATTGTATCCTATTAATGAAGTAGTTAATTTTATTTGTCTTCAGCTGAAATTTCGGGCTCGGGCGGGCTCGGGCTCCAACTTTAATAATATTGCTCGGGCTCGGGCTTCAAAAAATGAGCCCGAACTCATCTCTAATGCACATGCGTTCGGTTAAATCAGGCACGATATATTTCATTGAAACATTTAGTTTAACGTTTCAAATAGATGGTGCTTTCAGTTTACTCTTAAAAAAGATAAAAGGTAAAAAAGTCTCAAAAAAGATAAAAGGTAAAAAAGTCTCAAAAAAGCTAAAAGGTTTCACTCTATTCAGAATCGTAGCAGTGCAAGGCACTGCTACGATTCTGAATAGAGTGAAACTGTCTGCAACAGAACATGGAACAAAATCGGTGTTCTTAAAAGAGCTGGGGATGTCGAAAGAGTACCTTGTAGCAAGTTACCAACCCAAGAAGACATACTCATGCTTCTATATTACTATTTTGTACTTAAGAAGAAAAATTTCTGAATAAAGGGCAGGATCCACCGGAAGGAGAAGTAACCTTAGTTGTGGCGATCAAACTACAGGAAATTTGGATCAAGGCCAGTATCCCTAGTGTGTCAATCCAAGGAATTCAAGAGATAGTTAGAAAAGGTCATGAGCAAGTTCAGCAGCTAAATGAATCTTACGTTATAGACGGACATAAGGAATTGTTTATGAAGAAAGTGGGAAAAACTCCCTTACCACGCTATTGAATATCACACTTGCAAATGTACTGACTTTTCCCGGAGCAGGTGTTGCTCAGAGCCTCACCTACCTCACACAGAACGTGAGTGATTAGCAGACCAGAGGGGGAGCTAGATATATGACATTTGATGGAATTGTAAAGAAGCGAAGTAAGTTAATTTCAGCATCTAATTAAGTAGAATGAGAGAAAAGTTGAAAGGTAGGAGAAAGAAATTTCGAGATTGGTGGAGAAAGAGGTGAAATTTCCAATATCCAGTGTATGTTTCAACTTCAGTCATTGATTTGGAAAGTGAAAACAACGAAAGAGAAGTACGAAAGGCTGAAGAAAACGCTGAATGCCTATCTACCGCCATTTTGTGAGATGCGTTCACAAAACGACCAAGTTAGAATGAAAATCTCTCTGCTTTCACAAGTCTGCGACGCAAAGTTATTACGGACTGGGCAGTAGGAAATCTGGTATCAACTTTATTTCACAATCTAGAAAGCGGAAGGAATATAGATGGAGAGAAACCTTCTCAACGGACTTTTGACCCATATAAAGTTAGAGGAAGGTTAAGATGACTCTCAGTGGAAGAAGCGGAAGAGGGCTTTAAAATGTTCTTTGAGTTGTGTTTTGATAGGAAGAACAAAACCAGATACACATAAAAATTAGTTGACTGCAAATTACACTCAAGTGTTTGTCACAAAGAACATATCACGCTGATTATGGAACCTGGTTCGACATACTTGGGCCATATGTCGCAATCTGATTTTAAGAATTTCACTGGAAATATGGGAGAGTTTGACACGAAATCTATTGATCGTGGCACCCTCACATGCATTGGAGGGGGTGGCGAATCATCGAATTTTAGAAATAACAAAGGCGTCATCCGAAATCTAGAAACGCAGTTCGCTAATCTAACTAAATCTCTGCAATGTTGTATTTACCAACTTCACACCATAGCAAACAGCCACTCCGAAATTGGCTGTCTATCCATAAATCAGATGATGGTTTCCTGCGATCTAAATTATTACACTTGACAAAAAATGCCACAGTTTGATTTGAAGTTGGGCTTTAAATTATTCATTAAAACGCATGCTTCCATAATTGGATGCTTGGGCTGGCACGGTAGAACTCTGATCGCTGGCAAATCAACGAGGTGGGTCCTGTGTGATGTATTTGCGATTGTGGTTGTACTAGAGAAGAGCTGCGAACGCTTCTGGCTATTTTTCAAAGGGACAAATTCATTAAAAATATAATTTTTGCTTTCTACATATTTTTGTCGAAAAACACAAATTTTTTTCGATATTTATAGATTTCAAGCTCGATGTGCAGTTCCTAGAAATTGTTACAGCCCCTTCAGATTTTTCATACGTCTTATTCATAACAATATACAACTTCTAAAACCTCGGGAGCCTAATAATTTGGAAAAGAATTTTTTTGGTCGATTTTTTGAAAGAAGTCATATTTTTCAAAAATTTCTAAATTTCAAGCTCCATGCGCAAACCCAGGACGTTGTCGTAGAACATTCAAATTTTACACGTGTCTTATTTATATCAGTTTACAACTTTTAAGACTTCAGGACATAAAGATTCCGAAAAAAAAAATTTCGATCCACCCTATTTACCATACATCGGATGTGATGTCAAGACATATTTTATTTTAATACATTGCCGAATTCTTACAGCATAGTTGTACTGTACTGCTTCGAAGCTATTAAAGCCAGCCTTGGAGGTCTCCACAAAGAAGAGGTTCGAAGTTCCCAAGAATTTTCAAGTCAAAAATCACTCGAAAACCTTCAACTTGTTTTGTATGCTTTGGTTGGTAAAGCTTCTGCTGCTGGCGTATATGGTGTCCAGAAAGAAGCGGTTCGAAGTTCCTAACAATTTTCAAATCAAAAATCCCTCGAAAGCCTTCAACTTGTTTTCTGTGCTTTGGTTGGTAAACGTTTACATTTCAGCCTGGTGTCCTGAAAGAACCCAGCAAACACACTACTGCCCGCAAAATGCCGGCCGGGTACCCGTCGTGCTGGCAAAGTTCCGTCTACCGGGAGCATGGTAGATTGCCATCGTCTGGAAGTCACTTGAGTGCCAGTGTCTGAAAAGTGCATATTCGCCAGTACATAACTGGTAACGGCGAACTGCCATGTGTCTATGACATGCACAGAAAAGTTAACGGCGTGGTACTGCTTACAATGTACCGGACCGGCACTATTTGGCAGTAATGGGCCTGTATATATTTCGAAGTGTTGGTATAAAATTTCGTTATTTTAATTAAATAATATTGTTTCATATTCATACTGTGTAGAAGTGTTAGGGGATAGAAGTTCCGGGCACCCAAAGGCAAGGGTCACTGCTAAGATTTTTTTTTCTTTTTCTTTTGAAGGAGGGGTGTAAGGGGAGAAGTTCATATTGTGCCTTCAAATATTTTATTACTAAAAACTAAAATAATACAAACGAGTCCAGTATGCCATAAAAATGTTTACTACAGCAACAGTGAAACCCCCACTATGTACAGAATTATGAATTTTATTCTTAAAATTTTTATAATTTATATTAATTTTTTACAATTTTGCTAAACTTTTCCTGAAAAACATATTTGGAGACTTTTTTCTACGTTAAGCTCCTGTAGTTATTTTGTTAGACATTAAGCCAGTATTTTCGTGTAATAGTCAAAAATAGAAACGCAATGGGGTTCATTTAGGAATTATATTTTCTTTATTCTATGTTTCGATTTCCCTTACTCATAAGCCGTCTCTCTCTCTGCCGAGGAATCCTAAACGCAGGCAGTGTGAATGAAGGCAGTGTGGTGGAGTGAAAAGAGCAGTAAAATATAATTGTGATACTGTTTCCATAAAAATACCACACAAGTGGACAATAAATTACAAGAGGCGCCAGGCAATGGACAGTCTGGACACTATAGCACAATGAACTGTCAACGTTAAAATATTTATGGCCGAAAATTATATGCAAATTTGGCGGGGTACGTTACCCCGATGTCACACCTACATGTCCGGGATTCGACGAGGGGATGCATTAATTCCCCGATACGAACAAATCAGAAACTCTAGCCAATGATGTAAGAGGGGGTAAGAAAAAAGGAAACAGCCCCGTGGGAGAAAAAAAGACGACAGGACGAGCATGCTTCAGAACAGAGAGTTTGGAGAAGGTGTGTGACAACAGAGGACGAAAGGGCTTAAAAAATCAGTGTGTGCTTCGAATCAGTGTGATGAGGTTGTGTTAAAAAAAAAAAAGGAATCGGTGTTGCTTGGTGATGGCTTAAGAGAAAGAAAGCGGTCCCAATAGTGCACGCGTCGATCGTACCCTGTGTAAAGATGGCTACCTCATCATAATGGTGAATATCCAAACTATTTATTTTCTAATGGTGTCTCAAACCTTTTGTGGATACCCCTTATCCTCCAAAACCACATCTCCCCAGACACTTTATGATTTTTAAAATTATTTCAATATCGTCTTTTAATTAATATTATTGGAATGACTAAGCATAAATGGAATTTATTTGCAGTTCATATAGTCTTTAGTTTTTTTTAGTGTTTAGATGTATGTCAATCATTTTCCTTTTTCAGCGTAATCCTAGGAGTACTTGCCAGGCAGGTTATGCGCGGCACAGAACCAATGTACGATCATCTTTGGCCCAGTTTTCATCCCGGCCCCGGTCGTTGCCTTCCCGGGCTTCTGGCAAGGTACTTCTCGGGCGACCACTTTTGGTACGATTCAGTTACTTTTTGCAGTGCCGGGCCAGTGCTGGACGTAAAGGCAGAAAGGCACTGGCAAGGTACTCCGCCAGCAGGTGTGTGTTTGCTGGGAAGAGATTCGAAGTTTTCAAAAACTTTCTAGTCACTCAAAACCTTTAGTTTTTTTCCTCTTTTTTTCGTTTTTGAAGATTCTGTTGGCAACTTTGAAAATCTTAAGAAAGAAGAAGTTCTCAATAATTTTCAAGTCAAAATTGATTGAAAATCATTCAACTTGTTTCCTCTGTTATTATTCATAAAGTTCTAGTTTTAGCCTTGAAGGTCCCAAGGAAAGAAAAAGTTCGAAGAAGAAGTTACCAAAAATTTTCAAGTCAAAATACATTGGTAAATCTTTTACTGGTTTTCAATGATTACTTTTTGTAATGGTTATGCTTTTACCTGGTGGTTTATTCAGAGACTAATGTAGGTGAGCAAAGCAGACCACAGAAGTGGCATTTTCATATAGTGTCATTTAGGAGGGAATAAATCCTATAGCCTTTCATTCTTTGTGTATACCACTTCTTGAACTTACCGTACTGGGAAGGTAGCTTTACATTTTTACTCTTTTTAACCCATTTGTGCCTGGATATTTTTGTGACTTTCTTCGATTTTTACTGATAACAGAAATAATAGATAAATTTCTGATGTCAACTTCTTGAACAAGGGATGATTTCTTTTAAAATAATTATACATAAAAATTGAAATATCAACATACTACTTGGTCATGTTAAAATATTTTGTAGAGTTGAGGCTCAATACTCATGAATAAAGGTTAGGAAAAATAAATAACGTTTTCGACTAATAGCGGAAATGCCGTCCCAAAAAAGGGACGCTAGGCATAAATGGGTTAACCAATTTCAAAAATGGAAAAGGTATGTTTTCGGAGTGTAGTTCCTTTTTTATGTATTTTTACCAATTTTTCAGGAACAGCTTAAAGAATTCGGATAATTTAAACTGGATTATATTTAGGTAGATTCTGAGGTAGTCCTACGTATCTCCTATAAGCATACCATTTTTAACAAAATCGGGGGGGGGGGCACACAGAAAGAAAACAATGCACACAAAATAATGCATCGCAATACACACAATCTGTGATATACGCAAAAAGAAAGAAAAATTGAAAAAGTTTATGACTGCCATTGATGCCTGCCTTGTGTGTATTTTGTGTTATTACTTGTAATATAATTCCCTTTTAAATTGATTTATTATTATTTCTCGAGAAATAAATTGATTTTTCGCATTGTTTATTTCTTACTCAAAATGCTAGTTCAAGGCCATACCCAGGGGAGGTGATTGGTCCAGGAGACTTGGAGAAAACAGTGATTTTTCTAGTATAATATTACGTTATTATTATTATTTCTCTCCAACTACTAATCACTAACATCATCACATATATTTATTTCAGGCACAGAAAAAAAGTGAAGCCTTGTAGGATTAAATATTGGGAAACAGGCAATTTCTTTTGTTCTAAGCTTTGCAAAATTAACACCCCACTACACTTCTCTTCAAATTTTTATGCATGTGTCATTTTAGCCTACGAACTGCATCCATAGTGTGCCACCCAACGCATTCCCGTCAGCGAATGTGTCAGCAGACGAAAAGAATCGGCCGATGATGCAGAATCTCTCCCTTCCGTTCTCCCACGTTCATTTCCTTACGGACACACAAACACGCCTTTGTCACGCTTATGAGTCCTTGCATAAGACCCGTATAATACGATAAGCGAGTGAATGACATTCTTCGGTGTCGCGACTGATAATGTGCCGCGAGTTCAAAAGTCAAAGTCACTTTTGATATTTTTCCGCCATTTTTTTTTCTTTTAATTCTTTCCGCGTTCTTTTTTCCCCCTTGTTCTTTAGGTCGTGTTTATTGGTATTAGCGGCGAAACGAATATCGGTTGTGGAGGTCACGTGAATTTTTTGCTGCCTCATCTACATTTATTTATTTATCTCATCTGCATTTATTTATTTATTTAAGAAAAACAATCTACGCAAAAAGTGTCACGTGAGGAGACGAATGATACCCGTTGATGTCTGTTGTTACAGATAGAAAAACAAGTTATTAAGAAATGAAAAAATGTACTTTTAAATAGGTTTTATAAACTGCATATATATTAAAAAAATTACGTAATTTTCTGTGTAACTTTTAGCTTTGTTTTAAAAAAATAAAGTAAGCGATAAAATGGCACGTGAACAAACGAATTACATCTGTTGCTGTCTGTGGTTACAGGTAGAAAAAACAGCTTATTATAAAAACAAAAAAACTATTTTTTAAATAGGTTTTATTAAGTGTCATATTTTAAAAATATTTTTTTTCTGTGTAACTTTTAGCTATCAGGATACGTCCTGTACAGTGGTCAGAAGAGAATCTCGGACGGCCACTACAGGTTGTCGGACAACGGAAGTGTATTCCAGGCCGAACTCGTCGCGATCCTGAAAGGTCTGCAGAACCCACTCTGTCGGAGCACAGAAACCTTGGACGTCTATACGGACAGCCAGTCCTCGCTCCAAGCTCTCTCAAGGCTGAATTGCAGAAATGCAATGGTTGCAGCTATCCACTCCGAGATCGGAGACAGGCGGATCCGCTTCCACTGGGTGAAGGCACATGTCGGAACCTGGGGAAACGAGGAAGCCGATGCTCTGGCGAAGAGTGGAACACAGAAACCAGCAGTAGACGAAAGAGTGAAGAGTTCGATAAGGAGCGTGAAGTACTCCATGAGGACTGAAGCCAGGAAACTGTGGCAGAAAAGTGGGAAGAAGCAGAAGTCGGACGTTTTAACACGTACGATCTTTCCAACGGTGAGCGAAAAGAGAACTTGGAAAAGTAGGAAGGTGAACTGGGTCGTGACGGACCATGGTCCCTTCCCGGCCTATTTTCGACGGTTCTCCGTTAAGGAGACAAGGAATTGCAACTTCTGCCCCCTGACAAGTCCCGCCGACAGTCTGCACATCGTAGCCCAGTGCCCTGGGTTACAGGAACTGAGAAATCGGTTCTGCCCGAAATTGGATGCCTCGACATTCAATAACTACGTGCGGAGCGAAAAAGGGCGCGAGGCCCTGTCTCGCTTCCTCGATGCGCTAGGAGACTCACTAAGTTAACGGGCAACTTAGAGAAAAGAGCGAGCGCTTCCCCAAAACCAGAGATAGCTGGTGGGGGATAGATACTTGGTGGTGCATGTATCGAACAAAGTCAAATACTGGTGGTGCATGTGTTTGCTTCTCGAATTTGCTAGGGAATACTGGTGGTGCATGTTCTCTCCCGAAGATGCCCGGCCAGGAGGCCGGCATCAAGTACTGGGTGCTTATATAGAAATACTGGTGGTGCATGTATTTCAAGGAAGGACTAAGTCCTTCAATGGTGGTGCATAAAGTTCGAAATACTGGTGGTGCATGTATTTCAGGAAAACTGCGGTTCTCGCGGTATTCCACCCCGCAAAAGGGTTCTTGCAGGCCATGCACAAGCATGGAGCAAAGAACTAACAGGTGAACCACGCCGAACGGAGGGCGAGCCCCTCCGACCGTGGTTGTGACCTCCTTCCTGTCAATGGACAGAGGAAACCTATGGTGTCTATGCTGCACGAGTATCGTGCTCTCTGGTGTCCTGAGTTCTCCTATTGGTGCGACGGTCGTTGTAGTGATGACGGGTGGACAGTGGGCCGGGCTTGTCCTGCCCCGCTGGTCTGGGTGCCAGCACTGCCTCCTCTAATGTGGGGAGACGGGCAAGGGTTACCGTTTACCACCCGCTGCAGGCAAGCCCCGCGCAACCTGATGAGGGCCTCTTTGAGACTCCTCGAGAGGGTTTGCTGTCAATGCGGCGGCCTATTGGGGTTCCTTTCGGGGGGCTGCCAATCGTGTAATGCTCAACATAGAGCGGGTGCACGTATTGAAATAGTCTCCTTGTTTTAAAAAAATAAAGTAAGCGATAAAATGTCACGTGAACAAAAGAATTACATCTGTTGCTGTCCGCTGTTACAGGCAGAAAAAACAGCTTATTAAAAAACAAAAAACTATTTTTAAAAATAGGTTTTATTAAGTGTCTTATTTTAAAATATATTTTTTCTGCGTAGCTTTTAGCTTTGTTTTTAAGAAATAAATAAAGCAAAAACATGTCATATGAACAATCTGATTCCATCTGTTTATGCCCGTTGCGTTATAGACAAAAAACAAAAAAGAATATTAAAAATATGAAAATCTACTTAATCTACGCGAACACTCTTTATAAGGGGTGGCCAAATCTCAGCGCATGCACCAAACTCGGCATATTGGAGCATTGCAAGGGGCGCATTGCATCCTTCTGCCTACCTATCGTTTTTAGATAAAGATTTTTGAAATAATTTCATGCCCGTAAATATTTGATTGCTTATAATTTATGATACTACAACATTTGCATCTGTACATTCCAAAAATTGAACTTTCTCTGATCCCCTTCCAGATATCCGAAAAAAATTAATTTTAGAATACTCTTCGTAAGAACAACAATTTCAATTTTATGTTTACACGATATTACTGTTCTTCTCCGAAACTAAAGCCATGTTCATGTTTTCTGCCAGTGAACGTAAGGGTACTAACGGCCTAACTATTTGCTTTAAAGACTGTTGCAATTCCTGAAGTGTCCTACCGCCCTGCTGAACACAACATTGTTGTAAATATCAGTTCAACGTTTCACCAAATAATCGGTAAAATCAGAAAGTTACAAACAATGTCATATACGTTGAACCGTATTAATGGTTCACCCCAAAACGTCTTATAAAAGCCATGTACCGATAGAACCGAGATTTCGGTTCAACTGCAAAAAGTAGAGTTTTCTGGTGAACTAACATGGCCGCCATTAGCTCGCGTTTGGAGGTTACGCGCAGCGATTACAAAAAATAAGAAAAAACTGCCTCGTGAATTCTTCGAAAAGAAAAAAATGGAGGAAAGAACCTATGTTAAAAAAATAAGGGCTGTGTAAAGGAGCTACCACATCTGACATCGAATAAACACGTTTGACAGCAATGGCTATCTGCATTCATTTAAAAGAGAACAGAAACTGATTATAGCTCATAACTCATTTTTGAGTTACTATTACTTTTCTAAAATCACGAGTAAAATACCAGAGCTCAATATTCTATTTTTAACAAAATTTTTTTTATTGCGAATTGAGATAAACAATGTTACATGTAATTTGTTTTTGCGAAAAAAATTGTGGCAGTCGTGGCTTAGTTGTCCACGCGCGATCTTTTGAACTTGTCATTGTGGTTCCGAGTGGATTATTTCCTTTTCTTCTAGTAGTGTGTATTAATTTTGCTATATAATGGTGCTTGAGGATACACGGCTAAAATGGTAAATCTTAGCACCAAAATTTTCAAAATACTGGTTGCAGCTAAATTGGCACCGGAATTTCGGTGAAACGTTGAACTACATTTTTAACAGCCTGCTGAACACCATCAGGAGGGCCGCGTCAGCAGAGCCGCGACTTCCATTAATTTAAACATCACAATTTTTTAATTGTAATTCGAAAAATGCATCAAAGCAATTCAGTATAAAAGCAGCTTACAATAGTTCGCAATAGCTCACAGTATTTTGCTTTTCTAACAAATCTGACCATACTCACGTGTCTATAACACATTCTCTTTTTTAAACGATTTTCAAAGTTAAATAATAAAATAAGTTAATACATATCCGAAAATAAAATGTAGGCTTGAGAATGAGACGTTTTCAAAGCAATTTTAAGAAGTTAAAACACATATAAATATATCTGATAAACAAATTTAAACTTTAGAAAGATATATATATATATTAGAATTTTGAAAACATTAAATATAAATAAATGTTCTGAAAATAGAATTTAGTCTTGGTTATGAGGATTTTCTTTTTTTTTCTTCATAAAATTCCAGAGAAATATATGTACTAAAATGAACTGGTTCAATTTTGAGATTTAGATATCGGTAATGAGTATCATTAGAGTCAATAATTAGTGCATGTTTTACACGTTTAATTCTAATTAAGGCAAGCAGTAAAAGATTTTATGTATGAGTCAGGTATAACATTAACAATTTGTTCTATTTAGAGTTTTCACGTATTTTTTATCAATAGGATTTATTTATTTATTCGGAATCACTTATGTAAGTGCATCTGAATTCGCCCGAGAAAAATTTCCGCATGATATGTAAAAGGTTGACCACTGCTGCTGTGGTGATATTTATTTATTTATGCCTTTACGAAAGTTAGAGGTAACAACATATTCTGTTCTGACTGACGTACAGCAAAAAGAAAATGAGAAAAAAGTATTTATTTCAGTTTTCTTTAAAACCATCTACATATTAAAACATAACTCTGTATTCATACGTTGAAAGGCAACTCTTACTTTAATCAGATGATATGTTGCTTAATTCTAAGAATAAATATAGATCCCCCCCAAAATTTTTTTTTCCTTTCGAATTTATTTTGTCGTTATGTTATGGACAAAACGCTTTGAGTTAGTCCGTAACTCTTAGGGAGGTCACTCCATAGAAAACTCTCGGGGGAATGATCGAAATCCAAATGATGCGATGCAAAACACCAAATCCAAAACAGTCCTGTTCCTTATTTTGTAGATGACAATTTGGTTTTCAGTACGAATGTCTTTTGTAAACTCGTTAAAATAGCGCTGTTGTAAATTAAAACTCCCAGCAATAATATGCCAATACATGTGGAAACAGTTTTCTGTAAAAAGGGATATATGTATATAGGATGCTATAAATATCTTCTTTTCATTAAATAAAAAAAAAAAAAAAACTGATTTAGATTTCTTGCACTAATACAAGCTTTTCAGTCAACTTCAGTCAACTTCCCTCAACTTTCAGTCAGAAAATAACTGTAAAAATAAAAAACAAAAATTAAGAATAATTATAAAATAAACGATTTTTACTTTTAAAAACTGCATTGGTTAAAAAAAAAACTTTTTTTCTCACAACAAACTTAGATTTTTCGTAAAGTGTTTTCGTATTCTTTTCTGTTCTCACCCGTGCAATGATATTTGTCAAAGAAAATATGTAAATCAGAGCTGACAGCATATTAATATGTAGAAGTTGACAATTTTCGATATTGGCTTTCAGAACGAATATCTTTTGTAAACCCGTCAGATGAAGTTTCAATCAATATGAAAACTGTATAATAGGATGCAAAAAGCACCTTTTTCTCATTAAATTAAAAAACTCAAAAACTGATCCATTAGATCTGTTGCATTTACAAAAGCTTTTCAGTCAGTTTAAAAGAAAATAACTCTAAAAATAAGTGTCAAAAGATAAGATTAATTATAAATTAACCGATTTTTACTTTAAAAAAATGCATTTGTTAAAAAAAATCTTTATTTTTCTCACAACAAACTTAGATTTTTCGTAAAGTGCTTTCGTATTCTTTTCTGTTCTCACCCATGCAATGATATTTGTCAAAGAAAATATGTAAATCAGAGCTGTCAGCATATTAATATGTAGAAGTTGACAATTTTCGATATTGGCTTTCAGAACGAATGTCTTTTGTAAACCCGTCAGATGAAGTTTCAATCATATGAAAACTGTATAATAGGATGCAAAAAGCACCTTTTCTCATTAAATTAAAAAACTCAAAAACTGATCCATTAGATCTGTTGCATTTACAAAAGCTTTTCAGTCAGTTTAAAAGAAAATAACTCTAAAAATAAGTGTCAAAAGATAAGATTAATTATAAATTAACCGATTTTTACTTTTAAAAAATGCATTGGTTAAAAATAAATCTTTTTTTCTCACAACAAACTTAGATTTTTCGTAAAGTGCTTTCGTATTCTTTTCTGTTCTCACCCGTGCAATGATATTTGTCAAAGAAAATATGTAAATCAGAGCTGTCAGCATATTAATATGTAGAAGTTGACAATTTTCGATATTGGCTTTCAGAACGAATGTCTTTTGTAAACCCGTCAGATGAAGTTTCAATCAATATGAAAACTGTATAATAGGATGCAAAAAGCACCTTTTTCTCATTAAATTAAAAAACTCAAAAACTGATCCATTAGATCTGTTGCATTTACAAAAGCTTTTCAGTCAGTTTAAAAGAAAATAACTCTAAAAATAAGTGTCAAAAGATAAGATTAATTATAAATTAACCGATTTTTACTTTTAAAAAATGCATTGGTTAAAAAAAATCTTTTTTTTTCACAACAAACTTAGATTTTTCGTAAAGTGCTTTCGTATTCTTTTCTGTTTCTCACCCGTGCAATGATATTTGTCAAAGAAAATATGTAAATCAGAGCTGTCAGCATATTAATATGTAGAAGTTGACAATTTTCGATATTGGCTTTCAGAACGAATGTCTTTTGTAAACCCGTCAGATGAAGTTTCAATCAATATGAAAACTGTATAATAGGATGCAAAAAGCACCTTTTTCTCATTAAATTAAAAAACTCAAAAACTGATCCATTAGATCTGTTGCATTTACAAAAGCTTTTCAGTCAGTTTAAAAGAAAATAACTCTAAAAATAAGTGTCAAAAGATAAGATTAATTATAAATTAACCGATTTTTTACTTTTAAAAAATGCATTGGTTAAAAATAAATCTTTTTTTCTCACAACAAACTTAGATTTTTCGTAAAGTGCTTTCGTATTCTTTTCTGTTCTCACCCGTGCAATGATATTTGTCAAAGAAAATATGTAAATCAGAGCTGTCAGCATATTAATATGTAGAAGTTGACAATTTTCGATATTGGCTTTCAGAACGAATGTCTTTTGTAAACCCGTCAGATGAAGTTTCAATCAATATGAAAACTGTATATAGGATGCTATAAATATCTTCTTTTCATTAAATAAAAAAAACTGATTTAGATTTGTTGCACTAATAAAAGCTTTTCAGTCAACTTCAGTCAACTTCCCTCAACTTTCAGTCAGAAAATAACTGTAAAAATAAAAGACAAAAATTAAGAATAATTATAAAATAAAAGATTTTTACTTTTAAAAAATAAATTGGTTAAAAAAAAATCTTTTTTTCTCACAACAAACTTAGATTTTTCGTAAAGTGTTTTCGTATTCTTTTCTGTTCTCACCCGTCCAATGATATTTGTCAAAGAAAATATGTAAATCAGAGCTGTCGGCATATTAATATGTAGAAGTTGACAATCTTCGATATTGGCTTTCAGAACGAATATCTTTTGTAAACCAGTCAGATGAAGTTTCAATCAATATGAAAACTGTAGAATAGGATGCAAAAAGCACATTTTTTTCATTAAATTAAAAAAACCCAAAACTGATCCATTAGATCTGTTGCATTTACAAAAGCTTTTCAGTCAGTTTAAAAGAAAATAACTCTAAAAATAAGTGTAAAAAGATAAGATTAATTATAAATTAATCGATTCTTTCTTTAGAAAAATGCATTGGGGGAAAAAAGCTTTACTTTTTCTCAGTCCAAACAGAGATTTTTCGGTAAATGCTTTCATATCCTCGTATATTCTAGCCAGTGTAATGACATCGGTCAAAGAAATATCTAAATCAGAGCTGCTAGTTCTATGTTAACTTCTGGTAGTTGACAGCTTTCGATATTGTCTTTTAGCATGAATGTCTTTTGTAAACCCATTAAATTAAATTAAACGTGTTTGCCTTCTAAAAGCATGAAAAAAGTAATATTCTTTTGTGAGGTATATTTAGTACACTTAATTAATTAATCACGCTGCTTTTGTGATTGTAGTTTTCAGTTATGCTCTGCCATTACAATTTTCGTTTTTTATTTTTCCTAGTTAGCAAAATACTGGTGTTAAACGTTAAAATAAATAAAGACTTTGTGAAAAAAAAAAAAACACACGTAAAATGTTACTTATAACAGTAGTTTTGTGAGACGAAGGGTATGACTGATGAAGATCGGAAGAATTTTCCGTCGAAACGATCGTATCCTGTTATAAGTAGCATTTTATGTGTGTTTTTTCAGAAATTTTTTATTTATTTAATTTCATAAATGTACATATTGCTAAAATTGTAAGTATGTTATGTCCGCATGTGCGACTTCCTCATTGGAAGCCACGCGTGCAGCTTCGCTTACAGCACCACCTATCGATTTCCACCCTTGTTCTCTTGTGTAATTATGGTTCCTAACGGTGTTCTCTACCACCCCTCCAAGTTTGTACACGAATTTCTGGGTCACACTTGGTAGAAATTGGTCTTTTACTGTAAACAGTATATTTAACGAATGTTTTTAACAATTTAAAATTTCATATGTAAAATTACTGTAAGCATATTTAATGTGTTTTAAGAATTTTAATTTTATGCGTCAAATCGCATGATTAAAAAACCTTCTTCTGTTATAATACTTCAACATTCAAGAAACGGATAATTTCTCGCGCTCAAATCGAAAAGTGATTCCAAGAGATTCAGTTAAAATCTTTTACTATCAGCTGAATAATGGTTTTTATCAAAGGAAACACGAGCCCGAACTGTCAGCATTAATTTATCCTAACTGACAATTTTCGATATTGTGTGTCCTTCAGCACGCATGTGTCTTTCGTAAATCCATTAGATTAAATTGGATGTCATTGCTTTCTAGAAGTTCGAGAAAGGTTATATCCTTCGCTAAGATATATTTAGTACGTAGTTAGTTAAACACGCAGCTTAGCGTTTGTTATTACAGCATTCAATTAGGTTTTCATAAAACTTAATCCTCTGGGCGTGACGGAATATAAGGTATTTTCTCAGTATGTAAAAAGGGAAGGTTTAGCATTTTTGATGACTTACTACTAGTGATGGGCATGGATGAATGAAATTAATCGAGTAATCGATTATTAAATCCATTCGAATCAATCGATTTCGGAAAATTTATTCGAACGCTCAGCACACAGCATTCGAATAGCATTGGTGAAACGATTAATCGCGATTAATCGTGAATACAATTAAAATAGTGAAACGATTAATCGCGATTAATCGTGAATACAATTCGAATTGCAAAATCGCGATTAATCGCAAATGCTATTCGAATAGTAAAATCACGAATATTAACTATTCGATTAATCGATTATTAGCACGATTCGAAATCGATTAATCGATTATTAAAATCCTTTGAATGGCACATCAATATTTACTACACTGGCGTTTAAAAGTACCTGCTTCGAGTTGCTATGAAAACACAAGTGACGAATGCTGTGAACAGGGAATCTGAAAAATTTCTAAATTAAGTTTAAAAATTGAAAAAAAAATTAAATATCGTTATTGTTCAATTATTTTTTAATGGGAATACCCATTACATGTGACCACCAACTTTTTAAAACGACAAGTTTAAAAATAAATTAAATTGAGGTTACAAACATGAAAAAATGAGATTCTTTGACAAAAATTAGTTTAGTGCATGGGAATTTGGTACAATAATACCTCGTGCGATAAGGTAGGAAATGGTAAAAATATTTTTAAAGGAGTTTAATATAGGCTGATATGTAAATTAAAACAGCATTGATCGAGATAGGATATCTCATAACTATTGATTCTCATAATAAGAGGTGTGGCCACCTCGTACAACTTTCCAAGCGTCTGATCGAGCTCTCCAACTGTTAATGACACTAGTGATCAACGGATGTGGCGGTCATTCCCATTTTTACAAAAGCACCGATTTCAATGCTTGGAGGGTGGTTGTCGACATCGTTTTTCCTCAGACATTCCGCAAGTGTTCTATGGGACTGAGGTATGGAAACCACGCTGGCAAAACCATATCTTGAATACCCTCTTCTTCCACAGCGTCGTCGACTGCGTTAACTTTAATTTTCGACACCAATTCAGTTCAGGACTAGCGTCAAAATGAACGTAGATAAATCATGCCAAACTCATGTGTTATAAAACGCTTTCCGACAAACTGTCTTTTTCTTTTTTTTCCAAATGTGGCGATGTATCAACATGTAGTGTAAGTGACAACGCGATTAGCTAGGCTTTGGGCGAAATTAGCGAGACTTTGGGTCTAAACTCAAAATTCTTGTATCAGTGTAAATTTGGGAAATTCTTAAAAGAAATTTAAGCGTGTTATTTTCATTCTATAGATTGTGGGCGACCTTCGGCCCGCGGGCCGGATGTGGCTTGCCATGGCTTTTGATCCTGCCCGCGTAACATATCAAAAGCCCTTATAAAACCTATATAAGTCATTCAAAATTCCATATGGGCCCCCACCCCCCCAATAAATATTTCAATATAGATCCCAGTCGACATCGCTAACATCCTGAAATTTGGGCCGCAACTTTTCAAAAGTTGGTCATACCTGCTATAGATGAAGATGATTATTGCATATGTCTGTGATCAATAGTTAAGGAATGAAAAGACCAATTCAGTGCATTTGGAACAACCTGCATATATATTATATTGTGCTCGAAACAGATTAATGTCTCAAAGTTGATGTAAGGCACTAATTTATTGGAATTCTTTTGAATGCTCCTGTAAAAGAAATATGAATATCTAGCATCCGTATCCGCAGGTCTAGATTTTTAAGGATCTATAGTTTTTCTGGTTGATACAAAGTTTTTTTTTTAAACTAAAATATCCTTATTTATCAGACTGGACGCGCATTTCGGTCGAAAATGTTTTGCAAAAACTACTGTCAGAATATTATTCAGAAAACCAGGGAATGAATGATGGGAGAGAGATTTTCGTGAGAATAAATTTTCTCAAAAAATCACCACGAGGTGGCGTTTTAGAATTTTACATTTGCTGATATGCAAATTCTCCCACTGCGGAGAGGTATAAAATATCCGGTTCACAATGTTTTCACTGTTTTCTTCGCTTGAGAATTCTTATTTGTTTGTTTTATTCGCACGAAAACACATTGAAACGTCATCTGGTGGTGATTTTTTGAACTATTTCTTTTCCAAGCAAACCTCCTCCCGTGGTCTCATTAAGGTTTCCTGTAAATTTGGCACCATTCTAATTAGTAGTTTTCGCTGCTCTGAATAGGGAAACTTTAATGATGAACACTCGGTATTTTAAAAAATAAAATTAAAAGTTTGCGTTCAAGGATAAAATAAATTCTACACTAAATAATTTTCCAGGAAAGAAAATAAATTTTATTCGAACTCAAAATAAAGCGATAAAAAGTTTTCGTTTTAATCTATATTTTCCAAATATATATCTTCTGTCTGTAGTTATTAATTTACCCTAGCTGATCAATTCTCGGTATTGACCTTAATCCCGCAATTGTTTTCAAAGCCGCTATATTAAATTTTTCATAATTTACCTTTGGGAACACGAAAAGATATACGCTTTTGCAAGGTATATTCGGCACTGTTAATTAGCCCCGCAGCTTTTGTGATTATAGTTTTCAATTAAGTTTTAATAAAGTTTAGCAGTTTTATTACTTTTTTATTCCATGCCAAAAGAAAGCATTTTTTAATGAATGTAATTCATTAGCAGTCATATTGAAATAGTATATTTTTCTCAGTGTGGCTTTTTGATTTCATTAACAGAATTTTAAAAGAAAAATATCGCTATATATTTGTGATTAGAGTTTCAATTACTAAGTTAAAATTTATCCTTTTTATTTCTGCATTTAATATAATAGTTTATCTTTTAGGTGCTGTTGAATTAATTAACCAAAATGAAATTTTAAAAGAAAAATATTCTTGAATACTCGTGGTTACAGCTTCTGTTACTGTGTTAAATTTCATCCATATTTGTCCACATGTAGTATTAGTTTATCTTTTAAATGGTCGCTAATTTATTACAAAATCAGTCAATTTTCTCAGTGCAGCATCTGGTCTAGTTTTGAATTCATGGCTAGACGAAAAATACTGTAGGCTTTCTGCAACCACAGCTCATTGCTATGAAAGTTATTTATTCGCTACACAAATTCACACCGTTACATCAATCGCCTTGAAATGTTACCCTGATATCAAAAATTAAATGAGAAAAGATTATCGATTAAAAAAAATAATAGATTCGATAGTTTTAACTTTTTTCCAACATTCTTTTTCTTTCATACCAAACATTCTCGTACAACAGATCACTTTGGAATCATGCAACCATTAAAAAATATTTTTTTAAAATCTTAGCGACTTGAAAATGCGAAAAAAAAAATTCACCCGCTCTTCAATTTTCATAATTTTTTTCTTCTCAATTTAAAAATTCTGAAATAAGCCGCTGTTTGAGTAAGAAGCTTGGAATTTTGAGCACTGACAGCATATCACATCATTAGAATAGAAAATATTTAGAAATAATTCTTAGCTACATAATACATACTACGGAAGCATTATAGGGCAACGCTGGGTACACAACGAAATCTACCCTGTTTCTTCCTTTTTAAAGATGACGGAAAACATTTTAAATCGTCGTTCAATGAAGTATTAGACTTGTTAACAACATCCCTTTTTACATGCACAGCAGCTTGAACTTGGCGTGGATTGACAACAAGTTCCTGAAACGGTTACACCGCGGCTGACGAGATAATTTGTTTTGTGTGATTATGACAAGACAACGCTACGTTACATCTGGAGAAAACCTACCAAAACTCCAGACCGTTAGATCGACAGCTGCGCGATGGTAACTAAACCCGGGACCTTCGCACTTCGGCTGTCTGCCATCTTCAGAAACATAACCATTGTGCCACAGTGAGGCTCTGACGAGATATGTAGGCTGCGGTGCTAATGTTTTGATCATACCCATTTGCACTCAAAGAGTCATGTGACCTAGAGGGGTGCGACCGTCTTATTTTAATTATAGGGCTGTAGCTTCTGACGTCACTGGTAGGCAAAACAAGGCAGACTAACCACTAGGCGGGCTTGTTCTACAGGATGTCTGGTAGGCAAAACTGGATCGTAACCAATAGGCTTGCTCTACGTGACGTCCTGTTAGTAAACATACTACAGCCCTATCTCGAACTGAGATGGTCACTCCCTCTTGATCACGTGACTCTTTGGGTGCAAAGGGGTGCGGACAAAATCTCAGCACCGTAGCCTGTATATCGCGTCGGCCACGGTTATAACTGTTCAAAAGTTATTCAACTAATGCAATATTGGCATTTTCAATCCCCACCGCAGAACAGCAATAAGAACAGAGAAAAATATCTCTTTTCATATCAATTCACGATACATTGTATTTCAATAGACTACTTAATAATTAAAGCAACTCCGGTTATAAACTCCATCCATATCAGATTTCTCACATAATGACAACTTGACTTCCTAAGTAGCTCTTAACTACGAATAGTCCGATACTGGTTTGATAAGCGAGCGGTAAAACCAATAAATACTTATCGATTAAATAGCGTGTGGAATTTGCTGGTGATAAAACCGCAAATAACAAGAGGAGAGGGGAGATGTACCTTCCTTGACCTTTCCCAATTCTCCCGTTCTCTTTTTTTTCTTTCTTTTATTAGTGACGTACTCGGCCATTGATCCATACCAGCTCCCCATCCCATGTGAAGTGACACGTGAAACTTTGAGTGACCACGATAATTAAATATCGATGAAAGTCGAAAATAACCGCGGTATTATTTGATATCGTGTACGAGATATAAAAAGGATCCGGACACTTTGGACTTTTGATATACTGCTGTACTTCTGAAGAAAATAAATAGGTACTTGGGGATCTGTTCGGTTACTTCACGCATATACTGAGCAATGCCTGTAATAATGAATGATGTACGATTAGTTTTCTTGTGCTGGTGCGTTTAGGGGACCACCAACGTACAAAAAATGCATATACCGAATGACCAAAAAGTCCGCAAAAACTTTAAAAATTCATTAAAAAAGAGCAAATAATGATAGAAAATTGCGGTTTGTACAAATAGGTTTAGAGGATGATGGGATTTTTTTTTTTAATGACAAGAAAGTTTGTAGTTCCAAATGTAACCGGTCGGTGGCGCTGACATACACCATGGGAACCAAGTTGACCATAAAAAGAATCAAAATTTCTGTAATCCTTTCTGTGCAAACTGCAATTTTGCATCATGATTTGCTATTGTCATTTAAAAAAAATCTCATCGTCTAAACATATTTGTGTAAACCGCAATTTCCTATCATTATTTGCTCTTTTTTAATGGATTTTTAAAGATTTTACGGACTTTTTGGTCACCGGTATGTATTTTTTAATGAAATTACTATACAGTGTGCCCGCTAAAGTCCCTTCTCACCCCAATGATTTCTGCACGGCAAGAACTGTAGTCTTAAAAGTGGGATTTAGGTATAGTAAAGTTGCCATGCGTTACGCAAGAAAAGCGCTTACAGTTCCATCTGTCGGCTAAATTTAGAGTTAGCGTTCTTATCTAAAAAACGGTACAAAATGTGAGAAAAAAGTCCATTACGAAGTGGTTCAGCATGATCGATTTAGTGAAAGAAAACAGCTTACGTACATTAATGTTAAACATAGAAAACGTAAAAGGCAAGAGGTAATTTGACCATAAAAATATGCGTTTTATGCCTTTGTAGCACTGCTGTGACCATTGATTTGCACACGGATGAGAGCAAAGTATCTTTTCTTACTAAGTCAATGATGCTGAATAACTTTGTAAATTTTTTCTCTTATCTCGTACCGTTTTAGAGATAAGAACACTAACTCAAAATTTAGCTGCCAGGTGGCGCTGTACGCGGTTTTCTTCGTAGCGCAAAGCAACTTTACTTACATGACTATAGCTCTTGCTGTTTAGAAATTATCGGGTTGACAACGGACTTTACCGGGCATACACTCTATAATCAACAAAATAAAAAGTTCTCGAAATAAGTAAAACATGATGGATTTCAAACTTTACGAATAGAATGCTACTTATTCAAAAAACGTAGAAAAAACAAATTTCGAGCTGTCATATTGTGGAGAAAGTGGCTCGTGCTTGCTGTTTTAAGGATTTAATCTGTAAATAAAACAAGAAAGATAGATCATGGTTATAAGACATTAGTTATAAAACATTTTCCAACACAAAACGCCTTTTTTTGCGTCATTGTTGGCGCTTTATCATTACGAAATTCGGCGAGATTTTGCATAGAACATCAAAACCGCTGAATCACATTTAATATACTTCAAATGACTGTCTCTAAACACTGCCTTAGACCGTAATGTCAGAGCCTAACAGGGCAGACTCCCAAAATTAGTAAATGACACTGTTGTTCACCGTAGAAATGCTAGAATCGCATGTGCATTACACATATGTACATGTACACAAATGTGATCAATATACACAAACTTTTTGCGTTATGCATATGTTAAGCATGTGCTTATATGGAAGGTGTCAACGTAAACAAGGTCTGCTCCAGGCATCATGTTCGCTTAGGCTTAGTCGGAGTCTGCGTAATCTAATGATTATTTATTTATTTATTTATTATAAATTATTATTGAGTGTTCCTATATTAGAATTCTACATTCACTATTTTCGATGGAGAGCATTATTTTGAGATCTTTAATTTTATTTTGTTTCAAATAAATGAATGTATCTAAAATACATTTTAAACGGCGGCCTGACCACAGAGCGTAATGTACCGGTATTCTTTTATGTGCTCCTGTTAAAGAACTATTACTACAACATGCACCTTTTCCGATAGGGTACATGGTGCAGTACATAAGAACAAAATATATAAATTTTGTGGTAGTCGATGCATATTTATGGTAATTAGACCAAGGACGTACGAACAAACAGTCAAACGGAAATCGTGAACAATTTTCAACTTTGCAAGAAAATGCTAAAAAGGATTTTTTTTCAAATCTTCAAAATAACAGGCAGAACGTTTTTTCGAGTTCCTAATTTTTGCTATGCGAGAATAATGTATAATTGCTCAGTTTTTTCCACATACCTACCTAAATTTTCAATCTTCAAACTCGATGATACAATTTAGATTTGAATACTATATAACTAAAAATGTCTTGTTTTATAAAGATGAATATACGTGGGTCGACGCGAGAACAAGTTTTACATTGCCGATAAAAAAGGAACAAAACATTGCTACATGGAAAAATTCATTGCAAAAGATACAGCATTATTTCAGCTACTTTTCAACATAAGAATAACCTCAATTGTAACACTTGTCATACCGTGGGACAAGTTTTTGCAGTCCAGTGTCACAGAAGTCTGCCCCCTGAGAAAGGAGCCAGAGTGTTGCTTTCACTGCCTTGCACCTGAAGAAGTTCCTGTCCGGGCATTACTTTTCCACCGGCGAAGACTGCAAACAACCGTGCCACTCTGGCTTCTTTCTCAGGCGGCAAACTTCTATGACATTGGCCTACAAAAATTTGCCCCAGTTCAGGCTACTGTTCAGTTGAGAGACTCATGATATCTTGTTGTATCTTATGCAATAGATTTTTCCATGTAATAATATTTTGTTCCTTTCTCTGGCAGTGGGCAACTTACTTTCCAGACGACCCCCGTATTAATGACTATGTCATTTTATCTCTCACCCCCCCTTACTGAAAATTTTCCGCAAAATGTGTCTCAAAAAAGAGACATAAAAATGCGACATAATTTTGCATATATTTAAATACTATTAGTTCACAACAGCTTTAATCTATTGTCAGTGGCGGCTCATGGGCTACAGCAAGTACAGCCGGGCAGCACTTGAAATTCTCAGCACATACTTTAAAATAATTTATTCAACTAATTTTCCTAAATTCAGATTAGAATTATGGAATTCCTACGGTAAATTAAAAAAAATCTAAAAAAAAAAAAAACCGTATTGTGGCCGGATCTCTCATTCAGAAAAAAAGCACTTTAATCTTCCTGCAATTCAATTGGGAAAATCTTTGGTTCAGCCCAGACCGCTGATAAGAAAATTGGCAGCACGGTTGCCATGACAACGACTACGTAAGCAGCCCCTCCGGCATAGGCTATAATGGGGGTACGCAGCTAAGGGTCAGCTGATGAAAGATTTTGAATCGACGGCTGTACTTGTGAATTCGACAAACTGATTGGCTCGAGAAGTGAGGGAGGGGAGTAAGGAAAATATATGTTCGGAAAACTCTCGACTTAATATTGCTGAATTTATCAAGAAGGTAAGCCTGAATAGACGCTTATGAATGGACAATTACCCATCAAAGCAATATTATTTTTAAGTAAGCAAGAACTGGCATTTAGAGGACATGGCGAGCGAGAAAATTCTTTAAACATGGGAAATTTTAAGGAGCTTTTAAAATTATTGATATCTGAATTAAAACAACGCCTTTTTATGAGGGCATCACTGACCGATTCGCAAGTTTAAAAGAAAGGAGGATTGATTTGACTTTGGAAGTGACTTTGGAAAACTTTACACATTTTGAAATGATGTTCACAAATTCTCAAAATCTAATAAAAATTTTTGTAAAAATCGGCTCCTATAGTTTGTTGAGTGATTATCTGTCATGTCATGTGTTGAAAACTTACTTTAAAAATATATATGTAAGTTTTCTTTTTTTTTTTTTCTTTTCTTCTCAAGTTGTCGTAGAAAAGAAAATTCTAAGGAAACTTATCAGACACGAATTAATGCAATTTTGAGGATAAAAGCGGATGGTTGAAATTTATGTCCATTTTATGGAAGTAAAATAGAATCTCTTACATTTTTTATGTAATTTCTTTTTTTTTCCCTCGGTGAGGGCTTAATCTGCCAGCTTTCGAATTCCGTAACAAAGATTTTCAATTCCTGTCCGGAGGAAGGGGGGGGGGGGGGCTCATATGCTTCCGGCTGCACTAACAGTTTTGACCACGGGCCGCCACTGTCTATTGTTACACTATTTTGTAAGCTGTAGAATATGCATCACACGTATTTTTTACATATATGTAAATACTATTAGTTCGTAACAGCTTTAATCTATTGTTAGGATATTTCGTTAGCTGTAGAATATGCATACCATGTATTTTTCTATAAGTAGGTTACAATCATAAAAATTTCAACATAGGGTGACCAGGCGAAATACACGAAAGATGAGAGATAAAATGACATAGTCAATTAATATCGTTTTAATATGGCAATAATGAAACTAAAAATTAGGGAGGTTCAGGGAGGGGGAGTCTCCCTCTGACGAGGCTCGAACAGCCGAGTTATATATATATTAATTTATATTTTCTGCTTTTATAAAGATTAAAGTCCATTATAATTTACAATGTTTGCTTTCAACAAATAGATATTTATTAATATTTTAAGCTTTTAAAAGGATATAAATATTCATTTATTGATTTCGAATCACATACATACGAGAAGAAACAAGCGTTTGATAATCAATCTATCTCTGTTTATTACGTCATCGGGGATATAGACGAACTAGTTTAGCACTAAAAAAAGAACTAACACAATATCGTCTGCAGTGTGTGTGGGCGTTGTGATCCGCAGAGGAAAGGAACAAAAATATCACTTTTCCTTCTGCTCCCGTTCGTAATCCGCTCCCAAAGCTCCTGAAATCGATATGGGAGCTCCTGAAATCGATATTAATACGCAGTGCCGGCTTCTCCATTTCAGCACATGAACACCCATAGGAAAAACTAAAGAATAAACACATCAGCAAATTAAAGTAAATATTAAGTTCACTTCTAGATTTTTGTGAATTAGAAACGTGAGTTTTATTCTCTCCCCCAATCCCACTATTATTAAATACGCTTATTATAGCTAAAGCACTGTAGTCTAGGTTAGTACAGCCCAGTCTTTAATCGATCGCACGTGCTAAAGGAAAATTTCCCTTCTGAGCCGCTCTCTGAGAACATAAGCGGAGACAGCTGATAAAAAGTACGGCGCTGCTGATACCGTTCGTTCGCACATTTTCAATGTGAATGTGCACAAAAATCAGCTTCTTTTAATTTTTAATGTTCCAAAGCGGAAACATTATGAAATATAATTGTGTTTTTAGTCAATGTTCTTAACATCACATATCTAAGGTCTAAATCGAACATAATTTGTTTTTACTGTTTGCGTTAAGTTTTGGGCAAAGATTTATACGTATTTTACCCCAGTGTATACCTATTTTACTCCGGCGTTGGGGGTTAAATGGATACAGACCGGGGTAAAATAGGTATATGCTGGTTAAAGATGAATTGCACTGTAATTAATGGAGAGAATGAGAAATTACATAGCCTAAAATTATGCTGTAAAATCACTTTTTAATTAAAAGCAATTATAATAAATTGAACTAAAATGTATGAACACAACAGGTATTCTGGCAACGACTGCTGCAACTTGATAGAGGTAGCTTTCCTGGCAATTTATGATGCCTGCTCATCTGCTATGTCATCTTTCTCGGGGGAAAACATAGATAAATCAACCAGATGACAAACTTCTCAGTGTATTCACCTTAATCAAGGGTTTCATTAATAAGATCTATACATTCTTGAACAGATTTTCTAAATATAGTTTTTTTTTAACACCAGGGTGCTATTTCGTTCAGTCCCAGATTTTCGTCTACGCGACTTTGTTAACATGATTTGTAGCCAGCTTTTGTAGACATGAACTGTCACGGTGAAGATCTTTTGAAATGTGCTTGCCAGATCACGTGAAGGGGGGGGATGAGGGACGATTAAAATCTTGAAAGTCGCACAAGTTTTGCAATTTTTGCTAACTGATCGCCAAGTTTGCTGTCATACAATAACTTAAAAACCGAAAGAAGGTTGAAAAGTATGCTTAGAATATGCTTGGTTAAGATTGTAAAATGGTTTTAGTCGGCGATTTTAATATAGATTTCGATTCCAAAGATGTGTTTTATGAAACAAGAAAGAGTCAATTCCTTTTTATAGCTTCTGCTCTCGCCAACCTAAAATACCACCACACTTTGGCGAGCTTTGCAGTCAGTGATCAAATTAGCGATAAACGCACCGGTTAACTCTTTAACGCTCAGTGTTCCCGCTCTGGGAACACCGAACTCTGACGTTTTGACTGTTGCCAGTCACGAAGAATAGATTTGTTTTCTATAAAAATAGTTGCGGGTGACATAGATCCACGAGAATCCTTTACTTTTTAGCACGTCATAGCCCCGTAAAAAAATTTGTCACGATTATTTTTAACAGCACTGACATATGTTGAAAAATGGAAGAATGCGAGATACAGCTGGATAGATTGCCCAATGCTGAAAAAAGGGCAGCCGTTGCCATCGCTCGACTTAACTACCAGCAAGATGGCGGACGATCGAAAAGTTTATCGCGTGCCACAAATCTAGAGACCCTTTTTTGATGGCAGCTGGCTGTGCGGCCCATCTGTGGCATCAGCTGCCATCAAAAAAGGGTCTCTAGATTTGTGGCACGCGATAAACTTTTCGATCGTCCGCCATCTTGCTGGTAGTTAAGTCGAGCGATGATAACGGCTGCCCTTTTTTCAACATTGGGAAAGGGTTGCGCCTCAAAGGTTTTAAGGAATTTGAAGAAACTTAATTATTAAAATTACTTTAATTGGCAACTCAATATAAATAAGTAATGAAATGTTGTACTTACTGGTTGTTCCAAATCGCCATTGTAATTCTAAATTTCGGTTGCCACATAAATGCAAAAAATCGTCGTCGTAACTGAATATATTTAATTATTGCCACCTGGGCGAGAGTCGGGGCGTTAAAGTAGCAATCAACCCAAGAAAGACAAACACGGCCCACTCATGGATTATGGTGCACATACGAAAGAATATTTAAAACGGTGAATTGTAGTTGGAATATACTAGGCGAAGATTGTAAAACGGTTTTAGTAGGCGATTTTATGATAGATTTCGATTACAAAGATGAGTTTTATGGAACGAGGAAGAAAAATACGGCACACTCATGAATAATTATACACTTTCCAACTTAAAAGAATAAGGAAAGAAAATAGGGAAGACGCGTGGATTGTGATGGGCTTTTAAAACAGTGTGTTCCAAATGTTTGTAGACCAGCGTTTTTTGGGGGGATTTAAGAGTTAATCAAACAAGTAAGAAAGACGAAAGAAATTATGCAAATGTGTATTGACGCAACAGAAATAATAAAATCCTTAAAGTACTTAAGAGTCATAAATTTAATATAAAAATAAAAATGACATAATGCTGTACCAAAAATGTATAAGACAACCGGTGTTAAAAGTTGATTGAAGTACTGATCTCCAAATCTGCATGTTTCAAGGTCATGTACTAATCATTAAATAGCTTTTTGAAATAAAAGTGAAGCTGTGTAGTTTTCCGAAACTGAAAATGCCCAAATCTATCGTTTGGATGCTCGTGGAATAAAAGTTATAGATATTGCAAGAAAACTTGAACTCAGTAGGGCTGGTACTTAATGAATTCTGTCAAAAAGTGACAATTTGAAAGCAAAATCTAGCACTGGGAGACCAAAGAAAACATCTAAACGGCAAGACAGAGAGATCTTCAGGTTAGCTTCATCCTAAAACTTGAGTGTACGGTCAATTTCTAGAGAAGTGACCATTCCAGTATCAAAATTCACGGTGCATCGACGGCTGCAGGTAAGTAAATTGCTTTGTTATCGCAAAATGTTTCGTTCACCAAACTTGACAAAAAGGCATAAAGACGCTCGTGTTCAGTGGGCTCGAAAGCATATGAACTGGGGAGATGAACAGTTGAGTTTTCTGTTCATTGACGAATATAGAAGTTCAATTTAGATATCCCCGATGGATTTGCATATTACAAGTACGATATTCACAAAGAACTTTTTTCAGCAAACTTTTTTCAGCAGACAGCAAGGAGGGGGCTCACTCATGATATGGGGAGCATTTTCCTATAAGGGAACTACCGATATTGGTTTCTTTTTTTTTTTAAGGTCGTCAGGGTTCCGAAGATTACCAGAAAATGCTTGAAGTACAGTTACTCCCATTCGGAAAGTTGCTTGAGGGGACAAATGGATATATCAGCAAGACAATTGCTTCATTCACGTCTCAAACTCCACAATTCAGTTGTTTAGACCAAACCAAGTAGCTGTTATGGACTGGCCAGCCTTAAGTCCTGACCTGAACCTAGTGGAGAACCTTAGGCGAATATTATCCAAAGACGTATATACTAATGGGCGTCAATATGCAACAGTTCAAGATTTAAAGCAGCAAATTGAAAGAAGTTGGTTTTCTCTAAAGCCATAATCTCTTTAAAGTCTTATTTCGAGTATGCCTGACCATTTGAAGTGAGTTTGCCTGAGTTTTTGAAGTGATTAGAAAAAATAGCTCAAAAATTTGAATGTTAAAGAAAAAAAAAAATGAGTTGTCTATAAACTTTTGGGACACTAAATTTTTATTTGTAGTTTTTATCGCAAAATCTGTGATTGTGTGATATTATTTTTGTATAGTATTATTATTGTATTGATGTTAATAATAATTAAAAATGATTTTGAACTATTTATTCATCTTTTTCAATTGTAAAATGAAAAAGATGAATAAATATTTCTTTGTCTATAAACTTTTGGGACGTACTGTATATAGCACTTTAGTGAGTATTTAAAATCTGAAAGTGTTTCAGATTTTCTTACTTTTTTTCTTTCCATACTGCCATTATTTCCTCTTCTGTAGCACAACTTTGAGGCTCTACAAATCTGAGATATTTCTCTCTCACTGCCAATCCTTCATTAAATGTTATTTTATTAAACTTTTGATCATTCAGAGTTGAGATAAATAAAACATTGTATAATAGCACGCAATTTTTTCAAAGTTTTCTTTATTTCGTCTTTTTTATTCCAGTTTTTTTTTTTTTGAGTATTTTTTGTTTCACATACTCAGGGTTGTTCCTGTGCCTTAGTCTGTTATTCTGACTGTAATTCAGTGTCAATTATGCCACTGTCAGTCATCTTGCAGTTGGCAGGGCGAATTTCATTGTTTACATTCAACAGATAGGGCGGATTTTAGAGTCTTTCGGACTTGGGATAGGTAAATTTTGGGTCATACTGTACTAATTTGCATAGGGTAAGTAGGCCATATAATAATAAGTAAAATAATAGGCGTACTTAGAAGTACTAATAAATAGAGTTACGTCTATACTCATATACGCCTATTAAGATTAGATAATGATTTATTATTCTTACAAGTATATATATGTGCATGTAATGGGTTTAGGATAAATGTATAACGTAATTCTTCATAACCTAAATTTCCTCTCAAAGGCCTTTCAACTTTGATAAATCTTCATACATTCACTTCTTGAACTCAAAAATATTGGCTATACCCATTTTACACCATGTAACTAAACATGCTGTAATTTTTTTGTGAGTAAGAAAATTTTCTTACTTAATTTTAAGATTTTCTGTTAAGAATAACTTTCTTCTATAAAATTCCAATAATAGATTTCTAAAATTCTTCCTGTAAATTTTTATAGAAAGAAGTTTTTCAGTCATTAAAAAGGCAGTGTTCTATCTCCTGAAAAACAAAATGGTCGCTAAGCCTAGCAAATGTGTTGCCAGATTCTTTTTCGCCAATTTAAAATGTTGCCAGATATGTGGGCATTTTAACCATATTTTTTTTCATTTTAGAAAGACGTTGTCTAGTAAAATAAAAACAACAAAAAATACTATACCTATTTTACCCCAACTACCCACTTTACCCTGGTGACCCGAACATGACAAAGTAATGCAAATCTCATTCCTTATGAGCACATAAAATCGAGATGTATATGAATTATGATATGATGTGGTTCAGGTAAAGTCGGTTCCCTTAAAAAAAAAAAAAAAAAAAAAAACCTATTTGTTTAAATTCACTCTTCAACATGTTCCAGCTTAAGCAAATCATGAAAAAGCAAAGGCATATTTCATTTCTCTTAGTTAAATATTTACGCAGACTGGAGGTAGACACTGTGTTATCTTCCGAACTGGGTTCGTCTTACGTAATTTACGTCATCATCGCTTTTTTTAGAGCGTCATAAATAAACCAAAATGAACAAATATATTTAAAAAGGAAAGAGAGAATGCTTGCGGCGGACAATTTACGTCCTGCCAAACAAAGGAGTGCTGTAATGCTGGAGAAACAAAAAAACCAAACAAATATATGATTCCAAGACAATAAATTTTGTGTTTCAGTGTTTTAAAATTGACGGCGTGTTGTTGTTTCAGATAATTTCATGTATACTTAAAATGGCGCTATAAACTAATTTTGTTTTCGCATAGAATAGATCGGCTATAATTTTAATTTCGAATAAAAATGTCTTAGAATTTGAGTTTACCAGATATTTATAAATTTTCCACTCTACTTTTTTGTATTTTTGACATGAATAAGTCTTTAAATTTTCTTCCGTAGCGGAAGGCGATTCAGAAAACTGATGTTAACAAAATCAGGGAATACTGTGTGATGTTGCAGCTAAATACCTACATCCGAAATATAACTACACCACTCGATAGCTAAACGATCAAAGAATTCGTTACGTTGAGTGAGGACTGTGATGCAATGGTGGCTCGTGAGCTGTTTCCCTGGTGGGGCCCGGAAAAAAAATAGTGCCAGATGAAATCAGGAAAACCTATATACATGTAATGTATAAAAAGATAATTTGGGTTTTACTAGTTTGGGTATTGTTCAAGCGGGTACTTTCACTGTAAGTTTTGCTTTCCTGTCATACTTGCCACGCGCGCTCTGGAGCTATGTTTTATTTATTTTGCTATTTGTCAGACATCAGGCCGTCGATTCTGAGTTCTTTAGAGTGTACACGTGTCCCCACGCCTTTGTAGCCCCGGATGCGGGTCATGTTGGTAAACGTGTGTGGTTCGATTAGAGATAAGAGAGAGGCGGAGTTATGTCTCCGCAAACCACGTGGTGTGGTGAGCGTAAATACACCCGCACATCGAAAATCGAGAGACTTCTGCCACTGGAACTGCTTAACTAGTCCACGCTGATTTTTGTACCCGTCTCCCCTCCCCTCTTCTCAGTCTATATTGTAACTTAAATGTAATTATCAATAAACCATATTACCTGCCTTAACTCTGGAACTTTACTGGAATATCTGACGTCTCATACATATAGAGCAACCTATCCTCTCCATACTCACAGTGTAAGTATTTAAAAATTTTCAAATGGCAAATGATTATAAGAGTTACCATACAAATTTTGCAATATTTTACCTAATTATGTTGATATTGAAAAGTTTACTCTATTACTAATCAAAAACCCACGTTTAATTTTTATTTGGATGCATGTCCTTTAAAGCTGCTTGTTCGTATATTTTAAATGATTCATTTATTTTAAAATCAATATTAACATATAAAATACATTTACACATCGTATTTCGTATATCAAGAAAACAAAACAGAACAATATCTGACTGCACTGCAAAAATACGATCATGCAAATTAAAATTATTTCCTCCTTGGCGGAAAATTTCCACAATAGATACCGAATGGCGAAATTTTTCCGTACAGCCAATCGTTTAGATCACCATGCGGGGGCCCGAATATTTGGGCCCCGAAGACAGCGCCAAGTAAGCTGTTTGGTAGCTAAGTTAATGACGCGTCAATATGGCTTTGTGCTCAATGTCAAATATATCAACCCGAGGAACGGAGAAAGTACGCCAAGTTCAGGGCAAGTAAGCCCATGGCCCATGCATGGTTTAGATAGGGAAAAATCCTAACTATTGCTTTTTTAAGTGCTTTTTTTAATGGCTAGTATTAAAATAGAGTGGAATGTGCGCATTTTATCAATAAACGTTAATAATTAAAGGAACTGTGTTGCATGATTGGAAGAAGCTTGATTTAGATGGTGGGGCCAGGCGCCTCTGGCCCCTGATGACGAGCCGCCTCTGCTGTGAGGCATAGCTTGTGGCGCAGGGGGAAGCACCGCCATCTTGAGGTCGTTTCGCTGCTCCACATAATGTCCATTGAGTATAAATTTCGACTCTGAGAAGCTAGAACGTTCGTTTGCATTTCACTCGTCAGCTCTCGTCAAGATCTATCGATTGAGTATGTAAAACACTAATGTGAATATATATAGTGCTAAAGTGAAAAATATTAATTATTATGAGACGTCGGCCTATACTCGTCGAAAAGCCAAATCAAAATATAGATGCAATATCAGACGCAACCCTGCGAAACGAAGAAAGTGCGGTATTACAATCCATGTTTCTGCGCAGTTTCAAGTCGTAAAAAGAAGCGCATCTTCCAGTATTTGACCAAATGTCTGGAAATTTTTGTAGAGGTATTCAAACAGAAATAGAATTAATAGACAAGTCTTCAAAACTTATTTTCATTAGCATTTTTATTTTGTCATTTCTGTGAAAAGCACGCGTACGCCAACTAATATGTTCTACACAAAGTAAGTAAATAAAAGAAATAATATAAAACAGTTATTCCAAGGTTTTCGTTTCATTAGAAATTTAACCAGTCCCATCAAGGCCGAGTGGATAAGGCACCGAACATGATAGTTGGCTGAAGTGTGAAGGTCCCGGGCTCCAGCCTATCACGCAGCTGTCAATCTAACGCAGGCCCGGACTGAACAGATCGGCTAATCGGAGATCGCCGAGGGCCCCCAGCCTATGGGGGCCCAAGTGACTCCTGCCAAAAACAGATATATACTACTTTATAATTAAAGTAAATTGATATATATATAAGAGTAGGTTTGATCATTTATTTCCTTTTAATCTTACGCCTTTACAGTAGCATAGCGGAGGAACCCACAGAACCATCGCGAAGGGTCCCGGAATAATCGGGGGCCCCCAGCAGCTTTAAAATAGTTAAATATAGTTTTTAGGCACGCAAGCATAATTTCAAGCATAACATATCTTAAAATTCTATTTCCTCTCCATTTTTCTGTAAGGGGCCCCTTTTCAATCTCTAGTCGAGGGCCCCCAAAAGAGCCAGTCCGGGCCTGATCTAACGGTCTGAAATTTTGGGCGGTTTTCTCCAGATGTAACGTGAATACGCGCTAGACCCTCTAAAAAAATCCTCCGCCTAAGGCACACCCTCTAGGCAAATGCCCCTCGTGCGGACTTGCCATTACTCAATCAAGCTATAAAGTTTAAACAACCCATTCCTCTAACTTAGAACAATTTTAAATTAATTTCCCTTCACGATTTGACCCCCTGAGAGTCTTGGAAATTTACAAATAATGTAAAGTTGTTTTCACGGTAAAATTTTCATGCAATTTTTTAATTATTAAAAAATAAACTTTTAATAGGAAGATTTGTAATTATTAAAAAAATAGGCTCCTTAATTATATACAAGCTTTAACATTAAAACATATTTTATGATATCTCAGTGTTATAAATAACTTAAATTATAAATACATTGCTGTGAAAGCAGGAATAAAGTAGACAGGATTTTATGTCACAACATCTTGGAGAATTAATGAAGAAACTTCTTGAAAAGCTTGTCACAACGTTTCATACGTATATTCTATTTCTTTCCAGCACAAAGAAATTCAGTTGCATTTTCTAACGACCACCATTCCACAAGTAAAAGAATGGTCACTAGAGATGAGACGGGCTCAGCCCGAGCCCGAAAGCCCGAGCCCGAGCCCGGGCCCGACTCTGGCTCGGGCTCTGTAATTCACGATTGCGTTCGGGCTCGGGCGGGCTCGGGCTCGTGAAAAATTTCTCCTTTGTTGAACGTACTCCTTGAAACGAATTTTAAAAAGTGATTTATGGGATAAATAGACGTACTTATTTCAAAAAATAGCGGCACGGGGGACTAGAAGGTGTGTGAAGCTCCAAAATTTATTGTATCCTATTAATGAAGTAGTTCATTTTATTTGTCTTTAGCTGACATTTCGGGCTCGGGCGGGCTCGGGCTCCAACTTTAATAATATTGCTCGGGCTCGGGCGGGCTCGGGCTTCAAAAAATGAGTCCGAACTCATCTCTAATGGTCACACGAACGCCATAAAACAATAATCACTAGAGCTTTAGCAAGATAAACCAATTATCTTCGACACCCTTATTGCCCGGCACGTGACTCCGCATAGCTGCAAAAAGAAAAAAAAAATCATAAAGGAGCACAAAAGAAGCACCAGTCAGTTTTCCGATCATGAACCATAACTTTTGTGTCGACAAGATAACATTTGTTTTGATATTTTGTCTCTCAAATGTTTAATGCCCCTTGCGTTGAAAATAAACATGAATGAAAAAAAAGAATATGGATACGTGAAAAGGATTAACGTTTAAAGTTTTTTATTTCTTTTCAGAAGTCACTTGAGCAAAATGAAATTTTTTGGGGAAATTCCATTCAAAGCTAACTAAAATGCTTAGGTTTCAAACTTTATTTCCTTCGTTTAAGATTAGGAGCGTAGCAAGGGAACTGGCAACAATGGGGCAGTTCCCCTCCCCAGGGCCCGATTACGAACATCAGGGACCCAGGAATTAATGAATTTTGGAGGCCCCCATCCATGAAATTTGTTTTATTTTTCATAAAAGTTTGATATAAAATTAAATATTTCAGAAGAACATTTGAAATTGGGAGCACTTTCGATCCGGGGGCCCTGGGCAAAGTCCCCATTTGCTCATGCGATAATAAGGCCCTGCCCCCCCCCACCCAAATTTGGATTTTTGTTTAACTGAATGCCCATAATCGATATTTTTTTGAGAGAGATTTTATCTTTTACACCATTGGAGCCATCCCCAATTCTTCTTTCTGATCTAATCTATTGCTATTATTGCTTTTTGTTTGTTTGCAATTATGAGACGGCATGAGCCATTTTATTATTTCAATATTTTCATAATTTATTTGAACTAGTAATACTTTGAAGTGAAATTTAACTTTTTATTCAACATTTAAGTAAGACAAATTTTCAATTTCACTGTTTTTTTTTTTTAAATCGCTAGTTACTTATTGTCTTGCATTTTAGCACAAATATCCGAATATGAGAAATTCATGAGTCGCTAGCAATACTTCTACGTTTTAATTCAATCAATTTATTTATTTATTTATTTCATAATTTATTTGCAAAGAAACAAAATATCATAACAGTGATTTTGTCAAAATAAAAACATTTGGCGGTATACTTCGTTATTTAATTATTAATTTTAGTATTACACTGTGGCTCGAATATTCTTGTAACTAGTGCAATTCTAGGAGTAAAACAATTGTCGCACTTGAGCACCAACAATAACAGATTAAACCTCGGTTGAACATTTAAGAAAAGTAAAAATGTATGGAAAAACAATTGAACTCAGTTTGGGACTAGACACTTTAAACCCTTTAACGAACAGTGTTCCCGCTCTGGGGACACCAAACTCTGACGTTTTGACTGTTGTCACGAAGAATAGATTTGATTTCTATAAAAATAGTTGCGTGTGACACAGCTCCGCGAGAATCCTTTACTTTTTAGCACGTCATTTTCCGTAAAAAAAAAAAAAAAAAAAAAAAAAAAAAAAAAATTGTCACGATTATTTTTAATAGCACTGACATGTGCTCAAACATGGAAGAATGCGAGAACAGCTGGATAGATTGCCCAATGCTGAAAAAAAGGCAGCCGTTGCCATCGCTCGACTTAACTACCAGCAAGATGGCGGACGATCGAAACGTTCATCGCGTAGAGGGGTCTCTAGATCTGTGGCACTCGATGAACGTTTCGATCGTCCGCCATCTTGCTGGTAGTTAAGTCGAGCGATGGAAACGGCTGCCCTTTTTTTTGAGCATTGGGAAAGGGTTGCGGCTCAAAGGGTTAATTGAACAACTTTGTTAGTAGTCGCTACATGGCTGAAAGAAAATTAGCTATAAACACTACTTTCGTCCTTAAATTTGAAAAATAAAAATAGTTTATATTATTAGCTGAGTTAACAAACAAAATCTAGGTGCATTGTAGCAAAATCTGAATTTCAGCGGAAAGATATTTTTGTCTCAATCTTTAAGAGGATAACAACAAAACGAAAACACAGTTCACGGTTTCGAAAACCCAAAACGAAATATAAAAATCACCTGATAATTTTGTTAGCAAGAAAAATGTCTTTCTGCTATATGATCTTTTCGTCCCCTGTTTGTCTTTTTGTAGTAGTTCATTACCCCCTAAAAGTGTCACTGAGTAGCACAAAGTAAGGCCAGACAAAAACAATTCGTTCACAGAACACCGGATCGGGTTTTGATTGAGGCCATATCAGTTATGAGGTTTCCACGGTTCTTAGTAATACACCACTTGCACTGCGGCCTTCAGAACTAGTTAATAATTCTCCTCATTAGAGAATGGCTTAGGAAGGTCGATTATAGGTGGATGAAAAGCCAGATTTGTGCATTCAGATAAGAGTAATCGAAGTTTTGTCGGTCTTGACTACTTCAAGGAAATTTCCTCTGATGAGTTTATTCCAAAAGGGATATTACACTATGAGAGACCAATAATATAGAATCATCGAAAGAAAATTTGCCTTATTTCCTTCACCATGTTGAATTCAAATGTGACTGTCATTGCATACGGCAGGTATGGGCAACCTTCGGAAAGTTGCGGGCCAAAATTAAGGATAGTAGCGAAGTTGCGGAACAAAAGCCGGGGCGGGCAATATCCGGCCCGCGGACCGGAGGTTTGCCCGTATGTGGTATACGACAATAGAAAATAGTATCAGGTTGTAACGAAAGCTTTCCGCCAGATTTGCTTGAGTCAGCTCACGCAGTACCCAGCTATTGACCTTATATGTCAAGTTTATGCGATGCTTAGCGCCACTAATGGACATGACACTAAAGTCTGACTCTTTTAGCTAGCTCTTGTGGATGAATATTTTATCTTCTTCCACAAATTCTCGTAGTCGGGCCACATCAGCATCAGTAGTCCGGTCAGAGCGCTCTGCTTCTTTAATATCCTAGTCCTCGTTTTTGAACTTTCGGTGCCAAATCTTCACAGTGTCATATGATACAACAGTAGTACCTTAAGCTGTACACATGATTCAGTGTCATTCTGTAGCTGACCTTTTGCGACAGAACTGAGAGTAAATGATGGATCAATCTGGCAGCGTGCTAGTTCCATTTCAGAAACCTTATACTTAATCATAACGATATTGTTTTACGGATTTCACAACACAGTGCTCTAAAACATATCTTTTCTTTCAAATAACAAAAATCGTTTTACAAAATATTGGCAAAGACACCAACGCGAACTGCTTGTGCAGGCAATACTTGGAGTGGCGGAAAACTTTCGTTACAACCTAATATATGCTATAATTATTTGATTGTCAATTAGATGCAAACGTAAACATCCGGTTTAGAAGTTGAAAAGGGCACGTCCATTAGTTGTTGGGGGTACCAGTTAGATGTGCCCTTGCCGAATTACTTCAAAACGATATATTCTTAGAAGTTCCAGTCATTTTATTCTTTAGGAAATCTATATATACAAAGGCAACCACAAAATTCAGAAGCATATTATCAAATCATTTGAAATAAGAATAAAAATTCAATGAACAAGATTAAAGATGTGCATTCACTCCACTCGTTTTCTCCCCTCCTCGATCGGACTCCTGGCAGCTTGCCAGTTTTCCACGCTAAACACAGTCAGACAGTAAATATAGATACTGGGAATAACATTTACTATTTAATTGATTATGGTGCAGACAGAAAATAGTGCTTTTTACGTAACTCAATGCATAAAATTCAGCAGTGTCGGTGATACGGTCGGATATCCCTGCGGGAAGAATGAATCCTGAAAAAATTCCAAGTTGCTCAGTCGTTTCAAATTTTTATACAGTATCTTGCATAGGGCAAATGGGGACGTTGGAAATCTTCATATCTTCTTCACGGGACGGATTTTTTTACGGCTGCAACGGAGTTATCCTGGTTCTGGCAGAACGATTTTGCCAGTGGCGCATTTTCTTGCAATGTAGGCATGATGTGCAGTAAAGTAACTGATGCTCGTGTAGGATATCCGACTTCTTTTTATTCAAAGAATATTGTTAACCTGTGCGGTGCATCACAGCCAGCTGTGTCAGAAATGTTATTTAGCTCTGTGGCACGCAGTCGGCTATTCGATCGACTGCCATCTTGCTGGTAGTTAAATCGTGCGATGGCATAACGACTGCGCTTTTTCCACAATGGGAAATGGTTGCGCTTCAAAGGGTTAACTTCATGCCTGTAAAGCAAATGATGTTTCAAATTTTCAATAGAAGATACAGCCTGTTTTGGAAGCAATTACAACGGGCGCTAGAGAAAACATTTAACAAAATATGTCTACACTCAATATATTTAAGCTTCATCCACTTAAAATAGCTAACTTCACATTCAGTTTTTATCATATACCAAACTCGGAATTGCATTTTCTTCTACTAACGTGCGAAAAATTTTCGCATTAGAAACGTTTCTTTTCAATGGAAACATCTCCTCTTATATCAATCTTTGACGCAGATGAATTCATTTTATTTGTCAAAATAAGAACTGGGTAATCTAGAAGAACTATTTTAAACTAATTGGAATCACAAATTTTCTTTCAAAGCCTGATAACTATGATTTCAGTATAACGTAATTGTCATTTCTCGTATTTGTCACGCAAATGATTATTTTTTTTTCTCTCGGAAATAAAATGGAGCTGAAAATAGCAAAAAATCGCTTGAAAATGTATGAACAAGTGGCTTTTTAGATTTTTAAACTAGCGCAGATTGTTTTCTACATAATTATACATAATTATAAAAAAATTCAAGCGGATCGTACAAACAGTATAGATGTTATTGTGCTTAACTTTTTAATCTTTTTGGAAAAATAGTGATAAAAGTTTTATCTTGGAGTTATTATCCGGAATTGTTACAGAATCAGTAAGTCCGTAACTCAGGGATCAGCGGACTATATATGTAATACACTATCTACCAATAAGTAATTGGACGCTTGTGATAAAAGAGTTAAGCACAATTTATTCATATTCAGTAATTGGTAGAGCCTCCACCTGAGACAATTACAGACTTAACTCTTTAGGTGCTTTTCACAAGTGGTTGGATCATGAACAGTGTTATTTTTTTACAATGGGCTTGGAGAAGACATGTAAGTTCTTTCACCAATTTTGGACGGTTGCTGTACCCCTTAATTCGGCAATCCAACTCGTCCCAGAGGTTTTCTATAGGATTCTAATCTGGATTCTGGGCACGTCAGTCCAGTCGGTTCACTCCATTGTAATCATACCAATCCATGGTGGATCTCGCAACATGGCAAGTGGCGTCTTCATCCTAGAAGTAAGAATGATCCAACCCCTAAAATTGCCAGAGCGTAGGAAGCACAATGTTGTCTAGAATATTGGAGTAGGAGTCGTCATTGAGCATACCATGAATTGGAATCAAGGGTCCTAGTCCATACCACTAGGCTAAAATTCCACCTCCGCCAAACTTTACTGTAGACGCAATGCATTCTGGCAAAAGGTGTTCTCCAGACATACGCCAAACCCAGACTCTGTCATCGGACTGGTAGAGATTGAACCTTGATTCATCACTTCAGGGAACCTGTTTACACTCATTTACGGTCCAATTTAGACGTGCCTTAAACCGCCTCAACCGAGCAGCGTGGTAGGATTTTGTTATTAAAGGCTTGTGGGTGGCAGCCCGACCTGGAAACTAAGGGCTCGTTCAATAATTCACCGGTTGGTTATGTGCTGGTGCTACCGGTTATGGTAATGCTTTGGTTAAGTGACGTCACGGTAGTCAACCGGTTTCGGTCATCCTCACCCGATGCCAAGCCAAGAAAACATAAATATATATTGGCAACACCTCTCTAATAACCGGAATAAGCCACTTTGCCAGCAGGGTCGTTCTGGTTGTTCTCTGGTCACGCTGAGCTGACAACCACTACATGACCGAAAAGTTTTAGAACGAGGTTATTTTTAGAGCTCCGCCCAACGCTCTCGTCATGCACCGGTGCACAACCGGTGAATTATCGAACGCGCCCTAAGCAATTCTGCTTCCTTGCCGATGGTATTTATCGAAACAACAGTCCCGGTTGCTTGTTGGAACTCATGGAGTATGTGAGCCATTGGTTTGGTGCTGTTTTTCCAATTTCTTTGGACCACACTAGTAGGTCTCTATCTCTTAGTTTTGTGGGTTCGCCAGGTCGCAGGACATTCCGACAGTTACTACTCACCTTCCACTTCTTAATCACAAAATCGACTGTCAATTTTGGAATGTTTAACTCACTAGATGTGTCTCTTAAATATCGGCCATTTCTATGATATTCGACTATCCAAATACTTTTTGGTCGACAGTGTTTAAAACCATTTGTGTTATAGCGCCACCTATAGATGCATTTTGGTGTTATTTATTTAAATAAATCTCAAGCGCAGTATCTGAATTATCTGTAATCAGAATTTTGTCTCATTTTGACCAATAGAACGCATTTTTAGTGTCTCAAAGTGAGCAACTTATTTCTTGCTGATCCTGTACACCAAAAAATACAGATAAAAAAAAAGTAACTTTGAATAAAATAATGTAAGAGTAAACTATATAATTCATCTTACTCTCATGTTTGCATTCTATCCTAGTTTCTATTTAATTTACATGCCTATTGATTACCTGTTCCCTCAGTAAATTACCTAAATGAAAAAAAAAAAAGCTCGTTCAAACAATAGATAATAAAGATTATCTATCGGTCTGGCGCTGTGCAGTCTCTGGAGTTCTGATTTATGCAAACAATAGGCTAATGGGAAGAAATTCTATTTGAATAGAGACAAAGGAGTTATGGAAAAGATGAATCAAGGGAATTTTTGAATGGCTCAATTCAGTTGAGTCATCTGTGTACTAATATCACAATGTCACAGCATGTATATCTCGGCGAACAAAGGTTTTCTTTCATTGAGCCGCCGCATGTAATTGTTAATACAGTAAATGTACAGGCTAGTATAATTAGTGTTGGTGTATATTTTACGATATTTTTTTTAATGTGTGAAAAAATATTTGTATATTATAAATCGATTAAAAAATATTGAAACACTTTACATTATATGTGCCTGCTTTCAAACTATGATAAAACATACAATAGTAAGGGAATGTTCTAATGTACGTGTGCAGAAGCTTGTTTTTAATTTATAATGAAATGTTTTTGAAATTTTGCTTGATTTAAGGTGTCTATATTGGTGTATATAAAAGCTAAATATAGTTAACATGTGCCTCACAACAATTGTAAAGCTGTTTTAGTAGCTGATTTTAATAATATTTTAGCTCTAAAGAAATATTTTGTGGAACAAGGAAAACAAATACAGCACACTCGTGGACTGTGACGTATGTTCCAACGTAATGAGAGAAAGACGCCTAATAGGGCCGAAACATGGTTTATAATGCACTTTCCAATCAGTATTTATAAAGGTGAAGTATAGTTAGAAGATGCCTGACGAAGATCGCGAAACAGTTTTAGAAGGCGATTTTATCATGAAGAAGTGTCGTTTTATGGCACAAGAAAGACAAGCGGCACATTCATGGATTATGATGCACATTCCAACGTAATGCAACAAGGAAGACAAATAGGCCTGACACATAGATTATGGTACACTTTCCAACGTAATGAATAGCAAGGGAAAAAAATAGGCCAACCCAGGGTTTAACCCAGAAATATTTCAGAGGTGGGGGGGGGGATATAAAATAAATCTTGAGTAAATAAACTAAATTTTTTCACGACTTAAAACTAATGCTAACTAATCAGAAAATTTCAAAGGGGCGGGGGGAAACTATACACGATTGCCTGGACCGACGCATGGACTATGATACGTTCTCAATCTATAATAAGAATTTCAGATTTTCTTCTATTTCTTTTAGATATTTGTTTTGATAATGTTTTAGTATGTGTAGAATAGGTCACATTTCTCAATAAACGACAAAATATTCTTAGTTCCGAACGTGCTGCCACTAAACATAAGTGTAATTTGTAGGGTCCAAAAAGTACGCGTTACCAGAAATTAATTCCGCAATTTTTCCGTCAGGACAGGTTTACCGTGGTAATAAATCATAATTTAATTTCAGCCATGGTTCACAGTAGCTAAACTAGCATTCACTCCCAATTTTCTTTTCGACACAAAACTTTTAAACTGATAGTTTTAAACTATAACTAGAAATTGACAAACTACCGAACAAATTAAAAAGTTTAAACGGTTTAAATAATTACTTTCCGCAAGAATGTTGACATGATTTATCGTTCTACGTTTGTTATCTGGCTGGAGAATCTTTTGTTCCACCTGCTACTTTTTACTGTTTTTAAAAGTTCTTTTTCCTTGTTTGCTGACAATGAATAAAACATTTTTTAAAGTTTCGACAAATCTCTCTAACTCATCGCAATAAATTATTACTTATCAGGCTTTTTTTTTAAACTGATCTTAACCTTTTGAAGCGCAACCCTTTCCCAATGCTGAAAAAAGGGCAGCCGTTGCCATCGCTCGACTTAACTACCAACAAGATGGCGGACGATCGAAACGTTCATCGCGTACCACAGATCTAGAGATGCCACAGATCTAGATCTGTGCTAGCACAGCCGGCTGAGTCAAAAAAAGGGTCTCTAGATCTGTGGCACGTGATGAACGTTTCGATAGTCCGCCATCTTGCTGGTAGTTAAGTCGAGCGATGGCAACGGCTGCCCTTTTTTCAGCATTGGGCAATCTATCCAGCTGTTCTCGCATTCTTCCATTTTTCAGCAGATGTCAGTGCCGTTAAAAATAATCGTGACCATTTTTTTACGGGAAATGACGTGAAATGACGTACAGATTCCGTATTTTCTCTTATTTCTTTATTTGTGCTCATCTGCTATCTTTTAAGTCAATTGCCGATGGTAGGGGAAAAAATGATTAGTGATATTTTTAGACATTTTTAGCGATTTGTCTCTTCGATTCAGGGACTTTTCCGATAAATCTAAAAGTAATTTTTGCAAAATTTTTTTTAACTTTTAAAACACGGTTAAAAGCGAAAAACACATACTTGTGACAGCCATTTCTATCGAAGAAATTTCAGGTTTTGCTCTATCCGTTGTTACACTACAAATATTCAAAATACCATATCAATATGTTTGGAATTTGTATGGATTTAAAATACTTATTAGTATAATAAATGCGGGAAATTAAATTTTCATACTTGTCCTAAATCGATATTAATTTTTAATTAACAAAATTAACTAATTTCATGTGTAGTATGAAAGCTATCAGAGTTACACATTCCTTTTTAATCAAAAAGAATATCATAATCAATATTTTTGCCTATTTTATTTTTCTTACTTTTAATACAAAACAGTTTTAAGAATCTAAACATTATTTTATTTTTGAAAAATACTTGAAATATTTTAAATAATTTTGTAAAAGTTAAGAATATTTTTAAAACTGATTTCAGAAAATTTTACCAAGAGGTATCGTCGAACTGATGTAGGCAGAGAAACATTCTACCGCACTTTGGATCCGGGTTCGATTGGGTGTCTGTGTCACGATGATGACCTCCTATTTGGTGCCTCTTCACAAATAGCCTTCTCATTCGATTCGAACCCCCCTCCCCTATCTAAAGCTTTATGTGCCAGTCAAAACTGTCACAGGCCACACAATGGGGTAACATTTACCCCACGCGAGTGCTTAACCCTATGAGGCGCAACCCTTTCCCAATGCTGAAAAAAGGGCAGCCGTTGCCATCGCTCGACTTAACTACCAGCAAGATGGCGGACGATCGAAACGTTCACCGCGTGCCACAGATCTAGGGACCCTTTGATCTTTAGAACACAGATTTAGGCACAGCCAGCTGTCGTCAAAAAAAGGGTCCCTAGATCTGTGGCACGCGATGAACGTTTCGATCGTCCGCCATCTTCTGGTAATTAAGTCGAGCGATGGCAACGGCTGCCCTTTTTTCAGCATTGGGCAATCTATCCAGCTGTTCTCGCATTCTTCCACTTTCAGCAGATGTCAGTGCTGTTAAAAATAATCGTGACACTTTTTTTTACGGGAAATGACGCGCTAAAAAGTAAAGGATTCTCGTGGAGCTATGCCACCCGAAACTATTTTTATAGAATTCAAATCTATTCTTCGTGACTGGCAACAGTCAAAACGTCAGAGTTCGGTGTTCCCAGAGCGGGAACCCTGCGCATTAAAGGGTTAAAGACATCCTTGAATACTGTATTCACTTCGCATTTCAAGAGCATATATATCCAGTCTGGCAACACAAACTTTCCTCAAACAAATAATGCATCACTCACGTTCCAGTTTTCTCGCGTCGTATTTTTCTCGTTCGAATATTTTCGATTGAAAACTCTGAAGGTGATTGGTGATTTTTTTTTTTATTACTTCTTCTTCTTCAGCACGTGGAAAAAAAGAAAACTAATCAATCGATTGAAAGCGATCTTTTCTTCGGCTTTCACCTGCCCCCCTTTTCTTCTTATTACCTCGAAATATTTGCGTCAAGTCCTCTTTTTACCTGGAACAACGCAATGATGCCGCCGTGGGGCGAGGAAAGAAAGAGATGAAAGATGAAAAAAAAAAAAAAAAAAAAAAAAGAAATAACGGCAGTGAAGCCGCGCGCACAGTTGTTCATGTGAGGAAAAAACTGTGTTATGGAAAAGGAATCAAGGTCGAAGGAAGAAAAGGGTAGCTAGCGTGTTTAAATGGTAACGTCATCGGTGGGTTTATAAATGTGCTCGTATGCCGATGGAATTTGTGTAGGGTGTGAAGAAAAAGGGGTTATTGAGATGTAGATTTGAGCGTAGATAGGGTCTTCATGAGACGGGAGTGTCGTAAATGTCTGGCCAAGCCCTGATTAACCTCTAACCTCTGGATCAATTCTAGATGATTGACCTCCTACGTGAAGTTATTATTTGGTTGCCCCTATCTATCACATTTAAAAAAAAATAAAACTACAATCGTAGGTCTCTAATTTGCCATGGTCATTTAATCCTTTGAGGCGCAACCCTTTCCCAATGCTGAAAAAAGGGCAGCCTTTGCCATCGCTCGACTTAACTACCAGAAAGAGGGTGGACGATCGAAACGTTCATCGCGTGCCACAGATCTAGAGACCCTTTTTTGACGACAGCTGGCTGTGCCTACCAGCAAGAGGGCGGACGATCGAAACGTTCATCGCGTGCCACAGATCTAGAGACCCTTTTATGACGACATCTGGCTGTGCCACGTTCATCGCGTGCCACAGATCTAGAGACCCTTTTTTGACGACAGCTGGCTGTGCCGCACAGCCAGATGTCGTCATAAAAGGGTCTCTAGATCTGTGGCACGCGATGAACGTTTCGATCGTCCACCCTCTTTCTGGTAGTTAAGTCGAGCGATGGCAAAGGCTGCCCTTTTTTCAGCACTGGGCAATCTATCCAGCTGTTCTCGCAATCTTCCATTTTTCAGCAGATGTCAGTGCTGTTAATAATAATCGTGACCATGTTTTTACGGGAAATGACCTGCTAAAAAGTAAAGGATTCTCGTGGAGCTATGTCGCCCGCAACTATTTTTATAGAAATCAAAGCTATTCTTCGTGACTGGCAACAGTCGAAACGTCAGAGTTCAGTGTTCCCAGAGCGGAAACACTGCGCGTTAAAGGGTTTAATTAAGTTCCGATTGTGAAGTCATTCGAAACTCGTCCGCATCTTACCTAAAACGAAGTTCATCCATTTTGGTATCTCGTCTGTACCGGATAGATTACTAAATATTCTTTTAAGCTACGATGACGTCAAAATTATGTCACAAATCCGATTGTTCGTTAAAAAGAACATGACAAATTAGAGCCTGTATTACGATAATAAAATTTTCAGAAAAAGGGATAGAGCAACGTACATGGGGAAAAAATGAGTCAGATTTATTGATCGAAAATTTAAATTATAGATGACTTATACCAGTAAGTAGAGAGCATATAGTTGTGCCTTTATTATAACAATATCTGAAGTCTTCCAAAACGAAATCGTGTATAAGATAAGAATTTGAAAAAAAAAAATACGTATGAAATGTAGTTTAATGTTTCTGTAATGCAGTCGAACAGTTTACTAACATATTTGATAGGATAAAAACACTTAGTAGATTTCGTGCTTAGCAGATGTGTGCGGTACATACTTAGCACATATGGCAATGACATATGTGCTAAGTGTATGTACCTGACCAAAGATGTACCTGACAGATTACCAAATTTTCCTTTAAGCTACGATGACGTCAAAATGATGTCACAAAATCGATCGTTCGTTAAAAAGAACATGACAAATTTGAGCCCGTATTACGATAGTAAAATGTACGATAGTAAAAAGTGCCAAAGTGCCCTTTTTCTTGATCTCTCCCTTTGTCTTGAGGTGACCTACAAAATTCTTTACTAAGATTTTTAACATTTTTGAACGTGTTCATGATTTCGGTTTGCCTATCTGTCTATTCTTCCATGCTGAATTGATTACTTCGAAATTTATAAATGCTATTTATACCAATCCCTTATAATTGAATGTATCTCATTCAAATATTCGGCGATTAAACGTTTCCAGTTTTCAGAACTTTCTCTTTTTATTTATTTTTTTTTGGTTTGCCAAACATGAAAAAACTACGGACATTTAATGTTTGAAATTTTTTCGGAATAAAAAAAATTGAATTTTAGAAAATTTTGTCTTGGGTATTACTGAAAACGACTGAAGTGAATTAAGTGCGATGTTAAAAATATACCCGTGAATTGATCGAAAGTGAAATGGCAGCAAAAGTTCCCAGAAAATGTCCCTTTTTCTGTCATTTTTCCGTTTCGAAGAATGTAGCAGGCAACTTTTCGTTAAGATTATAATTAAGAAAAGAAAAAGAAAAACGAAGGTGAAGTGATAGGTTGAAGTAAAGATTTTTTTTTTTTTAGTCTTACTTGGTGACTTGGAATTTTGTTTCATGAGTTTTATAAGTTAAATCATGTCATTAGTGACGCAGGTGTTTAATTAAAACATTAAATCATCATGTCTGTGTCACGTGACCAGTGATTTCACTTATAAATTTCATTCCCGTTTCAGTCATGGAAAAAAGCAAAAAACCTTCACTTCAACTTTTAGGTACAATTCACTAAGTCAAGTTAGCAAATTGGGTGTAAAAGTAGCAGTCTCTTACCCGAAAGGCCAAGGGAAATGAATTCCAGAGATGACATTTTATTTTTTAAACTACAATCGTAGCAAAGCCAAAAATTACTCTATAGGTTCTTCGAGAAGTTTTGCAGTGGCCTAGTCGCTAAAGCTCTGTCCCCATAAGAGCACGGAAAGTGAAGAAGCACCAGCTTGGTCAGTGCTTGGGTGGGTGCAAACTTCTCTCTGCTGGACAGCTGTAGAACTGTGTATGCTAAAGGGAGCTGGTGCACGTAAAATCTGTTGTGGCTCCAAAGTCCTCCATGTTTAAATGATACTTCTGGGGGTTCCAATCCAGGTGTTAGGTCTTCAAGGGTTCAAGATTAGGAGACCACTCGTAAGAAACAATGCTGGTCTGCTTAACAGGCGCCTCCATAATGAAATGTCCAACATCTGCGTCTGTCGTAGATATCAAGCCTACAATAGGCCGCTGACCCGGATATTAGAAAGAAAAAAAAGATTTTTCGAGAATGGAAATATGAAAAATCGAACGAACATTTTTTTTTTTTCTTCTAGCCCTTTATTCGCGAATTCAGGGATATATTATTAACTGTAAGAAATTTTGTTGCATGATGGGTGGTTACTGAATTTAAAATGCAGGCTTTCAACTTTCTTTTTCTTTTTTTATATATTTATTTTATTGTATTTTACTTTATTTCATTTATTTATTTTTGAGGTATGAGGTAGACTTGTGAAAAAGCGTTGCAGCGTTAAATACAGACTGATTGCAATTATAAAACACTAGCTGAAGTACCCGTCCTCGACGGGTTAGTGAATGAAAATTTCCAAAAAGCAAGAACTTTCGTCAGCATTGTAGGAGTACACAGAATGGATGGAGTATGTTGCCAAAGTAAAGAAAGCGAAGTTATAATTTTCATGTATTGTTAAAATATTACAGGTTAGAGTGTAACTAAGTAATATCATTTCATTCGCTTTAGTCGTAATTATGTGATGCGCGAACGAATATTTACGCATATTGAAATAATTTTCGCAAAATATTAAAATTTAATCAACATTTTTGAAAAATTTGAAGCCTAGAATTTAAGTTGAGTGACAACCTATCCTGTTTCATTCCCTGCAGTCTTTATTTCGTGATGCTGGAACAAATTTTCAGCATTTTAAAACAATTTTCGAAAAATCTCAAAATGTAAGCAAAATATTTTTAAAATTCAACGCCTATAAATTAAGATTAGCAACTACCTATCATATCACTCAATTTCGTATCATTCGTATTAGTCGTTATTACGTGATGTTTGAAGAAATATAAACGTATTTTGAGAGAATTTTCACAAAATCTCAAAATCTAATAAAAATGTTTAAAAATTGGACTCCTATAGTTTATCTTGAGCAACCATCTATCGTGTGACCCAATTTCATATCATTCGCTTTAGTCGTTATTACGTAATACGGGAACAAAGATTCACTCAGTTTTAAACGATTTTCACAAAATCTCGAAATCTGATGGATTTTTTTAATTAGATGCTTATAGTTTAAGGTGAGTGACCACCTATCATTTCACCAAATATCATTTTTTCACCTTTGCAGTTATTACGTGATGTGCGAACACAAATTTACGCAGTTTGAAATGATTTTCGCAAAATTTCAAAATCTAATCAAGATTTTTTAAAAATTCGACGCCTATGTTTTAAGTTGAGTGACCACCTATCATGACACCCAATTTCATATCATTCGCTTAAGTCGTTTTTGCGTGATGCTTGAACACAAATTTACGCAGTTTGAAACAATTTTCGCAAAATCTCAAAATCTAATCAAGATTTTTTTTAAATTCGACGCCTATGTTTTAAGTTGAGTGACAACCTATCATGACACCCAATTTCATATCATTCGCTTCAGTCGTTTTTACGTGATGCTTAAACAAAAAAAGCGTCACGGACAGAATGACAGAATGACAGAATGACAGACAGACAAACTTTTTTTTGAGGGTCGCATCGGATTCCCGGGTGCTTGAAACGGATAGAAATCGCAAAATTTGTGAATTCCAAGAAATGTACAGACAAAAGTCTAATTTTATTTATATAGATTTCCTAGGTAATTCTCTTTTCAATTTAATATTACTTTCAATTTAATATTCAATTTGATAATACTATCGACTTCCTGTCGAATTTTAAATGACCTAATATTGAAAATAAAATGTTTTCTCTATTGACAATTTTATTCAGAAAGTTGTTCTATTGCTTGTTAACCTGGAAACATTTTAACGATACAGGGAATTGATTACTTGTTTTCTATACTATTGTCAGTATGCACTTGCATTCCTTATACTCCTACAATGCAAAAGCAAATTCAACCTTTTAATTCACATTCGTGATCGACAGGTATTTCAACCGAGTTAGGTATATCTGTAAGATATATTTACTTGTCGGTTTCACATATTTTCCTCAAAAATTAAACTCCCATTGTTTTCACTTCAAACCATTATCATTTGTGCAATCTGGGACGGAAGCTGTACTGAAACCTTGTAGCAAATAACTTGTGTTAAATGTAAAAGAATTCACAAAATATATCTAATCTCGATATGCTATCATTTTTTGGATACAGAATCTATACCGTATAATGACACCTTCGCAGAAATGATTTTCAATAAACGTGAGCAAAACACTGATAAATATGATTATCAGGGAGTTTAATTATAAAATGATAGATGGAAAAGTATTATAGGCATAAAACTGATACAAAGGACGTTAAATAGCGCTGCAAAACATTGTCAAGCACATATCTTAACTGTTATGCAACTGTTATCTAATTGATCATGTGCAAGCCAGCTGTTTGTCACCTTACGTAAGATCTGTTTGTACTTAAATTTTAGTTCGTTACATGAAATTAAGAAGCAGTTTAATTTGGAAATTTCCAATAATGTAAAATTACGAAAGTTAATTAGTTAAAGAGCCACTTTCATTGAATCATTTGAAACTATAAACCGATATTGCCTGTACTTTTCAATCAAATGACATTTCTTAAAATTCCCTTTTATGTGCAAAGTTATCAGTTCAACAATGCTCCCAGGTAGCACACAGGTTCTTTGAACGTGCATTAACGTTCAGAAAACGTTCCCGGAACGTTAATAGACTTCCAGAGAACTTTTGTGTACTGCTTGAGTTAAGAGACAGAAATGACAAACATTTTTGTTTTATTTCACGTAAAAGCCCGGTATACAGAGGGGAATTTGAAACTCTGAAGAAAATATGAAAGCTATGCAGACAGAGTATATCAAGTCAGTGCCGGATACAGAATATTTTTAGGACGGATAATTTTTAAGAAAAGCTTGTTTGACATAAAAAAATCTGGAGTGACTCCACTCGGCCTTCCGAACACTTACGATTAAGATCATTAACAAGCATTTAAATAAATTTCAATCGATGAATAATTCAGCAAAAATTCTTATTCAATTTGAACTCAACCCAATGTACCGTTTAAACGCTAGCGCACTTTCAAGAATTTCCCATAGGCCATAAGTTAAAGAAATCTTTGTCGTAGCCCTGTAAAAATACTATTAAGTCCTATACACACCAAAATTAATACCGGTCTTACGATGGTGACTTATAACATATATACCCAATTTGAGCTCAATCGAGGAGCTATCGTGTTCAATCTCTCTCTCTCTCTCTCTCTCTCTCTCTCACACACACACACACACATCTCGTAAAAATAGGATAAATGAATTCAGAAGATCACAAAACGTGTAAATACGCCAAAATCTCGAAGTCGAATTTTTTCATGATTACAATACTTTCCTTACATGCTAAATATTCGGAACGTAATAACATGGTGTAATAAGCGGAAAAATTACGCTAAAGCAATGTAACTATTATTCGGCGAGACTAATTTAAATAAAAAAAGCCTTATATCAACTCAATGAGCTGTACAATGAAGCAAAATACTACTCTAAAGCAATGTGTTTGGGGGAGGGGAGCGGGAGCCCCCTAGCCTTTCCTTTGATCCGCCCCTGTGTCATGTGATCTTCGAATCATAATTCGAAATACTGTGGATTGGCGCTACAACGCGATCTGACTAACGCGAACTTCTCGCCTGCATCACGAAATTTTCGCCAATAGTAAGAAGCATCAGTAAAAGCACGGATTACAATATTATTCTGTGCAGTACGGCGCAGTTATAATAATTATTGCTATTACAGTACAATGCAACATTAATTATTACTATAGAATATAGTACTATTATTAAAAGGGTGCATTTTATTATTATTACTGTATAGTGTAAGTACGGTGCTGTACTTGATGTCTCTTTCTCACCTGCTGGTCATAAATTTTGTGCATTTACAATACTGTACAGTACTGTGCAGTGTTATGTTGAATAAAACGGCTTTTTTTAGATACATTGTTTATTCATTGCTTCCTGTGTGAAAAGATAATATATAGTTAGGGAGCGGCTTAAAGCAGTTTGAGGGCTGTTTATACGTGTATAAAATGACTGTGTATGTGACTATATGTGTATGTACTCGACTTAACTACCAGCAAGATGTCGGACGATCGAACCGTTCATCGCGTGCCACAGATCTAGAGACCCCTTTTTTGACGACAGCTGGCTGTGCCGCACAGCCAGCTGTCGTCGAAAAAGGGTCTCTAGATCTGTGGCACGCGATGACCGTTTCGATCGTCCGACATCTTGCTGGTAGTTAAGTCGAGCGATGGCAACGGCTGCCCTTTTTTTAGCATTGGGCAATCTATCCAGCTGTTCTCGCATTCTTCCATTTTTCAGCAGATGTCGGTGCTGTTAAAAATAATCGTGACCATTTTTTTACGGGAAATGACGCGCTAAAAAGTAAAGGATTCTCGTGGTGCTATGTCACTCGCAACTATTTTTATAGGAATCCAATCTATTCTTCGCTACTGGCAACAGTCAAAACGTCAAAGTTAGGTGTTCCCAGAGCGGGAACACTGCGCGCTGAAGGGTTAAAAACCATTCAATCATGCCTTGGGTCCGGGATCGAATCCCGGCTTGGGTATGGATGTTAACTTGGTCGTCTCTTCATAGAAGTAACGATAAGTGGGCAGTGTAAAGTGAAAAAATGTTCAAATAAATTTGGAAATAAGACTCCGTTAAGACAAAAAGTCCTCTCGTTAATATTCAAAAAGTGACACTTTTTAAATTTGCATACGACCCCCGTACAAAACAACTCCCGGTTAGTAAAATGTGTCCCATACACTCATGGGGTGCCATACGAAGTTTGAGAATTGTATCATAAAAAGCGTCAGGGATATGAAGATAATTATAATGCTGACTTAAACCGCTTTTCCATGGCTCTCGAAGGGAAAAAAAGTCACGTGGAATGATCGCATTTCAGGGGTTGTACAGTAATTACGAAAGAAAATCTTTTTTTTCCACTCTTTCAATAAACGTTTACATTCAAAATCATGTATAGTCCCCGATCCTCTTCCTTTAAAGATATCTCTGCGACGTTGTATGATGAAAGGCTGAAATTTGGTGCATATCTCATGAGTGTATGGGCCACAATTTACTAATTGAGAATGTTCTTGTACGGGGGGTCGTATGCAAATTTAAAAAGTGTCACTTTTTGTAAATGAAAGAGAGGAATTATTTCTTAACGGAGTCTTATTTTCCGGCCTTATTTTCAACATATTTTTTCCAATTTACACTGCCCACTTACCTCCAATAGATAAAGAGTTAAAGCCCGTTACCACCTTTTTGGGGCACCCATGTATACTATATATCAGAGGTTCCCAAACTGGGTGCCGCGGCAGCCTAGGGTGCCACGAGCGTATGTCAGGGGTCAAGAAAAGTTGGAGTATAATCAAATAGTTTCCTCTGAACCGGTATCTTCAAGAAAGTGAGCCAAGCCGATCACTAAGTGGGCTCAAAAAAAAATATTTCAGTCAAGTTCAAGACTGTCCTGTCCCCCCTCTCTTTTATAGGAACTCCCTGAAATGGGGGTATTGCCAAAATTCTATATCTCTTTCCCAAGAGAGTACTTTCTTGATAGCCCTATAAACAAACAAACAAAAAATAACGTAAAATGCATCCAAACTGCTTCATTCTAACCTTCTTATTCATATTGCTTTAAAGGAAATCTGCCGCGAAAATTTTTAGCCTGACAAGGGTGCCGCGGGGAAAAACAGTTTGGGAACCCCAGCGTATATATACATCGGCATGTGCGTAATTTTTACAGTCCGTCTTAATACTGTGACGTGAGCTCGCATGCATATGTCTTTCGACACCTGCATCATGCATGATTTCGAATACGCAGCTGTCCTTTGATTCAGCTGACATAAGGTGCCTACTATTTTTTTTCTTTTAAGTTCATAAATTATCTGCGATTCGTGTTATGTGACCATGTGATATGGCACATCACAAAAACAAAAAGAAATTTGACAAAGGTTGGTGGGATCTTTTATTGCGTCTCACAAATTAGACACCCGATTTGACCGATGGAGGGAATCACGATGCGGTGCCGTCACGTGACATTGAACATCCAGAGGTATGGGACAGCGAGGCCTTGACTTTATGGAAGACCGATAACTGTGACTCGATTCATTCAGTCGTAACTAAATAGGACTTGGTCGATGGATTTTTGATATCAAATAAATGATTGTGCCGTTATATTCGTGAGTGAGCCAACAATCAAACAAGTAATTAAAAAAAAGTTAAGTCAATTCCTACCTAGGTCAGCAAAGAAAAATTTTATTTTAGTTACTTTTTATTAAATTAATTAATTAATTAATTATTAATTAATGCAGGACCGTTTGTGAAGCAAGGATAGATAACGTTAATCTAGTTTGTTTAGTTTATTGCTTTCATTCCTTTTTAATCCCACGTAACAGGATCTAAAATTAATTCAGTTAATTTAATTAATAAATTAATATTTGAAAAAAACTGTATTAACATCAAGTGTCATCCACTACAAGTTTAAAAAATATATTTGAACTTGAGTGGATGTATAAAAAGTATTTTATGAACAATTGAAAATTTGTACAAGATACATAAATATATATAAGGAGTGTGTGAACTAATAGTAGGAATTGAATAATACTATTACGAATTTTTGGGGTGACCTGAACTTTGGAGATTACATATCATCTAAAATTCGAATTTTGAGCTTCAAGTAATTAAAATTGGCATTTTCTTGCATAAAATCTGTTAACTATAGAACACGAGAAAGGGGAGCTTTGGGCGTCCCCATTTTTTAACATAGGGTTTTCTCAAATTCTCGCGAAATATCGACAATATCGCTTAGCTAACTTCAGTTTTGGGGACTTATTTTTGGCGCCAAATATGACGACATTTTGCCAAAAAGTCGCCAAGCGTGGCGGAATACATCCCACAGATCGCCCCCAAAACATCGCCAACAATTTCAACTCCCCTCCTTTTCAAGAACTGAGCAACGTGGGATGAGGGGGGGGGAGCAGTAAACTTTAGGGCTGCTATAGCGACACGTGGGAAGATACGGCGTGGCGAAATTTGGCATGATTTTATTAATGGAGACTGTAAAGTTTGCTTCCCTGCATTGGTAATGCGCAAGAGCATTAATATTACTCAATTGCATTTCTATTGCGCCAGCAAATAACTGGAGACTTCTGGAAAATACTAGCAGACGAAAGTTGCAGAATGTTGCCGTAACCTCAGCGGATGGTATGAAAGAGGAGGATACTCCAGGGATAGTGGTTTGTTATTGGATGCTCATTGAGTCCCACTGCATTTAATCTCTGTATTATGTGCGTTTGCAAGCGATCTTTCACTTTCTTTGAGAAGCTGATTTTTGAATGTCGTTTGTGAAGGCCTCATTGTTGTATGCTGAGGAACAGATGACAGTTTTCCTCGAGAAATTTCAGAGTTTTTAGCCAGTGCAAGAATTTTATTGTGGGAGAAATACATCACCTGAAGAAGCTTGACTTACGCTGGCTGTTGTAAAGTGTGTTATTGATCATTAATTTCTGTGAACTGTTAACCTACTGAGGACTGTTCGCCGAATTGCTAGAACCAATAAAATTTGTGTCAAAACTTGTCAAAGCACTGGACTGTTTACTGGAACTATCTATCTACACTGTACTTTTATGCTACAAACCTGCAAATTAAGCAGAGTTTTCTGCAAAAATTTGTAGATAGATAGAAAGGTGTGAGTTGATAAGTAGAGAAGTAGGAAAAATAGATATTTAAATTGAGAGATTGCTCAATAAGTTGATAGGTGATACACTGAGCTTCACTTTTTCATTGAATAAATAACGAAGTAAATAAACAGATTGGTCGAACAACTGATAGATGAATTGAGGTTAGAGAAGGAGATACATAGGCAAAAAATCACATATTGATCAGTTATTGATAAATAGATGCATTGCAGTTATTTATCTGTTGACATACGGATAGACTGCACAAGAGATCGGTAGTTAAATGTGGATGAACAAGGATAAACTCCCTGTCCCTATTAATGTGACCACCAGCAGATATAATTTTCACTTTCCAAGCATGTACCGTGTAAGGGAAGTATTGTAATCATGAAAAAATTCGACAGTGACATCTTGATGTATATGCATGTTTTGAGGTATTCTCAATTCATTTATGCGATATTTTAACGTGATGTATGTGTGTGAATATGTATGGGCATGTAAGAGAACACGATAGCTTCCAAACGGCGCATTCGATTGATCTCTGGCATATATTGTTACGAATTTTTGGAGTGGTCTGCTCCTCTAGGATTAAATTTAAATTTAAGCTAAAACACGTATCCTGAGCGTCAATGAATTAAATTTTGCATTTTGTTGCATGCAAATTGCTTAATCTTTGATAGACTAATGTTCCTAATTGGGAATATTATACTAAATATTTATTGAAAAATTACGTTTTAGCAAAAGTGACTTGAAAAATTAGCAGATGTAGCTAAAAGATGACTTTAGTTTTTGAAACAGAAGTTGCTTTTCTATCACTATTGGGAACCAGGTCAAAAAAGTCATAAAAATAGCCATTTCCATAAATTTTTATTGAACTATCTTGATAACTCCCACCCCCCTCAAACTTAATTCATATCTTTACTTAAAAGTTTAAAATTAAACCTTTCATTAACTCTTAATATTTCACTTATTATTTAAGCTACCCATCTGTATATTCCGTTTTGAAAACAATGTAAATGTATAGTCAGAAATGACCTATGTTCCCAATTGGGAACACAAAGAAAATTGTATGCATATATATTTTTTACAGATTTAAATGACTAATATACTTTAACTAACGCATTAATAACTAGAAGACAAAATATGCAAAAAACTACTTTAAAATATTCGTGGATCTGAATTCGATATGTGAAAGGTTAACTAGAACGCGAGATAGGGACCTTTAAGTTTACAATAGGATTAACAAGAGGGCGATTTCACGCCAAATGTTGGCGATATCACTTATCTGAGTTCAGTTTTGGGAACTTTATTGAAAGAAGGATGGATAATTAGTTTAATAGATAGATTAAGATCTAATTTTTGAAAATTGTAGACCTCTGATGAGCCATTCTTCTCGTATCTTACTAATGAGAAGATTAAAATTCTAATGTTAATATTTTAAATGGAATTATCTATTGAAATATAAATAGATTTCAATAACCTATGAAACAGCTTAAACCAGCTTTCCATACACTTCAATTCATCGAAAAGCAGATTACCATCAGCAGAACAATACTCGCTATCGCAACCTTCTACAGAATAACAATTTGACAAGCCACCTTCCAATCTCTTAAGTCCGCCGATACTTTGCTTGACCTTTCTAAAACCTTTTTCTTGCCCAGGCATCATAATTATACTAATACATTTGTTTATAAGAACAAACACCGAAGGAGTGTGACGCACGAAACAGCATTTTCACGCTTCTATTCCGTCAAGGAAAACCGATGCTGTTGCTGTTCCTCTGGCAGGAGAACCGATTTCCTCCGATCCTGTAGTTCCTGTAAGGGGAAAGTGTGAGGATGAAAGACCTTGGTCGATTTCGCACAGTATCGGTTCAGGGCTAGGAGGATGTTCAAATTCATGGTTGACTGAATGCAGTCATACACCAGATGATGCCATTTTGTATGCATGGAATGTCAAATCGAATTCAATAGCCTTTTCATACTTTGACCTATCATCCATCACTTTTGCGCTTAAGTGAACCAAGGAAAATGAATGTCATCAGCTGTGACAATAAAACAAATGTTCTAACATGATATGCTTTATTTATATATGAAATACTTTGGCCATTTTGACATTACCGTTATGCAATCGAACCCACTTAGTAGAATAACCAGTTTGCCACGAAAATTATTCTAATAAGCGAGGTATTCCATTACCCGGAATCAGATCAATTCAATACCGTTTTCGCTAATGGTGCACGTAAAACCCGTCGTGCCTCCAATGTCCTCTTTGTTCAAATGATAACTCTGGGGGTGCCAATTTCATGTGGGGGTTGGTCCCTCATCTGGAATTGGTTTAAAATTAGGTAACAACAACCAGAAGTCCAATCCCTTGGGGAGGGCAATGAAGCCTATTTCCATGGATAGCGTAACAACGACATCAATTCACCGAAAAACAGATAACCAGTAGTAAAACAATACTTGCTATCGAAACCTTCTGCAGAATAGCAATTGGACCAGGCACTTTCCAATCGCCTAAATCCCTCGATACTTTGTTTGACCTTTCTCTAAAACTAATTACGGTTTGGCACATTGAAAATTTATTACAATATCCGGGATACTCCTTTAACCAATATATTCACAATTTGAGGCGCAACCCTTTCCCAATGCTGAAAAAAGGACAGCTGTTGCCATCACTTGACTTAACTACCAGCAAGATGGCGGACGATCGAAACGTTCATCGCTAGCCACAGATCTAGAGACCCTTTTTTTGACGACAGCTGGCTCTGCCGTCAGCCGACAGCCAGCTGCGTCATAAAAGGGTCTCTCAATCTGTGGCACACGATGAACGTTTCGATCGTCCGCCATCTTGCTGGTAGTTAAGTCGAGCGATGGCAACAGCTCCCCTTTTTTCAGCATTGGGAAAGGGTTGCGCCTCAAATGGTTAAGGCATTTATTTCATCAGCCCACAAATTATCTTTATGCCAAAATTTTCACTATCTGTTGATTAAGGAAAAATAAAAATGTTCTCTTAGTTCCAGATTAATATAGCACTTTTGTAGACAGAAAAAATGATGAAAAATAAATCTACAGAGTTTAAATGAAATTAGTTCAGAATGTGACACACCCTTTGAAGGCACGTGATATTGATTTTCCAGTTTCGTCTTCCCTCATTCTACACTGTATCTAGACCTGTGAGTTCCCAAATTAAGGCTGCTTCAGGCTCATTGAATATAACCGTAATTTCTGTATCATATCGTGTTTATTCCGATGTCTAAGCCATATTAGTAAAACCATGCTCTTCCCCCTCTAAATAGTACCATACTTTTGATGAGATAAACTTTACTGTCGTTTACCGTAGGATATGCTTTCCAAGGTCTGAACCCGACTAAAGCTTAAGACTAGTAGTCAGAGCTCATTCTAAGGAATGAAATTTTAACTAAGCCATAAATAAATATGGCTGTTTTTAAAAAATAAATTATTTCAATTACTTTGAAAGGTAAGACTAATTTTTTAAAATCCAAAAACTCAACTTTACGAGGGCTATTTACCTAAGGGGGAGGATCCTTAGGTGGGGCACTTTTTAAGGGATTCTACGTGTATCCCTGAATTTTCAATAGAGCAGATAGAAAAATCAGTGAGTGGTTACATTTGCTGCACTATATGTAACTATTTCAAATATGAAATTCTATAACATTCAGCTAATTACCAAACTAATTAAAATATGTTCTAATAATAGGACACGAGGCTATAATTGAGAAAAATGAGAAAAAGGTTTTACAGTTATTTTTTGTATGAAACCTTTTGTACTAACTATAATGCCCCAAACCTTGTTATTTGTCGTTTGTCGCGTGCTGAGCCTGTGTCGTAACAAACAATTTCTTTGTGCGTCAAAACGAAAATACTTCCCAGTTCTCATGCATTTTGATTGTATGCCATGCATTCATTCATACAATCATAAAGATGCAGTTATTTAACTTTTGGCTTCAAATGGCTTGGCACTTCCATTATCTTCTCGGCTGGAGATTTTCTGCCATCTACAGAGCAAAAATGATACAGTTCTGCTAGTCTTGAATGTATTATTAGTAGGACAATTTTTGGTGTTAAAATTCTTGAAAATGAAGAATATAGAGTAACGCAAACAGTAGCGGATTCAGGGGAGGGGCTAGGGGGCTTCAGTCCCCCCCAAAAGAGATTGCTCTAAAGGGTAACATTCTGCTTCATTATGGACTTTGAGTATGTAAAGTGATCTTTTTTAATCACTTAGCCCCTTCCAAAAGTTTTTACATTGGTTTAGACTAAAATTTTGCTTTATTGTATATTTTGTTTGGGTGAAATAAACTTTTTCACAATTTAGCCCCTCCCAAAGGAGAATTTCTGGAACGGCCACTGCACGCAAAGATGTGTCCTAATATTAGGACGTCAGGGGGTTAACTTTATATCTGGATAAAACAGCCTAATCCACGTTTAATCGGAAATCGCGCGGTAATCCAGAACCCCGGACCTTCTCACATCAGCCATCTAACAATGTTCAGAGCACCGTGCTAAAAAAAAATTACTTAATAATTAATTGTTAGTACCTGCAATTTTATGTCTCGTCTCTTTCGAGTGATTTAAACACCATCTTTAATAATTTTCACCACCATCATTAGAAACGCATTATGCACCAAACCCAAAATGTCTGTTGCCGATTCCGATTTAATGAGTTATCGATGAAGACAGCTCATCATTTTCAATAGATTCCCCCCCTCGACCCTCAGGTCTTCGAAAGTAATTCACTCTCTCTTTTCTCTGCTCGCCCAGAGGATTCCGAGAACGCAATATTCGGTCATTATGTAATGCAGAAATTTCATGCTCGAAAAATCACATGCGCGGGGGAGCAATATGAAATCTGCTGCTCTAAGACTGCGCCGGATTTGCTGTCGACCAGCGGAGCGTGCTGAGCCTGGGTCGGAAAAATAGCAGATGATTCATTGTGAGGGCGTTATGTAGTTGAGAAGTGTTGTGTCTGATCGATACGTTTTTGTCATTACTGGAATGTAGATCCCGTGTTATAGGTGACAGGTATATTATTTACAGGAGGTCATACTTAGATTAAAGGACACGGGCAAAAAAAATAATAATCTAGAGCAGGGATGGGCAAACATTTTCGGTCGCGGACCAAAAATCGAAAAAAAAAAAAAGTTTGGTGGGCCAAGATAAATTTTTCTAAAATTTCAAAAACAATATACAATTATTACAATTTAAATATGTTAATGAGATGAATGAAATTGCGATTTCATTTTTAAAAGTTCCTTATATTGAGGTTCGAAGTGAGATGCACTGATTCTAAGGAACGAGGCTAAATGCGCATCTGTCAGTCTACTGAAAGGATTCTCTCTAAGGTTCATAGTTGAAAACACTTGTTCTCATATATAAGATGAAGCAAACATAGCACTGATGTTCTTGGGAGATATTAAATTTGGGAAACTTACTTTCGATAATGATTTGTAAAACTCTAACTTTGGCATATTTAGAAACAACTGCTGAAGATGATTGTTAGATTGCAATTCAATGAATTCAAGCTGCAAATCTGACCTCACTGCTTCACAATTTACGTTGAAAGGCATGATAAAAATATCTGTTGAATGGCTCTCAAATCTTGAAATCTGCGTTCGAACTCAAAATGCACTTTTTTCAAGACATCTTCATAATTCTTAATATGGATATATATAATATATAAATATATATATTCTTTCAATTTCAGTCGGACGGTCTAATTAAAATTCCACCCGCGGGCCGGATAAAACCTTCCGGCGGGCCGAATTTGGCCCGCGGGCCGTATTTTGCCCATCACTGATCTAGAGTGACTGCACTCGATTTTCGGAACACTTGATTGTTACCAAGCGTTTAAATAAATTTCATTCAACTCAATCAGATGTGTAGTGTTCAGACGCAAGCACTTCACACAGTGGCGTCGCCAAGGGGGGTCACAACCCCCCATGAGAAACTTTTTGCCTTATAAAATGTATATTCTTCAATCCCTTATCACACACACGTATGCATTTACGTGAGTTGCAGTAGTCGTAACCCCCCCCTTGAAAAATTTATGACTACGCCACTGACTTCACATAATTTCATTCTATAAGCCGCAAAGTGTAACAGTACTTTTTTGTAGCCCTGTAAGAAACTGTCAGTCCTATACACACCAAAACCTCTATAGTGTGTAAGACAGTAACTTACAATATGCGTGCCTAATTTAAGCGCAATCGAATGCACCATATAAACGATAGCACACTTTCAAGAATTTGCGTCTATAGGCCGTAATATGCAAGAAGTCTGTTTAGTAGCCCTGTACAAAAACTATAATTCCTTCATACTCTCAATTAAACATTTTGAAATAAAATATAGTGAAATGCTTTCAAATTTTCAAGAGTTAAAAATAATTTTTTAATGAAAATTCGTATTTTTTTCCAGAAGTTGATTTTCAATATTAATTGAAAAGGTAAGGTCAAACTGAATTTTCAAAATTTGGGTTCTGTTTTAATATGTAGATGCTTAAGACAAAGATTATTACATAGTAATGTCTGTCAAAGATACCTTTCTCTTATCTGTACATCAATTAAAAACCGAAATCCCCAAATGCTTTAAAGAGGAAGAGTTGCTGTAGTAAGTGGCGGATACAGCAATTTCTTTCTTTTTTTTGCGGGGGGGGGGGAAATTTAAGAAAACGTACTTAATCTAAGGAAAATGGATAATAAAGAGAAGGTTGTAATTCATTAAAAAAGCCTCCGTGGATCAGCCACTGGCTATATTATTAACAAAATCACGAAACTTAACATGTAATGGAAGTTCATCCAGTGAATATTTTGCACTTACTGAAGTAAGCCACCAAATAATTGATGTTCTGCTAGGTACTAAACTGGATGACAAAGATGCTGGAATTATTCCAAAAAAGAGGGAAGCATTTGCGAAATCATTTTATCCCACCTGTCATCAAGGATATCTATATAAACCTAAGGACTGCTTTTTCCTTCAATGAAATGATATTTATAAATCATGCAAAACGCATTTAAAATTTCACTAGACAGGCATTTTATTTGCGTATGTAACCTTCCATAGCTTCTTTTTTATGTGACGAAAGGTAGATTCCAAAAGATCGTTAGAAAAAGAAACTTTTCAATATTTCATTTATCAGTATCTTCTAATGTCCGCTAAGAGAACTTCAGAATTCACGAGTTGAGTGTATTAATATATCACATGTGTGATTAACACTTTATAGAAAATCTTTTAGTGTTAGTTAATAGATTTTTTAAAAAGTTCGCTTTTCCAAAATTGCGTTTTTTAAAAAGATGATACGATATCTAAAATATTTATTTTAGCTTAAAGCTTCTTCTAAGAGATTGAACAATTTTCTTATTTTTGAAATCAATAGTTAAACTAACATTTCAATGCTTCTTTTATTGGATCTTTCGAGAATGGCAAGACGATTCGAAAAATCAATTGGAAAAAAAAGAAAAACAGAAAGACTATACAAATGCATTGTTTGCAGTATTATATTTGGAAACACAGAATTTTATCTAACCAATTTTCAAATGTACTTCCGAAATTTGCTAATAGATGGCGTCACTGCAGATGAAGGCGCAGAGGAAGAAAAGGAAAAATGATGAGACTGTTGCCTTAAAAAATATCTAAAATAGCCTATACTTGCAGCAAAAACACGATGAAATCTGAAGAGAAATTTTGCAGCAAAAATGTAAGAAAAGGTTCGGTGATCGTTTACGGAATGCGGTGAAACATTACTCTTTAAGGTACACTAGGGTGTCTTAAAAAAAAAAAAAAAAAACTTTTTTTTTAGGGGGGGGGAGAAGCTGCTCCCGAGGCATCCCGAAGCCTTTCCCATTGTTTTCGGTCCTAATAGAGAGCATACGAAATTTCAACCCTCTAAGTTAACAGGAGAGTTCGCCTGTATAGGATTAAAATTTGAAAATAATTATAAAACAGTGAATTTAAAAAAATCAGAACTCTTATATTGTTACGAATGTGTTCAAGCATTTAGCTTTTGTAGTATGTGTTTAACGTTTTTATTATTTAGCATCATTCTTCTAGGTGACCGTTGCAAATAATTTTGAAAATGAGTGGAATAACATTTTCTGGTTTACCACGCATACCAACAAACGGTACTTCTTTTTACTATGTTTTCTTCTTTTTAGAATTTTTTTTCAAATCACTCTGCCATTTTATAGAAAACCCAAAATCCTTTATATCGCGTAATTCCAATATTAATGCTACCTCCCTTTCTGAGATTTTTTAGAAACAATTATAGTTTATAAACAATCGTTCTGGGCACCATGTATATATGCATAAAAATAATTATAAATCATTGTAATAATCAAATTTTAAATTACTATGTACAAAATTATGCGCATATAAATCTATGTCTATATACAGGGTATACCAAAAAGCTTTAACACACTTTAATTCTTTATTTACTAGAAGTAAGTGGACAGTGTAAATTGAAAAAAAAAAAAAAACGTTCAAAATAAAGTCGAGAAAAAAGACTACGTTAAGAAAATTTTCTTCCGTTATTTTTCAAAAAGCTGCCCTTTCTATATTTCTATACGACCCCCGTACAAAAACCATTCTCAATTAGTAAAATGTGTCCAAACACTAATGAGGTGACGCACAAAATTTGAGAACCATATCTTAAAAGGCTTCAGATGTATGAAGATAGACATATTCTGACTTAAACAACTTTTTATTGGCTTTCGAAGGGAAGAAAAATCACGCCTGATGATCGCATTTCAGAGGTCTCTCTAAAAATACGAAAGACTTTTTTTTTTTCCACCTCAGCAATAAAACTTTACAATTAAATTCATGTACAGATCCTATCATGTTTGATAAAGATAGCTCTGACAAGTTTTATGATGTAAGGTTGAAATCTTGTATATCACATCTTCATTGTATATGGCACATTTTACTAACTGGGAAATTTTTTGTGAGGAGTCACATAAAATTAAAATAAAGTATCGCTTTTTAGAAATTAATGAGAGAAATTTTTCTTGTTCTAAGCTTTTTCTCTAACTTATTTTGAACATTTTCAAAAATTCACATTGTCCGTTTATCTCTAATAGATAAAGAATTAAAGTGTGTTACCGATTTTTTCGGACACCCTGTATGGTTATTTAAATTTTAACTATCATAAATATCAATTGGACGTTGCTGCTTTGATGAAGAAAACACATGATGTGTAAAGGCAGATAAGATATTTTTAGATCTGATGCCAATTACAGTTTATAAATAAAGAAGATTACTTAAACAAAATAAAAGTGAGAACACTCCGTTGCTATTACGCTGAGCTTAAAGTAATCACTCAAGTAAAGTATTTCTTGACAAGCATTGGAAGTACTTTAACTCAAATTAAAATTTTTGTCAATAGGTTTTGAGTAGGATGATTTGCCGTCAATTAAGCAAAAAAGTAAAAATATTTTTGGCAACATCAGAACTCCGCAAAATTAAAGTGGTGCTAATCAATCTTGTCTAGTTATTTCTGAAAGTATTTAAAGCTATTTTAATATTTGATTACTCACTGTATTGTAACAACTATACTAATCGAAAGTTTAAGTCGAATAGTTATTTTTAGTCAGAACGATCCGTTGCTCTAACGCTGAGCTAAAAGTAATCACTCAAGTAAAGTATTTTCCGACAAGCACTAGAATTACTTTAGCTCAAATTAAGTTTTTGTCAATAGGTTTTAAGACGGATAATTTAACATCAATTAAACATTAGCAAAAAAAAAAAAAAAAAAAAAAAAAAAAAAAAAAGGCTAACATCAGAACACCGTAAAATTAAAGGGATGCTAATCAATCTTGTCTAGTTATTTCTGAAAGTATTTGAAGCTATTTTAAATTATTGGATTAGTCGCTGTATTACAACAATAACACTAATTGAAAGTACATAGTTATTTTTGACAACATATTGAAAATGTTAAAAGTCATTACAAATAATTGATTAGTTACTACAAATGATTGATTTTTACGTACGACGTCAGTGACGTTCCATGAAAATGTAAACAAAAATCGGGTCGTTATATTACAACTAAACTAATCGAATATCTGTAGCTATTCTTGACATGGTTTGAAAATGTTAAAAGTTATTTTAAAGAATCGATATGTTTGTAATGTTTAGATATGACGTGAGTAACATTTCATGAAATAGTAAACAAAAATGCTTTATAATGTTAGTCTGTTGCGTAGCAAAAATCTAACAATGCTCTGCACACCTGCGTTTATTTTTGGCACGTGTAAATATAGAAAACTATTTTAAAACACATTTCAAGACGGCTAAGTTATATTAAATCATCTTTGTAATCGGCCGTTCTCAGTCTTGACGTCAATAAAAATCTAAATAACAAAAACTACTGCTTACGTCTTTGTCTACGTATGTACACAGTATTTACTGCATCACAAAGCTAAACTCATCTCGTAAAAAAACAAGCATTATAATAATTTCCAAATTCACTGAAAATGTAAAAAGCCGGCAATATGATCGAAAATAAAAACTATCATAATCGCGTGTAACTTAGCACTCACGCAACCAAAATGCTGTTAATCTTTGGTGTTAAAAGTGTGGCAGTCATCCAAAACACGATTTAAATGACTAAAATAATAACCGCTAACTGTGTTTTGATTTTTAGAAGTTGAAACTCTCATCACAAGTGACTTTGTTATTCGATAATGTTATTGAATTTTTACGTCGAATAACCAATATTTTGTTCACAATGTTAACTTTGTTGAGAGCGCACGAAACTTGGCACGTTGGAGGATTTTGTGGGCTTTTATGGAAAACCCATGAAGTTTTAACACAGAATTCAAAGCTGAATTAGCTTTAATAAAGATTTTTACGAATTTTCAAAGTATTCACACTATTAGATTTTTAGTATTTTTCGGTTAAACATCAGACAAAATTTGTTTTTGTCACCATGTTAAGATTACTTGGAAAAGAAATGAGGTGAAAAATGAAAGTGTTGTAAGACTTTAAAAGCCAGGTTTTTTTTTAGTCAGGCAGGCTTGGAGAGTGGACGTTTTTAATTTTGTTTGAATGTTCCGGCTATATTCTTCACGTAAATTTATTAGGCCCAAGATTTGTTTTTGTAATACAGAGAGAGAGAGAGAGAATCCAGGAACAATAAAAATATTTTTATATCATAAAATCATATCTAAATGTTTAATCAAATTCAACATCGATTTAAAAAAAACCTTTATAATTATTTTCAAATTTATTTAAAATATATATATAATTCCGAAAGTAGATCTAAAATTTATTTGAATATGTAAAATGCTATATCATTTTATTAATGCATAAAAGTAATGAAATAAAATTTTATTAAGAAATAAAAGTCTGAAATATGTTTTGAAGATATGTTCTGAAATATGATATGATGAAGTTTTTAATACCTATATATTCAGAGTGAGCTAAGAACAATAAAAAGATTTTCTACAACATGCAACCACATTTAAAAAGCATTCAATGAAGAAGTAAAAATTTAACTTCTCCTTTACACTACTTTTTATTTATATAAATCTTAAAAGGAGTTTATGATTTACTTAAATATTTATCAATCGTATTCATTTAAATATTTATTTATCATGCTCTTTTATTAACACCAACATTGAAATGTTTTGAAATTTAAAATTTAAATATTATGTATCCACCGAGAACTACTAAAAAATGTAGAGTATTATCACATATAAACAATAATTAACATTGAAAATATCGTTAGATTTATTTCAAACCGTATAGTCTAGCTTAAAATTCGATTGGAACAATTTGAAAAAAGAAAAAAATCGATTGCTTTAAGTTTGACGTCATCGATATTTAAAACCAAGAATAAAAATAAGATAAAAAATAAAAAGCATAATGCTTTCTCCGTGGCATCACTGGAATAGAAAACTGATCAATAGCATCGAAAATTTGTTAGTAATAGTACATTAAAGGACGAAAAAAATTAGGAATCGATATCCTCCTTCGATGCTCTACAAATAAAGGAAGCAAGTAAGATAAATTATGCCAAAATTATGCAATTCTAAAACGCTTTCACACACAACATTTTTTTTTTCTTTCACCAAACTTACCGATACTTAGTCTTCAAACTTGGCGAGATTGTGGGAATGAGCTCAAAAGAGCTGTATATCACTAATAATGTAATTTTCCGAGACCGCATAAAAGAACTTTAAAAGTTATTTGCATTCTTTAAGGTATCTGCCTACTTTTTTTTAAATGCAAAATTTTCATGTAGTTCATGCATTTTTATTTGAATGGTCATAAAACATGACAGAAACAATAATTTACTTTACAAAATTTTCATAACTTTTTTTTAAAAATTGCATTTTTAAAGAAACTTTTAATAAAATATCATACTTACGTCAACTGCTGTACACTATATTTTACTCCTATAGCACTATTCTGTGTTTTGTACCAAAATTTTTATTGTATTTTAAAAATTCACCGAAATGTGACTAATTATGTACAAAAACGTTGAAATTTTTCAGAAAGAAATTCAATTTTTTTTGTCTGAAAGTACTTGTAAATTTATTAATTTCATGCAACTTAACTTTTTCTACAATACGAACTTTAATATCAATAGAATGTTTATGTAAAATTTCATTTACATATATATATCTTCAAAACTTTTAGAGTATTTACAGTTATCGTGACGCAAGCTAACCATCACGGTTTTCCAGAAAACACATTTAAATATTTTATTATAACATCGATGTTCAACCAGAAGTGACATTCAAACAGAACGAATAGATAGATTTCTACGATAGACATGAAGGAAGTACCTGTATCTTCTTTCATATCTATCGTAGAAACAAAATTAAAACAGTTTTGGAATCTTCAGAATATGCTCTTTCAAATTAAACAATAAAAAAATCGATTTATTTCGCAAAAATGGCTTTTTAGATGTAGGGAGATACTTTAAATGAAGAGTAAACAGGTAGGATCGTCTATGAAAAAAGTATGGTAACGGGCTTTAATTGTTTATTTTTTACAGACAAAGGGCAGTGCGTTTTTGTGTGTTTTGCATCAAGTAATGTAATTCCACCCCCTATGGAAACAGCCTTTATGATCAGGGAATTGTTTGAATTAAGATTATGAAATGAATATACGGAAATGATTTTATGCTCTTACGAATAATACATGACTCACAGTAATTACTTATATGACGTTAATGCCGTTATTATAAAAATCTTTATGCAATAAGTGATTAACTGGGAAAGTTTCCTGCTACAGATTTTTTGCAATATTAACATTAATTTGGAAAGTGTTTTGTAATCTATGCGAGCCGCATGATTTGATTTTCTTGTTTCAATTTACATTGCGCAATTATCTCTAATAGATCAAGAATTAAAGCCCTTACCATCTTTTTGGAACACTCTGTATATACTAAGTGAAATGTCGGTAAACTGCTGTAGACCGTAATCCATTGGCATTCATTATAATGCTGCTGGGCCCCGCCATTTCAAGGTGAATAAGACACTGAACTGAGCAGACGGCTGAAGTGTGAAGTTCCAGCGTTCTGGCCTACCGCGCGGCAGTCAATCTAACGATCTGGTATTTTGGTCGGTTTTCTCCAGATGTAACGTGAATGCGCGTTACAATACCTTAACCCTTTGAGGCGCAACCCCTTCCCAATGCTGAAAAACAGTGCAGCCATTGCCATCGCTCGACTTAACTAATCGCTCGCTGTGCCGGCACAGCCAGCTGCGTCAAAAAAAGGTTTCTAGATCTGTGGCACGCGATAAACGTTTCGATCGTCCGCCATCTTGCTGGTAGTTAAGTCGAGCGATGGCAACGGATTCCCTTTTTTCAGAATTGGGCAATCTATCCAGCTGTTCTCGTATTCTTCCATTCTTGAGCCGATGTCAGTGCTGTTAAAAATAATCGTGACAATTTTTTTTTTACGGGAAATGACGTGCTAAAAAGTAAAGGATTCTCGTAGAGCTATGTCACCCGCAATTATTTTTACAGAAATCAAATCTATTCTTCGTGACTGGCAACAGTCAAAACGTCAGAGTTTGGTGTTCCCAGAGCGGGAACACTGCGCGTTAAAGGGTTAAAATTTCCTCCGATCAAGACCGGTAGATCTAATATTTATTTCTACTATCTACAACCAAGCATTTTTAAGGAATACAATTAGAATTATTCCAATAAAGAACCAAACTGTATGCTAATAGTTTTTCTTCAGGCTTGAATTCGCTTGAAAACGCACACGAGAAATAAAAGCTGTTTTGAAATAAAATCCACAAAACTCAGTCTCAAAAATTGAAGCCGAACAATCGAAAGCAAGGGCGGAATTCTTTAACACTTGTAAACGTCTAAAACATCCAAACGATCGAAAACAAGGGCCGTCATTAGACGTGTACCAAAGCTGCAAAAACACAGTAATTTCAAATTTGAAAGTGGCAACCGGCCAAAATTGGATTTCAAAGAGTGAAGAGCAATAATAAAAATCATTATTGTGATTTTTTTTCTAAAGAAAAATATTGGATAAATGAATTAGTCTGAAAACAACCAACTAGGAGAGTTTTTGCCCTTTAAAGCGATTAACTCCAATTCATCGACAGGATACCTTAGTTGTTCCATTTTAATTTAACGCAAATGAACACATTTTGTTGAATAAATAAGAAAGCTGTTATGTAATATAGATGGCTACATTTTTTTTCCTAAGCTAAAATATAAATATTAAATGATTTTGTCTCGTACACGCCAACTTCAAATTTCGTGGCTAGTTTTTTTACAGGCTACAGTTCAGAGTGACAATCCAGAGGAAAATGCTTTGGTTTAGGTCAATTACTGCAGCTATGATTATGTCACCGATTTTTTATGGTTGGTTCTAATTTTGTTATTATCACGTGCCTGAATTTAGTTTTATTTTACTGATTTTGTAATGGATACTTCTTTCCGATTGCAATACTGCTGTTTTGACTTGAAGCCAATTGTTTCCAACATTTTTTCATTAAAACTATACTGGAAAGAAACATCGTCTTTTATTACATTAAAATCAAGCAAATAAACTTTTAACAAGTATTTGATGATTAAATCAGTTGTTTCTAAATAAGGGATTCCTTATACTGTTTCACTTTAAAGCAAGAATTTCATAGATAACTGATTATTATTATTTTTTTCAAAAAGGATAATTGAAAAAAATTTAAAGTAGCGCCGATTTCCTCGAAAGGCGAATTACCCTGAAATTGATTTTTAGGTATTGGTATTATTTTCATTTTACAGGGAGAATTGTATGGATGTCTGTTTCTCTTTCTTAAAGATAGAGATGTGTAAAAAGAACAATTTTGCCTCTTAATCCCACCCCCACCCAATCAGTTATGATATTTTACAGAATGCTCTCTCTTATCAAGCACTTGGGCAACTTAATAACAGGTAAATTAAGTATTCTTAAATCGTCATGCCAATTTTCTTATTATTAGCTTCTGCAATTTAGGCTTGGCGATAATTGACAAACGGCGCCAGCAAAAAAAAGAAGTTAATATTTTAATTTGGCAACCGGATTCGATAATGATTATATAATGCGATTAGATCGGGATGCCAAGAGGTTTTTTTTTTTATTTTTTTTTTTTATTTGGCATATATGTGGTTACCTGAAAGGAAAGGAAAACCTGAAAAGCCTGAAATAGTCAAGAAATATTACTTCAACAGGAAAAGTGCCGAAAACCAGGAATATACTACCAGAAAAATTATCGGGAAAGAAGTTAGCATTTAGACCGTTAATAGAACTAGTTCAGCATTTCACCATACAATGGAAAAAAATTAGCAGCATCTTTTTATGGAGAAACGTTTCACCATGATTTGGTTCCATTGATCAGTTTAAGCACCAAATCATGGTTCAACGTATCTCCATAGAAAGGTTGTAGCTAATTCAGCACCATTTTATGGTAACATGTTAACTACTTTTATTAGCAGCGTATACACAATTTTTCACTCGCCACAAGTCTTAAGATTCTAAATATGGCTTGATATAGGCGCTACAGGAGCGAATACAGACTTTTTTTGTGAGCGAGAGAGCCTATTTATATAGGAGGAGATATTATAGGAAGAGCGCCTATTTATAAAATGACAAGCTTAACGATTTATAGCATATACCGATTGTAATATTTTCATAAACACTTACAATTATTATAGTACATTCAGTGTATAAGTGCCGAACACTGGTCGAGTAGATATGGTAGATAGCTGGATTGTTAACGTCCAGGATCCCGGTCTACAGCGCATCTGTCGATCTATAAGTCTAAAGTTTGCGGCGGTTTCTTCCAGATTTCACATGAGACAGAACCTCTCAAAATTCCTCCACCCAAAGCATTCCTCCGTTTGACAGATAGCCCTAGTGTGCTTCGCCTTAACGAAACGGAAACAAACACATACATATTATTTAAAATGTAACAGATATCATAAATGCCGTATTACATTTAAATTAGTACAGTTGTTCAATGAATTTTGTTATAAGTAAATGTTCAATTTGTTACCAGAAAGTTTATCCCATTTGTGCCTGGAAATTTTTGCGAATTCCTTCGATTTTTACTGATAACAGAAATAATAGATAAATTTCTGATGTCAACTTCTTGAACAAGGGATGATTTCTTTTAAAATCATTATGCATAAAAATCGAAGTATCAACATCCTACTGGGTCATGTTAAAATATTTTGTAGAGTTGAGGCTCAATACTCATAAATAAAGGCTAGGAAAAATAAATAACGTTTTCGACTAATAGCGAAAATGCCGTCCCAAAAAAAGGGACGCTAGGCATAAATGGGTTAAGTTCCGTGATTTTTTTTTTTTAAATAGCGATTATCCTTTTACAGGTGTTAGTTTATTGTACTCATTAATTATGGATGCAATCCCGATACCATGGGAACGGGACCCCGCATAAATATTTGAGGGACTAGTCCTGCGTTGGAACTGAGATATAAATTACTTTTATTACAATTTTATGCCACCTTCCTGATCATTGACCAACAATTGTTGCATATGCATGTTTCTTATCTCACAATATACTCAATCAATAATTACAAATTTTAAAGTTTTAATTTTTCTAATTTTCCTCCAATGGGTGTCTGGATCAAATATTGTAATCTAAATTTTCGAACTTCCCAATTTCGAAATGAACAGTTATATTTCATGCTAATCTATCTCATAGCGAACAATCACGAATCAATTATAAAAACTTTTCCTTTTAAATTTTACTTTTTTTAATTACTCTTTTAAATATTTTACTAAAACTAGTCTAAGACTAGGAAGGCGAGTGACTCTTTACATTGGCATTTTTACATACTTTTTTATCAACTAAAAATATATTATTTTAAATATATTATTTTGTATATCACAACTGTGATTTTCATATTGCTGTAAGTTATTGTACTAATTATCAAATAACATTAATTATAACTATTAAACTTCATAGTGCGTAAAATCTTACTTTTCTTATTTTTCTTTGTCGAAATAAATTCTTAGCGGAATAAAATGTCAATCCCGCGGGATTGCGGGATTTATAAGTCTCAATCCCGAAATCCCGCGAAACGAAAAACAGTGCGGGATTACATTCCTTATCATTAATTCATATGCTATCATTGCCTATCGCTAATGCATTCATATCATTACGTATTATCCCGGCGGTCGTTTTCGCCAAACATATTTTTTCGTCATGTGTGCTGGCAAACTGTTGCCAATCCTATTCCAAATCATTAATAATTTCAGGCGTCCGGTATTTATCTTGGCGAAAAATCGCTTGTCTTGGCAGACCGCCGGGATAATACGTAAGTACCCATTAATGCCATGTTTTATGAGCGTATATCAGTGTTTACCAATCTTGAATAAAAAATGCAAAAAAAAAAATATCAATTATGTATGTATATCAATTTCATTAAAAACAAGAGACATAATTTTTCGAGAATGATCCTAAAACTGCTTGTTTCTTTCATAGCAAAGGCTCAGGTTCAACGGCATCAATTTATCTTCTTTGCTTACCGTTGCTTCCCGGTCTGAAACTTTGAAAGCTTTCTATTAATAAAAATGCAAAGATAACTCTCTAAGCATCTTGGAATAAAGAAAAGTTTGTTTGTTTCCATAATCAGTCCAATTCCTATTCATAATATCCGTTGTCTTATTGTACAAGCCCATATGGTAGAACCCAGATTTGCTGAAAATAAGTAAAAACTCTGGAGTGACTCCACTCGACGTTCCGAACACTTACGATTAAGATCATTACCAAGCATTTAAATAAACTTTAATCGATGAATAATTCACACATATATACGAAACTGAAGCTCAATCGAATGCGCCCTTTAAACGCTAGCGCACTTTCAAGAATTTCTCCCTACATGCCGTAATGTAAAAGAAATCTTTGCCGTAGCCCTGTAGAAATACTATCAGTCCTATACACACCAAAATCAATACCGGTCTTAAGATGGTGGTTTATAACATATATACCCAATTTGAGCTCAATCGAATGTCCCGTTTAGGAGCTATCGTGTTCAATCACATATACACATATACACACACGCACATACATACTTAAATTTTAATCGATGAATAATTCACACACATATACGAAACTGAAGCTCAATCGAATGCGCCCTTTAAACGCTAGCGCACTTTCAAGAATTTCTCCCTACATGCCGTAGTGTAAAAGAAATCTTTGTCGTAGCCCTGTAGAAATACTATCAGTCCTATTCACACCAAAATCAATGCCGGTCTTAAGATGGTGGTTTATAACATATATACCCAATTTGAGCTCAATTGAATGTCCCGTTTAGGAGCTATCGTGTTCAATCACATACACACACGCACATACATACTTACATACATCTCGTAAAAATAGCATCAATGATTTCAGAAGACCTCAAAACGTGTCAATACACCAAAATCTCGAAGTCGAATTTTTTCATGATTACAATACTTTCCTTGCATGGTACATGTTCGGAAAGTAATAAATGAATACAGCGTTCTAAGCGAAGTATCCCAGTAACCTTTAAAAATACCTCGAATAAACAACCTATTGAGAAGCAACAGGAAGCATATTCAACAGATTATCTGCCATGCGTTATTCTAGAAAATACATTACATCGCTGAGGGGTATTTTTAAATAAACTACAGCGTAAATTTAGGACATAAATCATCCATATTTTTAGAAAACGAGAACCGTTTTTCGGGGGGATCGTTTTGTTTGTTCGGGAAAAGTTTTAGCTCTGCATTTTTAGTCGAAAGTTACGGATAAGAAAAGAAAAAAAATCGAACAAAACATTACGTAATCGGGCCAAAAAAATCACGTGACCTGTGTGCTTCCAGGAAAAGATAATTTGGATCGCTTCCATAAAATAGTTGGGGAAAGTTAGTTCAGCTTAATCCATCACCGTGGATTGAAATAGCTCTTTTGGTTTGTAAAATACCATAAATAATTCCAGAAACCTTTTTACTTTCCGAACATGTACCATGTAAGGAAAGTATTGTAATCATGAAAAAATTCGACTTCGAGATTTTGGTGTTTTTACACGTTTTGAGGGCTTCTGAATCCATTTATGCTATTTTTACGAGATGTATGTATGTATGTGTGTGTGTATGTGTGTGTGTGTGTGAGTGAGTGAACACGATAGCTCCTCAACGGAGCATTCGATTGAGCTCAAATTGGATATATATGTCATAAACCACCGTCGCAAGACCGGTATTGATTTTGGTGTGTATAGGACTTATAGTTTTTCTACAGGGCTACGACAAAGATTTCTTTTACATTATGGCCTATGGGGGGAATTTCTTGAAAGTGCGCTAGCGTTTAAACGGTAGATTAGATTGATCTCAAATTGGGTATATATGTTATAAACCACCGTTGCAAGACCGGTATTGATTTTGGTGTGTATAGGACTTATAGTTTTTCTACAGGGCTACGACAAAGATTTCTTTTACATTATGGCCTATGGGGAGAATTTCTTGAAAGTGCGCCAGCGTTTAAATGGTAGATTAGATAGAGCTCTAATTGGGTGTATATGTTATAAACCACCGTTGCAAGACCGGTATTGATTTTGGTGTGCATAGGACTTATAGTTTTTCTACAGGGCTACGACAAAGATTTCTTTTACATTATGGCCTATGGGGGGAATTTCTTGAAAGTGCGCTAGCGTTTAAACGATACATTCGATTGAGCTCAAATTCGGTATACATGTTATAAACCACCATCCTAAGACCGGTATTGATTTTGGTGTGTATAGGACTTATAGTTATCCTACAGGGCTACGACAAAATTTTCTTTTATGTTATGGCATAATGGTATACGGGGAGAAATTCTTGAAAGTGCGCAAGCGTTTAAACGGTGCATTCGATTGAGTTTCAGTTTGGTATATGTTTGAATTATTCATCGATTAAAATTTATTTAAGTGCTTGGTAATGATCTTAATCGCTAGTGTTCGGAAAGTCGAGTGGAGTCACTCCAGATTTTTATTTTCTTCTTTCGAATAAACTTGATAAAGTTTATACTTAATGAAAAGAATACAGGGGGGGGGGGGGGGGTCATAAAAAATCTGATATGTGGGCCTCTAGCAACCAGATTGGGATTCTTTTAAACAACAGAGTGATCATGGTTACGATTACAGTGAAAAAGTTTCAGAATTTTCTAATTGCAATTCTCAATTTTTTACTTTCCGAACATGTAAGGAAAGTATTGTAATCATGAAAAAATTCGACTTCGAGATTTTGGTGTATTGACACGTTTTGAGGTCTTCTGAATTCATTATGCTGTTTTTACGGGATGTATGCATGTATGTGTGTGTATATGTGTGTGTGGTGTGTGTGTGTATGTGATTGAACACGAGAGCTCTTAAGCGGGGCATTCGATTGAGCTCAAATTGGGTACATATGTTATAAACCACCGTCGCAAGACCGGTATTGATTTTGGTGCGTATAGGACTTGCAGTTTTTCTACGGGGCTACGACAAAGATTTCTTTTACATTATGTCGTATGGGGGGAAATTATTGAAAGTGTGCTAGCGTTTAAAGGGTGCATTCGATTGAGCTTCAATTTGGTATATATGTTTGAATTATTCATCGATTAAAATTTATTTAAATGCTTGGTAATGATCTTAATCGTAAGTGTTCGGAAAGTCGAGTGGAGTCACTCCAGATTTTTTTTTCTGCAAAAGTAGATCGCATTGAAAAACCATAAATGGCGTTGGAACGATGCGCGTATGACGAAAACTGTCGGGGTAAAACATTTTCAAAAAAGATCAGCGTAAAGAACCAAAGACAAGAAGGGAGAAAGTGCATCGACACAATAAACAGCAATTCACGGAAATAGATAGTAGAAATATAAAGTAACGGTAGGGCACACGAAATGTTTCATTTCCAATAAAAACAATTTCCCTCTCCCCTCTGGGGTTTTCATTGCTTCGTTACAATACTGCTCTTTGCAAACGTTTTACACCGACAATTTTCGTCGAACTTAAAATGCGTTCGGGCCTAACGGCTGTCGATCTAATGGCCTGGAGTTTCGGTCGGTTTTCTCCAGACGTACCGGAATACACGCGTTGGAAACCCTTAAAATGTCCCACGCCCAAGGCATCCCCCCTAGGCAGTTACCCCTCATTCTAGCTTGCCATAACGTAGATATCACGCAATAACTTGTCAAAGTAAATTCGGGTATGGTTTAAAATCAATTAGTTAATTATTTTTTCAAAATCAAAATTTTTTCAAAATAAATTATTTTTTCAAAATTTTTTCAAATTTCAAAATCGCGTGACACAGATAGCTCTGTGTCACGCGTTTTGGTGAATAGGTAAACCGTCATATTGCCGGTAATTAAATCGAGGGGTGATAACGGTTGCACTTTTTCAGCAATGGGACCATACAGACAGAATATACTGATGTTCTTCTACGTCGATGGTAAAAACTGAAATTTTTAATTTTACTTTTTATTCTTTTAAAAATTTTATATATCTGAAAAGAGTGGACATCTGTCCTTTTTTAAAAACCCTAAAAATCACTTGTGTCTTCCACAGTGCAGAAATTGGCTAAATTTCGTTAAAATTTGCTAAATAAAATATGATTCTAGCCAATAATAACTAACCCAAAAATCTCACATCTCAAATTAAAGAGCAATCGAATATAAGTATTTTTAAAAACCCATTAAACTTAAAAAAGACAAATAAAAAGCATTTTCTAAATAAAATAGTATTCTAGCCAATAATAATTAACCTCTTCCAGACTGACAAAAATCTCACATCTCAACAGGGTCACTTTTCCGCATAGGCACACTAGGCACGTGCCTAGGGTGCAAATGATTTGGGGGCACAAAAAATTGGAAGGCGTTAAAAGAGAAATAATTAAAATTATAGCGAATTACTATCCTAGGCTTACACTTGCCGGTTGCCAGCCGGTTGGCGGGTTGCCAGGTTGCCGGTTAGGCTTGCTCGCCTAATTTTGAATCTCGACATGATTGGTCCATAGGTGGTAGACAGGGGATGGCCCTAGGGCAGTGATGCGCAAACTATTTTCATCTGCGACCCCCTAATTTGTGTAAAATTTAGTCGCGACCCCCTATTTTGAGTAAAATTTTGTTGCGACCCCTGGATAGACAGTAGACATTTTGTTTAATTGAAAACGAAGTTACACTGAAATTCTTTCTGGGAGTTGCTCTTACAGGGTGTTTTCAAAAGAGTGTCGTGACGTCATCGATTGAAATAACGCGTTTTTAAAATAGCGTACCAAACATATAAACCACCATGAAATGTTATAAGAGTTGTAACATCATAAAAATTAGTTAATGAATAAACACATAATTTTATGAAACAATACTTTATTTATGCATATGGATATAAATATTTTTCAATGAAAAATACTTTTAAAAACTTTACATCATGAAAAGTCAATGTGAAATATGTGCTTGCAAAGAGCTCATGATTGCTTCTATGTTCGGATCTGTATTGGAAATCGCAAGTCGTAAGTCATCCTCTGGATCCAATAGAGATCGATGTTTTGTTTTAATGGAGAATAATTTGAAGATGACTATGCATGATCACTATGCATGATCATTATGCATGATCAATTTGCAGATCGCGAATATCACGCTCGTAAAATAATAGTTGTCAGATTCTTCTCTTGTATTATTTCAGTTCTTTGAAATGAATAATCGTAGATTTTTCATAAATTTGGATCTCTTTGAATTTGGCGACCCCCAAAAATTTTTTCGCGACCCCCGGTTTGCGCACCACTGCCCTAGGGTACGTGTCACCCCCCTGAGAAAGTAAAAGAGGTTCCCCTTTTATAATTTCTTCAAACTTTTGAGTTCGCAATGGTGATCCCTTCGAAGACGGCGCCCCGATGCGATGCTTACCTTGCTTGCCGTGTCGGGCCGCCCCTGGTGGTAGATAGTGGAAAGACTCTCCAAAGAGCAAAAACAAAGAAACAGGGAGATTTAGAGAAAATGTCTCCCGAACAAAAACTGGCAGGAGGGGGTGCTCTGGGAATAGTAGGGGGGGGGTAACAATTTGAAGTGCTTAGGGCTCTGGGGAGGTAAAAAACGACCCTGCATCTGAAATTAAAGAGCACTCTTATAAAAATTTTAATAACCTATTATACATAAAAAAGACAAGCACAAAGCGTATTTTCAAATAATTTTTAGAGTAAAAGCCTTATTCCCAATCTTTATTTCAGAAGTAAAAAGTTTTGAGTCTTCTTTTATGGATACTTTTAAAGGTATACAAGTTCTTTTCAACTATATGAAGTTCGAAAAAAAAAAAAAAAAAAAGCACTAGCAAAATTCATCTTCGAAAATTTCAAGAACATTCCGATATTCTTTTATGCAACGGCAAACAAAAGTAAAATCTGTGCGTCAGTGTGTAGGATTTACACGTTCACAAGCGTTAAAACCATTTATTCAAATCGACGCGTATGTACGTCCATTCAGAACCACAAAAGATCTCAAAGAATCGTTTTAATAGAGGAAAGAAAAAGATCCAGCAATGTGGCCCTCTAGAACAAAAAGGATAAAACATCCAGAAAAACTAATTTTCTCAACACCTGTGTAGAATGGAGATTGTAACCTTTTTTAAGAATGGACCTTAATCATCCCTTAAGAGTTTAAGCAGTAATGGCGGCTTAAATAAGATAGTTTTGATAATTGTTGCATTCTGCATGTTTTATTCATCTTTATTAACCCTTTATCTAATGACGATACTTAGAAGTACAATTAAATTAAAATTGTAAAAAAAGAAAAATCTATTCATTGCAACCATTCCTTTGAAAAATCACTACCCAGTACTTCATTTAATCAGCTTATACATCACGATTGCATGCTCTATTAGAGTAGATTGTTTTAAATAGGCAGCTTACAGCTCACTTTCTTTTCATGTCGAGCACCCTCCTTCCAAGTAAAGAGCATTAGTGAATTTTCAGACGTCTGTTTTATGATTAAAGGATTAGATTTTCTAAAAGTATGCCCATCATCCGTATTACAGGACTCCTTCAGATTGGTGTGTCCTATACTCTTTTGAAAAAGACTCCTTATCTGTTTATAAAACCAGTCGTCCAACGTATAGCTTATACTTATTAATTTTCTTCGTAATTTTCTTTTTTATTGCATTAATCAGTATTTATCATTCATTGCGTATCTATAACAGGAGAAAACAAATACATTCAAGGTGATATTCTTGGCAATTCTTAATTCCGTAGACATAGGGTTAAAAAGGAATAAATCTAAAAGTCTAATAAAATATTTTTTCAGAAGAAGAAAATATTTCGCAGGCTGAGACGGAAGCAAATATTTGATTTTCGAGATCGTTAAATTCCTCAGGAATGGATTTCTGTGAAATTTATAGTCTAATAAAATTTTATGTATGTTTTTTTGTTGCAAAAGATATATCCACTATTCTTGTGTGCATTGTGTTTTTTACTTCAGTAATGACATAGCTTAATTTGAATACTGTTATTTAACACCTCATTAGGAGATGGCTGAAGTGTACACTGTGATGTGCAGGTTCAGAGTTCTGGCCTTTCACACGGCATTCCATCTAACAGTTTGTTTGTTTTCCAGCACAGGACAACTCACGTCACTAAATGTGTCGTTTATATCTACTTACTTTCTTTCTGGAGTTTCCAGCCACAATTCGGATCCTCATCAGAAGGTGGGGAATTCATGAATACTGACACCCCTCGGAAACGGCCTGCGACCGCCTAGAGGACTCTCAGAACCACAGGTTTAACGTGCAGATCGTCATCAGAAGGTGGGGACTCATGAATACTGGCACCCCTTGGAAACTGCTAGCTACCGCCAAGAGGTCTTTCAGAACCACGGATTTAACATGCACGTACACCGCATGTACACGGTGGTCTTTATCGAGACTTCGGAATCGAACCTTTCGGCTAAGAGTCCAACGCCTTAACCAGTGAGATACTATAGCCTCAATCTAACGGTTTGGATTTTTGGGTGGTTTTCCCCAGATAAAACGTGGACACTCGTTAGAACTCTTTTAAAATCTGCCGCTCAAAGCATCCCATTTCCTATTAGGCAAATAGCCCTTGTTTAGCTTTTCCTTAATATAAAAAATTAATAAACTTCTCAGCAAGATGAGGGAAATTTTTAGCATCGCTTAGGTTTCAAATATTCACAGTGCGTTTACATGAAAGATATAAATAACGCATATTTTGTAGCATATTTATGAGTTACAGTGTAAATGTTATTTTAAAGTTATTAATAATCATGATGTAGGAAGCTTAAGGTTGAATGTTGTTTATTAAACTGCATTGATTAAGCAAAAGCTTTTTCTGATGTGGTAAATGGAAATTTTAATGGGTCATAAATTAAAATAGTGTATCTTCTTATTTTTTAAAAATTTATTATTAACTGCAAAAAAAAATATTTAGTAGGAAAATGTTGATATTTTTCAATAAATTCATTGCCATTTTTTTTCAGATATAAAGGAAGACATTTCGTCGATGTGCATAACTTCATACAAAATTCTTACTGCTTTATTGTCCTAGAATTTCTTACTTAATTACTACTAAGAAAATAAAAGTGGATTTTATATCTTAAGTAATCAAATACTTAATTTTGTTATATTTCGTTATTTAGTAAGTCGCATTTTATATGAAATATATATCGCATTTTTAAATTTGAAATTTTCTATCTCCAACATTTTGGAGTACTACATTCGTTTGCACATGTTTATTTAACTTTTTTTGTGTCTATATATTTAAACATCTAGTAAAATATACTTTTGCAAATAAGAAAATATTCTCCACTCTTACATTGCAGCAAATATTTGCCAGAGATGGATAAATATCTGGAATGAATTCCTTAGAAAGTTATATGTGTTATTTTGTACCTTATCCGTGTTTATTTTGGATGTTTATTTTCAGCGATGATGCAGCTTAATTTAGCTGTAATATATAATTTGTCACCGAGATAACTAACGACTTATTTTTTTAACTCTATGAGTATATTCAACAAAATTAACCAACACGAAAATATTTAACAAAATTATTTAAAAGTATCTCTTGCGCATTTTTTATAATTTTGTTTTAAAAAGTTTAAATATACAGTTGAAAAATATTTATATACTTTTAAGTAAATTCATTAACTGTTTATTTTCCTTTTTTTCAGGTGTAAAGGGATTACTTTAGCCGACTTACGCATTTCTATCTATAACATTTTATTTAATCTATTGTCTAAAACTGCTGATTTATTTATTATACCGAAGAACCGAAGATAAAAAATTTTGTAACTTCAGCGCTTAGTGATTTCATTTACATTATATTTTACACAAAACGGACATTTTAGCTTTAAGCTGAAAATATTTAAATTTGTCTATCCAGTGAAATCTATACTTGTTTACTTTTATAAACTTTTTCTATTGTTTGCACTTTTTCAAATGTAACTGGTTTCCAAAATAACAAAATATTTCTAGTCTTATAGAACAACAAATGTTTGCCAAGTGTGGTAAATATCCCAATAGAGTTCCTTAGAATTTTTGTATCCCATTGGAGATGTTTACTTGTTATTCTATTTTAAAATTCATCCATGATACATGTTTGCTTAGGTGTTATGACAGATGCAGCTTCTTTCAAATGTAATATTTACCAAAATCAGTTTTATTACGCCTGTTTATATTATTTCAATTTGTTCAGAAATTTCGGTTTTTTTATGAAAGAAAATGTCACTAGAAATAATGTTTATTTTTATCCAACATATGAAATAATATGCTTTACATTTTTATAAAACTTTCCAACAGAGTTGGAAAGTTTTTTCTGCTTGCCTGTCTGTCCGTCCGTGCTCTAGCTGCCAAAAATATGCATCGATTACTACGAAATTTAGGGCAAGATTCAAGTGAAACGCGCGCGATCGAGTTCGAATCGAACGTTTTTCAGTCCCCAGTTCCCAGTTCAGTCCCCAGAATGCTTCCAATGAACAAACCTATCGCGCTGTCACGTGATCAAAACGCGATTGTTTTATTTCAGTTGAATACAAAACATTGATATATTTCGAAGTTTCCCCTCTTCGTTGCGGAAAACGTTCGAATTCTGTTTCACTTGAATCTCGCCCTTATACAGTTGAGTCTTGACTGACGAGAGAGATGCGTTTCAAACAGCTATGCCATTGTCTGCCCGTTTTCTTTCCATGGATTATGGAGGCTTAGGCACTTCTGCTCTTACAGCATTTTGTACAAACCTCTAATCGAGATTAGATCGACAGCGGCAGTATCTGCTAAGGGTGTTAATTTCTACCACAAACTTCCGGAGAGTTCATTTCTACCTCACTCGGGAACCGATAGATGTCAGCACTACCGATCGTTAGTGCGAGGGGGCTTCTTAAGTTAGAAGCAAATGCCATAGAAAAGACCCCAAAAGGCTTAGTTTTGCCACCCCTAGAGGTATCGTTTTGTATTGGAACTGGGGAACATTGCGATCACGACGTATTTTAACGCGCCTCAGTGGCCATTAAAAACCGTGATATACAGTTACTTTAGACATTTCAAACCAATAAAGAACCCTCAAATCATTCCCTAACGATTTATATTACCATTTCCCCCATAAAGATTTTTTTTCACGAAAGTAAATGGTTCATTAGTTGTACAGGGACCATCAGTAGTACTTTTACCTTACCTCGATTACTGAAATTCACTGATTAACCAAAAATCAACTTTTAATCAATAAACCGAGATTTTAATTGGCGACGAACGAAAGGACTTATTACTCGAACTATTATCGTATGATTTTAATTCTTATCGTTATATTACGAACACATAAAATATGTGAAAAATCACTCAAAATACTGGTGTTAAACGATAAAGTAATTAAAAAACTTTGTAAAAAACACACATAAGAAGTAATAGGTAAGAGGATACGCACGTTTCGTTCAAAAATTGTTTTGAACTTCATCAGTCCAAGCCCTTGGTTGTAAAGAACACCGACGAAGGGCTTGGACTGATGAAGTTCAAAACAATTTTTGAACGAAACGTGCGTATCCTCTTACCTATTACTTCATATGTGTATTTCTTACAAAGTTTTTTAATTACATAAAATATGGTTCAAATGACACAGATACCGGAATTTTGTTGTACATTTATATAAATAAGTAATTTTTTTTAACCTTTCAGATAGAAAATAAGATAAAATTGTCTTTTTTGAAAATACTTCTTAGCACTCAAATAATTTTTTGTCTTCGAAATTCACACGAAATTTTACAAAGAACGTTTATTGTAATTTTAAAGAATTTCCTGACTCAAATAGTTTAAAATATTATCCTTGTTGTCACATGTTTATTTACTTTTCATAAAATATAGCAAAACATCCTTATCAAAGCAAGAAAATAATTTTCAAACCAAGATGACAGCTGAGTTTTCCAGTCGTTCTTTACTATCTGGAAATTAATTTCTGAGAATTTTACAGCCCGGGGAAATTTCATATGTTACTCTATTTTCAAAATCCACCCATGATATACGCCAGGCTTACACGATGTTACCCAGTTTTGTATTAAATGAAATATTTAACTTGTAGCCAGCATAACGACTCCATCATAACCGAGAGTTTTGAAGTTCTGATATTGCATACACATCAAATGACATTGGAAGAAGAACATACTACGAGTGTTAGGCTAGTTAAGAAGAGTTATTTCTATTTTAACAGCATATGAATGTTTAATAGTAACTGCTCAACTGTTTTTGAAATTTTCCAAATAACGTAACTTTGTGTAAAACCTACATAGAAGAGTAAAATGAATTCGTTATGTAAGTTTTGATAAGCCAAAAGATTTTTTTTTTTCTTTATACAACACAAAAAGTTTTAGTTACGAAACATTTGCATAGCATAGCACTGAAACATATAAAGCTCTCAAGAATGTTTCAGTAGTTTTTTGATGTCCACGAACATAACAAAAAGTAACAATTGCATTGCGACATTACAGCCCGTTAACTCTCTGTTACATAGCAGTGAGATTACACAGCAATATGTAATATATTGCTATGTAATCTCACTGCTATGTAACAGAGTGATGCTATGTAATCTCTCTGCTATGTAATAGTGAGTATGGCAATGATACGGTTCGAGAATTTGTTTGTGTAACTTGTCAATAATTATTTGGTTGCTATATTATATTGTTTGTTCCTTATAGCTATTCGGATATCAATTTATTCACACCAGTGCCAACCGTCCAAGAGCAAGAAAACTTTAAATTCAGAAGTTGACAGTACCAAAATATTTTAAACATTTGAAATATTGCAAAAAGCTGGCGACAGCATATAAAAAAACAATGGTTTTTGAAAGTCGCCTGAAAGTTGTAGCAAGACCAAAAAGACCACGTCAGTGTCTTTGAATAATCAGGGTAGGATTATTTATTTTCTAGGATTGCCGCCAACTTTCCAAACAGTCGATGAAGAGTATTATTTGAGTATTTACAAGGGGAGTGACCAACATTTTGCGTATCATGAACCAATTTTTTTTACTGGCAAGTTCTGGCACGTGCCTAGGTCGCAAAACATTGGTAGGCGAAAAATGAGAAAAAATTAAAATCACAGCGAACGTACCACCACCTAACTAGTCACGTATGCTCTATGTTTGTGCGTTGGAAATTGCTATGCAATTAAAATGATATAACAATGAATATTGATTATAATGATGTCATTAATGATTTTGCCGTGATCAAAGCTCAAAGATCTTTGTTGTACAAGTACAATGACAGTCATTTAAAAAAGAATAAGCACGTTTTAAAAATAAAAGATAGTAAAGCGGTAAGCTATGAAAAAGGTGACAATTAACAAGTTGAAAACAGTTCATACAATAATGCAGGGGCGTAGCCAGGGGGGGGATATCGGGATATATCCCCCCCCCCTAAGTTTTTGGATTAGTGATGAAATTCCGTCTATTTATACATATATAAGTTCATATCTCCCCCCCCGAAAAATTTTCCTGGCTACGCGCCTGCAATAATGTATACTCTACATACCGTAACTGCAAACGATTTTAGTAATTTACTGTACTCATTTACAAAAGGGTAGATGGGTGGTCCATCCCAGACAGCACACACAGGTTCTCTGAACGACTATTAACGTTCAGAGAATGTTTTCTGAACGTTAATAGCCGTTTAGAGAACCTGTGTGTGGTGTCTGGGGTGATGCCTTAAGGTAAGAAATGAACAAATGAACGTTTATGGACGTTCAGACAACCTGTGTGTGCTACCTGGGTTACGGTCACATGTCCAGTCTGAAAATTTAAACACGGTTAAGCTGTAGATTAGGAGAGGAAAGGTAATAACGTGTAAACATAAAGCTGAAATTATTATTTTGAGCAAGGATTCTATAAATAATTTGTCGGATATTTGGTGCGAAATCAAAGATGGTTCGATTTTTGTAGTTTACAAGTACTGCCTTTTGATATATTATCATAGAATACTTAATCAAACATTCGAAGACGCGAAATTATTTCAAAAGTCTCAATCTATTGCAAAACAAGAAGTAGGACACAGATGCAATACGTCACATGAAACCATCCAATGACCAAAATTTGCTTAATTCGCGACGATTGGTTACTCCAAGTTTAGAGTCATTTTGCCTGCAGCAATTTCACGAAAATGACCTCAAATTAAGTAAGAAAGCGGTTTTGCATTCTTGTAAAGCAATTATTGTTCTAGTTTTTAACATAACATCGAAAAATGTGGCCATAAAAAACCCTTTTTGTAGAGCCATCACTTTTCCACTGGCGAAAACTGCAAACAACTGTAACACTCTAGCACCTTTCTCAGGCCGCAGACTTCTGTGCCGCTGGACTAGAAAGACTTATCTCCTTGTATGACAACTGTTACAGTTCAGGCCATTCTTGTGGTGAGAAGTACCTGAAATATTTGCTGTATCTTCTGCAATAAACTTCTCAAGGTAGTAATGTTTAGTTTCTTTTATTGGCCATAGGAAGCTTACTTTCTGGACGACCCTCGTACTAAGGGACTGGCAAAACCTAACACGTGAAGAAAAGCGAATAACTGTAAATGAACAGAAAATAAGTTTTGAGACAATACTACAATATTTATCGTTTGTTAAATGTTTATGTTAATTATATATGGTGTTCCTAAACGATCAGTCAAAAATGTAAAGGGTAGTAGGGGAGACCAAGACTGTTTAGAATCACATAGCAATTAGAGATGAGACGGGCTCAGCCCGAGCCCGAGCCCGAGCCCGGGCCCGACTCGGGCTCGTGAAAAATTTCTCCTTTGTTGAACATACTCCTTGAAACAGATTTTAAAAAGTGATTCATGGGATAAATAGACGTACTTATTTTTAAAAATAGCGGCACGGGGGACTAGAAGGTGTGTGAAGCTCCAAAATTTATTGTATCCTATTAATGAAGTAGTTAATTTTATTTGTCTTTAGCTAAAATTTCGGGCTCGGGCTCCAACTTTAATAATATTGCTCGGGCTCGGGCGGGCTCGGATTAAAAGTCTTCGGACTCGGGCGGGCTCGGGCTTCAAAAAATGAGCCCGAACTCATCTCTAATAGCAATGTGCGGTAGGAAATGTCTTCATGTACTTGTTAATAATCACTTTGGAAGAACTGTTAGTCTAAATTCTTAAACAAGTTTCATAAACAATGAGCTTTTTTTCCGATACTTTCATCAATGAAACGAAATAAAATTTGTAAACTGTCAGATTTTGTTAAGTGCTTTCTGTAAAAAAATGCATGCGTTTTTGTCAAACTATGGTCGGAAATTTCACTGTTACTTCAACACTTCCTCCAAAGTGATTAACAAGTATATGAAGACAACATTTCTGACCACACGTTGCTGTGTGATTTTGAACCATCTTGGTCCCCAGTACCAACTTTTACATCTTTGACATATAGTTTAGGACCACCCTATATAAATAAATATTGGTAAATTAGACTAAAATAAAAAAATGAATCATTGCACCAAACCTGCTTGTTTAGACAGTATAGAATTCACGTAACACAACATTGTATTAACCCTTTAACGCGCAGTGTTCCCGCTCTGGGAACACCAAACTCTGACGTTTTGACTGTTGCCAGTCGCGAAGAATAAATTTGATTTCTATAAAAATAGTTGCGGATGACATAGCTCCACGAGAATCCCTAACTTTTTAGCACGTCATATCCCGTAAAAAATTGTCACGATTATTTTTAACGGCACAAGCATCTGCTGAAAAACGGAAGAATGCGAGAACAGCTGGAATGATTGCCCAATGGTGAAAAAAGGGCAGCCGTTGCCATCGCTCGACTTCACTACCAGCAAGATGGCGGACGGTCGAAACGTTCATCGCGTGCCACAGATCTAGCTGGCCGTGCCCGGCACAGCCATCTGCGTCAAAAAAGGGTCTCTAGATCTGTGGCACGCGATGAACGTTTCGATCGTCCGCCATCTTGCTGGTAGTTAAGTCGAGCGATAGCTCTGTTGCCATCGTTCGACTTAACTACCAGCAAGACGGCGGACGATCGAAACGTTCATCGCGTGCCACAGATCTAGAGACCCTTTTCTGACGACAGCTGGCTCTGCCGGCACAGCCAGCTGTCGTGAGACTCTCAGACGTCAGACAGCTGTCGTCCGCCATCTTGCTGGTAGTTGAGTCGAGCGATGGCAACGGCCGCCCTTTTGATCAGCATTGGGAAAGTGTTGCGCCTGAGAGGGTTAAACACAATCTGTTTGTACCATACCAAAAGAAAAATCATTTAATTATCGATTCTAAATGTAAGAGTATGTTTATGCGATACAAATACAAACACCAGCAGGGCCGGTACGATAGAACACAGTGCTTCTTTATGTACCTTGACCACATCACGGCAGTCACGTGTCATTAAAATATAAACGTGGAAAACACGCGAGTTTTAGAGCGGAACCATCATTATGCTTTTAACGAGGTCGATTTTATGGTGGTACTGCAGCCGTAAAACCCGAAGACTGGGGTGAAACTATTACTAAAGTCAATCTAGAGAATAAATGTTTTGTTTGGCGATGTATTGTTTACTATATTATGATGTTTTCGTTTTATTAAAACGGTATGAGGAAGTGATGTGAATTCACGCTTTGTAGTTTAACAGAACGGTTGCTTGGCATTTATTGAAATTTAAGAGAAATGGGGATGATTTGTGTGTGTTTTTGTAAGGGTATTATTTCCTACTTTAGGTAATAAATTGTTTTTTGAGAATTCCCTCTGATTTATTTTAATTGACTCAGGCTTATCGTCTCTGCCAATTCAGTTCGTGAAGAGACATTTTAAAGTTTATTCAAGTCTGACACAATTAGTTTGTTTATTTGTATTAGAATAAATTTTTAATTCACTTGATTTTCTCATTGAAGTTTTAACCCTCCAAGCGGCTGTGACGTAAAATCCCGCCGACTTTATTCTAGTTTTCACTGCAATGGATCTATAATTTAAATTATTTATGACACTGAAGTATCATGAAATATATTTTGATTTTAAAGCTCGACAGTAAATTAGGAGCTTACTTCTTTTAATAATTATAAATCTTTCTATGAGTATATTATTTTTTTTATAAATTTAATGCTGCATAAAAATTTTAACGTGAAAATAACTTTACATTATTTGACCATTTCCAAGGTGTTCAGAGGGTTAAGAATAATAATACGGATTGGGGCCCTTTGAAAGCTAGTTTGCTTCTCACATCACCAATTTTGGTTTGAAACTCAGTGCCTTAAAGAAATGCATAACATTTTGCACACTTCAATTTTATTGAAAGTAAAACCTTTTAGTTCTACATCTTTGCTTCTGCTGTTTTATTTTTCTCCGAAATTCAATTTTTTATTGTAAATACTGGCTATATACATTTATGAAGAACCGGTCCTAGGGTAGAGCAAATGGCGCGACCGCACTGGGCGCCATGGGGCGCAAAAACTGCCTACCTTTCTATATAATATATGTATGTTAGAGATGAGTTCGGGCTCATTTTTTGAAGCCGGAGCCCGCCCGAGCCCGATCAATATTATTAAAGTTGGAGCCCGAGCCCGAAATTTCAGCTAAAGACAAATAAAATTAACTACTTCATTAATAGGATACAATAAATTTTTGAGCTTCACACACCTTCTAGTCCCCCGTGCCGCTATTTTTTTAAATAAGTACGTCTATTTATCCCATGAATCACTTTTTAAAATCTGTTTCAAGGTGTATGTTCAACAAAGGAGAAATTTCTCACGAGCCCGAACGCAATCGTGAATTACAGAGCCCGAGCCCGAGTCGGGCCCGGGCTCGGGCTCGGGCTTTCGGGCTCGGGCTGAGCCCGTCTCATCTCTAATGTATGTATGTACTGAGTGCGCATGCATTGTTGAAATCCTGGTTTTACTCCTCCAAAACTTTCCTAGCTAGATGTATGAGCGCATTTTTGTACATCGCACCCCTCAAAAAATATCTAGGGCCGGCATTGCATTCATGATTCAAAGTTGAAATTGCGCGTTGAATCACTACCAATGATCGTGAAAATTTTGACTTTCAGACGCGTCTTCATTAAGTAATGCACATACAGTTTTGCATCTTCAAAAAACTTTATCTCTTCCGCCACTGTGCCAGTGGTCTTGGGAGCGAAAATCACCGTTCTTGAAGCGTCCTTCAAAAGACTCACGAATCGTTCTTTCACTAATAGGGACCCCGCCATGAGCACGTTTGGAAGCATTCGATGATCCTCAACCCCACATTTAATTCTAATGAAGAAGAAAATTAAAACGTCCCACAAATGACGTGGCTGACATTTTCAGACAAGTTAAGTATAACATGAAGACTCAAACTCATTAATGTTTCTATAGGGTAAAGTTGACGCAACGCCCGACGGCCAGAACAAATAAGTCGCCTTGGGCAAAGGTTTTTACCGGCGCACCTTTAACCCTTTAACGCGCAGTGTTCCTTCTCTGGGAACACCAAACTCTGACGTTTTGACTGTTGCCAGTCACGAAGAATAGATTTGATTTCTATAAAAATAGTTGCGGGTGACATAGCTCCACGAGGGAATCCTTTACTTTTTAGCACGTCATTTCCCGTAAAAAAATGGTCATGATTATTTTTAACAGCACTGACATCTGCTGAAAAATGGAAGAATGCGAGAACAGCTCGATAGATTGCCCAATGCTGGAAAAAGGGCGGCCGTTGCCATCGCTCGACTCAGCTACCAGCAAGATGGCGGACGACAGCTGTCTGACGTCTGAGCGTCTGACGACAGCTGGCTGTGCCGGCAGAGCCAGCTGTCGTCAGAAAAGGGTCTCTAGATCTGTGGCACGCGATGAACGTTTCGATCGTCCGCCGTCTTGTTGGTAGTTAAGTCGAGCGATGGCAACAGAGCTGCCCTTTTTTCAGCATTGGGAAAGGGTTGCGCCTCAAAGGGTTAAAATTAAATTTTCTGAACGCCCTCCAAGAAATGCAGCTTAGGCAGGCCTGTCCCTCTCAGTTACGTCACTAGCACTGATGTGGCTAATTAGACCAGATTCTTTGTCATCCGGTTAAGATACCAAATAGCAATTGCGTCACCATATTCCACCCATAGAGATATGAATACGAGGAGATGGCATTAGCTATCTTCAGCACTGGACGAAATGAAGTTAACTGTGTTGGTTTAAGTACGGCGGATCATTTTGTCGGTTTCTTTTCAAATAGCAGCGAAAGATGAACGATTTTACGGATTAAAGAGTAAAGAGGCACACACTCAATTAAATGTTACCATAGCTCTAAATACAAGATCTCAGCATTCTGCTGAGATCTTGTATGTTTCTATGTCTATGTTCTATTTTTCTTGTATCTTGTATGTTGTTTAAGTTTTACGATTATGTTAAATACGTAATTATTCTTGGCGCCAACTTTGGCGACACTATTGTTTAAAATTGGAACGGTCACCATAGAGTAACGCAGTCATATCGCAATGGGGTCTAAACAATAGGGCGGATTGGTTACAGTTTCGGCTTCACTACAGATAACTAATGCCCAGTGGCGCACACAGGATTTTCTCTTGGAGGGAGTCCATAAAGCTGCGGCACCAACCACCTAAAAAAATTTTTATAGTAACCCCCCTTCTTTTACTGTGTTTATTCATCTTAATTAGTGAAAATAAGATTTGATAATGCGTTCCAGATTTGATAATGCGTACATATTTAAATGTAAAATTTTCATGACGGTTTAACAAAGAAAAATTGATAACTGTTTCGGTAGGGGTCCGGACCCCTTGGACCCCTTCCTTGTGTGCGCCACTGCTAATGCCGTCTCCTTGTATTCATATTTCTATATTTCCTCCAGTGCATCTCTCCTTGTAGTGGAGTTTAATAACCCATCACGGGCTACCGACCCGAAAGGGTTCACGGTAAACACCGTCGCATGAGGGAGAAACGCCCAAACTCCCCACTGCGCCCAGGTTCCACCACGGCACTTGTAGTGGTGTAACCGTTATTGGCGCCTGGGGCGGAACGCTGCAGTTACGTCATTGTCAGATTGTTAAAACCTCTTAACCTGGGTGGACTAGCTTGGTGGAGAAAACGTTAACGGCCAGGCAGCAGGAATATTTTTTTTTTTTTTTTTACCCTGCAATTAGGACTAAAAAAAGTTTGCTGCCTGGTTAGTGCCGCCACCCTCGGTTCGGCGTCCTAGGCTGTAGCCTAGTTTACCTGTGTCATATAATATTTGAATTCAGCATAGAAAAATACAAATTCTCATAATTTTTAAGGGATATTGAAAGAAATACAAATCACTGAAAGACGAATTATCTAAATTAAAGAGAACGTTTAAACGTTAAATCATAGTTTCTAAAATAATAAATGAATTTTATTTTTTTTATTTTTTAATATTAATACAGTGAAATTTCAAAGATAATAATTTTTCGAATATGCACACTTTTCCACACTAATTATGAATTATTAAATTATATTTTTTAAATAAAAATTAATGAAAACGCACATAAATTTCATTTTATAAAATCAGTTAATCTAATTTAAAATACTCGAATTTTTTCTTTCTTTATTTCTTTTATAATTCTGTCGGTTTTGAAAATATCAGCTGATATAGTTCAAATAGAGCGTAATTGATCATATGTAAGATTCAAACATCCACCGTGATGCCATATTGAACTTTCCAATACCCTGTTTAAATATTTATACCTTCCCTAGTTCCTGTTTCGATGAGTTTTTTAACAATGAAGTTGTAGAGCAATGAGTTTTTAAATTTTGGGTTACCGAGGATGAAGATGAACGCATAAATATATCAATCATAGAAAGTAATAATCAGCTTCGGAATTTTAAAAATTAAACCAAAATTAAAGACGTTAAATCAAAAATCGCCGACAAGTTTTGCAATTTCATGTATGTCACACAACTTACATTAAATTGTAAAATTTGAATTGACTCAGAAAAAAAAAATGTATTTAAAAAATTTAAAAAATAGAAATTTTGCCCATAATGGCAGCACTTTTAAATAGCAAGGCAATCGTCATAACTCTATAAACCACTGAAGATACTTCCTTTTGCGGAAATCATTAACGTATTTCAATATTTATGGCCTTAAAAATCAATCAATCAGTCAACAGATGAATAAATAAACTCCATGTGTAGTAAACATCATGACTCAGACATCAGTTCAAACGGCCATTTTTTTTCTTATATAATAAGATTTCAAAATGACATTTGGATTTAGGCTTTTATTTTACGCAAAATTATTAACCTGCGAAACCAACAATATTTGCTCTAATCTGTAAAACACTGCATCAAAATTATTTTCTCATGCTAAACATTTCCAATATATTCTCATTTTTAGCAAATATTGTCAGTTTCAGCTTCCTCAAAATTGAATTTTAAATACAAGGTGTGTCCGCAAAGTCTGGTGAATGGTGTAGTAAAATAAAAGAAACAAGAGTTAAAAACAAAATACCTTCACTGGCTTTCAAAGTAATTACCATTAGCTACAACACACTTTTGACATCAGTTGTGTTAGCTGCTAGCAACTGTCAGGAAATGCTTCTTGTTTGGAATCCTTCAAAGCACCGTTGACGCATGGGATCAGCAACGCGTAGACCTTTCAAAGTTCTTTGTAGGGGAGAGAACAAGAAGCTTGCAGGTACCAGATCTGGAGAATATGGAGGATGCGTAAGATCTGTCTCAAGAGGCTTGTCTTCGACATTTTCCCTTTTTCTCTAAAGCGTTTAAAGCAACCAGAGCACACTTTTACTCACTGTTTCCACACCGTACAATTTCAATTTCATGTGTCTCCGTCACCTTTTTGCCTAATAGGAAGCAAAACTTGATGTTCAGGCATCGCTCCATTTCTGAATGACATGCTTTTTTACACTGTCTTAAATTGATCACTTCCGTTTAAGGGACGGTGGACGTTATCAAGTTTTTTTTTTTTTTTTTTTTTTTTTGACCTAAAATTATGAATTTTCTATAGATATGCCTTGAAGTATGACAAAATTAAATACTTAAAAACTACAAAGATAATTTCTTAAATTTAAATTTAAAAATTGAATTCGAAAAAATGTCTCTTGCGCGCCAATTTTTAATTTTTTCTTCAATTTTCTCTTGTTATTATCAAAAATGTATTCCGAACAAATTGTTTCATTAATTTAGAGATTCGTCGAAAAGTAAAATTTTAGGAAGTATTTTTATACGTTAACACTGAATTTTCATAAAATTTCATGGTTTTATAAACTTATATTGAATTTATATAATCTTAATGATCACGAAAATTAAAACGGATAAGACAATTTATTCTTATATGTATCTTGAGACTCTGTTATGTATTTTATAAGACTTCTTCAAAAATTGTGTCGCAAGTGACATTTTAAAGACACAGATCTGCGAAAAATATGATCTTGCACAGAAGGCATTTTCTCGGACATTAAAGGACCATTATGAGATACTTACATTTTTCAAACGCTATTCATTAAGTTGGAGACATGCGTTTTTGTTTCAGATACAGTAAAAATCATAGAATATGAATACATTTTTGAAAAAATTCGAATTTTGGTAATGTCATAGCCCACCATCCCCTTAACTATCATAATTTAGACGCTAGGGGGTATTAGTTAAAATGTCATTCACTGCGTGTGCATGAGCGCAACATCCTAAATAGTGCGGTTTTTAAAATATGGGTTTTTTCACTGAACGTTTTGTACGCACCTTGTACTTCAAAGTTTTATCACTGATTGCGGTAATTTTATTGCAATAAAATAATATTTTAAGACCTGAAAAAGACATAAGCAAATATGTACAAGCTTTTAATATTAAACGTCCAGAATATCAAATCGATTGACTTTAACAAAAAGAGAGCAAACTTTCATAACCGATGGAAAATCTTATAAAGAGAATGTTCTAAGAAACGCCGTTTTATTAGTGCATCTTCTAAAAACTAATTTTAGAATCAACAACTAATCCATTTTCCTTTAAATCCCTTTTTAAAAGAGAAGAAGAATTAACTGCCGATGTTGCCAGTTTTATAATATAAATTCAACTAAATAACAAACGCTCACGTAATCGTGATTTTTCTTTTCGAAATTTTAAAAGATTTTTCGTAATTAATTTAAAGAAGCTCTAGATAATGTGCTTGTGTTTAGAATAAAAATACGCTTAAAATAAGGGGGATTTTAGTTTTTTCGTGCGATCAATGGAAAGTAAAGTTTGAAGCTTTGAACGTAAAACACTTTCTTGTTATTTGCTGATTATGATGAATAATAACATGGCCTCATTCTAAATGAGTAATAAATCAAACAGTGTTATTGGATTATATAAAACTAATGATATTTTTTCTTGGGTTATTATTAAACCTATTCAAATAAATTTTTGCTCTATAAATATAATGTATGTATTTTTTTTAATTACTGAATACTTAAAGTATTTTTTAATTAATTCAAATCGATAGAACTATTAATTTTCCAAAATATCGGTTATTAATTTGCCCAAAACTGGATAGATTAAAGAAGCAAAGTAGCTTCTAATTTTGCTAATTACTAGACATTAGAGACATTAATTTATTTCAAACTCAATGCGATAAGTTTGTAAAAGTTTATCCTGAAAACAACTTTTAAAGTTCTTTTACACGGTATCCCAATATTACATGAATAGTGATATGTCTTATTTAAGAAAACTTCCAAAATCTCGATAGTTTTTTATGACAATAAATCGCCAAATATGGCGAAAAGATATTGTTGAGTTGGAAAATGTTTTATAATTGATGCTTTTGGCATGATTTATCTTTCTCGTTTCAAATATTACCAAGCTTACTTTTATGTCTAATCTATCAGTGGTATGCATTGATGTTTTTTAGTGACTTGCAGAAAGTTTAACACAGAACTGTGAACCAAAAAGTATATTTTAACCCTTTACTCAATTTGCCCGAGCTGAGCTCGGGCAGGTAAAACGTTCCATTCTGGATTATCCCGAGTGTAGCTCGGGCAGTAGGAAATTTTTTTATTTTTCACGTAATCTTTCCCGAATTATTTCGTTTTGCTTTCAAACACTCTTTTATTTACTTTTCTGCCCACTAGAAGGTAGAACTATACACTATTTAGGAAATCTTATATCAAAATAGTGTTATTACGTTTTTAAAATGCATCCATGTAATATGGAATGCATTAAAAAAAATGACATTTTTTGACCCTCCAACTCGAAAAAAATCGAACCGGCCTAGGGGTTAAGCATTGCGCACAAAAAGAGGGTAGGATAATACTGTAGAATACTGAGTTTTCGGCACTGCTAGATGATGCCATCACATGAGAATAACATGACCTATTCAAGAAAGATTCCCATGCTACAATGAGGTGAGAATTGAGCGCTTGTTGTTATTGTACCACTCGCTATAGAACAAAGTGTGTTTTGTGATTTTGAAGAGTTCTTGCAGGTACGTTTTCAAACATTTTAACCTACTAGTATACACGTAACTTGAACATAGATGTTACGCATGATGTACGCTAAATGATCTGAAGTTTGTTTTACTATGATTGTTTTTAGCTGACAGTGTTTTGCCCATCAGTTTGAAGGTTCATTTATCTAGACGGCGTTTCGTGTATTATGGAATACTAGTTATTATTGCAATGGATTTCATGTCATCAACTAAAGGACCGGAAAACAAAGAATATGAATGAAACAGAAAATTCTTCAAAGCTCAACGAGGGGAAATTTTGATTCAACGCTTCAGCTCTCTACTCACCTTGACTGTACCATAGCAGAGAAAGAAGATTAAATATGTGACTTTTGTTTTAGACTCGAAACAGAAATGACTTAGCATAACCTTAAAATATGTTTTATAGTTAAACATTGTTTTATGAAGCATGATTAGCTTTTCGACGGTTTAAACAACCTGTTCCATATTACCCGACTATTTCATATAACCTCCATTGTAACTATTTTAAATTTTTTTTTTTTCTGTTAAATCAAAATAAATGGTGTTTTTCTTTCCAAGTGGCATTTCCTTACAATTAGTTATAATATATACTCACGATGATTTTGGGTATTTTATACAAAATCCTGTAAAGTTTTATTTAGAAATGTAAATGGTATTTCACAATAGCCTCCTCTCCTCTCTTAAATCCTATAAACTATCACCTCAAAATGACTTTAATGAAATTTCCTAATTTTTGAATTCCCTTTCATGTGATTTTCATGTTCATATTATCTTTTTAACATCATGTCATCATAATCTAACTAACAATATGCGGTAAGTGTTCACCCGATACGTGAAAACTTTAATCCAATAAAGTGATTACAAACATAACCTCGAACCCATTTTTAACCCCCAGTCGCGTGCCGAACGAGCTTAATCGAGTTAATCCCCTTCACTTCCCAAAATAGGCTTATATACATCTCCATAACTGCACTTTTCCACAAACAAGACATTAAAATCCATCAACAAGATTGTACGAAATTACTTTCACTTTTTTTTTTAAACCCATTTATCAAACAAACTTATTTCCAACTTGTTAATGGAAAATCGTTGTTAAGCGCCCTGCGGCAATGAGGGCTCTTAGGGTTGTTTCCGTGACGTAGGATGACTTCTCGCTTCGTTTACCGATGCCACTCACGGGTTGCTAAATATCTTACCCATCGATTTTGTCGTCTGCTCACCCAGTTTCTAGTGGTGGAAGGTAGACAGACGTGCAAAATTGTAATTGTGGACCTGCGTGTTTATATTATTTTTTGTTCTAAATTTCGATTCCTAAGAAGAGCGATTTGCAGAATACTAGTGCTGTAAAAGTAACGACAAAATGAGTATCCGTATGTATTTGTTACTTAGATGTTCGCTATTCGTTACTAAGTATTCGTTACTCGTTACTTTCGTTACTACTAATAGAATCGGTAATAGGGTGTTATATGTGCCCCATAACAACACATCCGGGACAGTGTTGTTATGGGTATATGCCGCCCATACATAAACCCATAACAAAACCTAACCAAAAAGAATTTTTTTTAGCGAAGTTGTACAAAGTTGTATTTAGAGCTTATTTTCTCTGATTTACAGATTGTTTTTATACACATTTATGGTTTTATACAATGCTAAATTATCCGAATTAGTGAGTACACATAGAAATCTTCCAAAGACATATGCCATTCTTTTTTTTCTCAACCCCCCCTTTTTTAAATTCTGAACGCTGGTTTAACCTATTCACTCTTATCATAAAAAGTGTAAAGGAAAGCTTGTGACTCGTGTTTTTTTCTGGGAGCGGGTTCTCGAATACTGAGATCCAGGGATTGGGCCATATATATTAAATTCACAGGGCAGGGGATCTCAGTATGATATCAACTACTTTGCGTCTCTACAAGCATAATATCTTTATTATTTGTGAGTTCATATTTCATATCAAAAATTTCTTGGCCCCCTAAACGCCGACATTTTAGAAACATACTGAACTTTATTGAATTATTTTAATACCAGTGGCTTACGCAGGAGTGGGCATAGAAATCCCGGGTAGCTCCCAATTTTTTATATATTTTTTAAACAATTACTTAAAAAATGTGTTTAGGTTTCCATGCTAAATATTTTTTTTAGTTCCAAATAATATTTTAAATAATAAAAATGTGTGAATTCGTTTACTTTATAAAAAAATATTTTTTCAAAGGTGTATTTAAATAATTTGTTACTTATTACTCATATTTCGATTCTAGCTAAAAAAAAAAAAAAGAAAAAGTTAAGTTCGCAATCCTGCTTCGGAACCACCCTGAAAGAAAGAATTCTAATACTAATTGTCGTGATGTTTTTGTAGGTCATGTTTGGGAAGTGGATCATATGGTTGGTTCCCTTAGCACAGATGGTGGTTTTACGATTTTATATTTCAGAGACAGGAATAAAGATATTTTAGGATGAGAACTAAAAGTAGGTTAATGGCGTGAACATAAATTACATTTCAAGAAGTGTTCATCGATTTGGAAGTTTCACGTAGACTTTACAATTAAAGAAAATTATTTGTAGGTCTTTGACTAGCAATATTTTTGATATTAAAATCAGCAAATTCAAAAGCAATAAAATAATTTTTTGGGGATATTCTCAAAAACTGATACAATTCCCACATTCATCGTGTGGTATACATTTTGTATTCTAGAATTTTTAATTGTTATTGGCTAAAGAAAACGAATTCAGTTAGGAAAATTTATCAAATTTATTAATTTTTTCTTCTAAATTTTGCTTTTTTGTTCGTTGTACAGGAAGTATATGAATCAATAGAAATGAAAGAAAATATATATCAAAAATAAGTTTCCAAAATTGAACTTAGCTTGGCGATATTTCTTTTATTTGAAGAGAAATCCAGAAACCTCTAGCAAAAGTGTTGACTTGATTTTTTATTTCATTTTTTTTTTCAATGGATAATATTGAAAAATGAAATTCCTTTAGCTCCGAAACACCCCTTTTACTCCCATCTTAATTATTAAAAGTAGTTTGTAAAAAATACTTTAGTGAAAAATGATAAATATAAAGAAAATAATAAGAAAATGAAAGAAAAATTCTTAGCTAACCGAACATAACGAACCAAGGGAAAATCCGGAAGACATAACCACAAAAAAAATCGTCCGTAAGCACACTCAAAATGTGCGAACGGAGTGATATCAGCAGAGCCTTGCTTCTCCCGCAACTCTCTCCGCGTCTTTTCTCAGAGAGCGGTTCAGAAGACCATTTGGCCGATCGCACGAGCGAGCGACGAAATACTCCACTGTAGTAACCTACGACACAGTGCGTTAGCCATAATAAGCGTATTTAATAATAGTGGAGGGGAGCGTAAAACTCGCGTTTTAAATTCACAAAAATCTAGAAGTGTACTTAATTTTTTTAATTTAATTTACTAATGTGTTTATTTTTTATTTATTTTTATTTTTTTTTTATTTTTTTTTTCTGGGGGTTCACGTGCTCATGCTCATGTGCTCAAATTGAGGAGCCGCCGCTGCACTGGCATAGAACCTTTCATGTCAATCATAAATATTCCATCCAACAAAGCGTAAAATAAAAAATTTGAAAAAAAAAAGATGTTGATTAAAGCTCAACTGAAAAATGCTTTTATGAATACATCCTTTCTGCGGGGGAAAATTAATTTTTTCCTCATTCAGTGGCGAGGAGTTTTGACGTCGCACGAGGAAAAAAAAAATGTCATGGGGGCATAAAATACGTGTTTTCCAACATTTCATTCTACGAGGTCTTTCACCTCCCTCTCGCTTAACTTTTTTTCTTTCTCTTCTTCCAGGAATGGGCTTTCAGGGGATAATAACAAGAAAAAAATAAAAGTGGCAGGATCGATAGCTGGAGTTTTCCTTCAAATAGTTTAAACTCTTATTTTTTGCCTCAAAGCCGATTCGTTTTTATTGCATATTCATGAAAAGGCTTTAACCCTTTCCCAATGCTGAAAAAAGGGCAGCCGTTGCCATCGCTCGACTTAACTACCAGCAAGATGGCGGACGATCGAAACGTTCATCGCGTGCCACAGATCTAGAGATACCACAGATCTAGATCTGTGTTAGCACAGCCAGCTGTGTCAAAAAAGGGTCTCTAGATCTGTGGCACGTGATGAACGTTTCGATCGTCCGCCATCTTGCTGGTAGTTAAGTCGTGCGATGGCAACGGCTGCCCTTTTTTTCAGCATGGGTCAATCTATCCAGCTATTCTCGCATTCTTCCACTTTTCAGCAGATGTCAGTGAAATAATAGTGAGAATTTCTTTACGGGAAATGACGTGCTGAAAAGTAAAGGATTCTCGTGGTGCTATGTCACTCGCAATGATTATTTTTATAGAAATCAAATCTATTCTTCGTGACTGGAAACAGTCAAAACGTCAGAGTTTGGTGTTCCCAGAGCGGGGGCACTGCGCGTTTAAGGTTTAAAAGAATGTTGGTAGCCGCCCAGGTGGTGTAGTGGCTAGAGAACCATTTATCATGCCGTAGGTCTGGGTTCGAATCCCAGCTTGGGCATGGATGTGAACTTGTCCGTCCCTTCATAGTGGGTGTTAATTGCAATTTCGAACTTTCCAGGTCACTCGCTAATGTTTTTCTGAGCTTAAATATCTCGTCAGCTCAATGAAACATCGATGTGAAATTCTCAAAAAAAAAAAAAAAAAAATTAAGGCTACCCTTATAACTGCTGGTGACCGCTGCAATCTTCAATATCCAATGTATCTCGATAATTATTGCCGTATAACCTTATTGCATTGCAAATATTTTAATTTAGTTATTGTATTTAAATCGGTATAAAATTATCTTTCAAATGATGTAAAAAAGCTTGCATTTTGTGAAACATAACATGTTTTATACACATACGAACTTAGAAAATGAAAAATAGTTTCCAAAAGTGTCCACAATTTCGGCCACCTTTGTAGTTTTCCAGAAAAATCACGAAAAAAGTTCTAATTCGAAAAATTAGAATGTCCACATTATAGCTCTCATAAAACAAATAAAAGTAATACACCCTAGCTCAACTTTATTGAGTCCTATAATGTGGAAAAATTACAAAATTTGCGGTAAAAATTACAAGCAATGCCTCGTCATGGCAGAGTGGTTAAGTCACTCGAAATGGTTGACGGAAGATGCCGTGGTTCAAAACCGGGTCGTGTCCGCCGACCTAACCGTTCGGAGTTTACCGTAGATTTCACCGAAACTTGCGTAATTACTTGTTAGAACCCCTTAGAAAGACCTCCACGGGGGGCACCGTGGATTTATAAGCGGTTTCGGGACAAGCAAACAAATCCGAAATACATGTTACGCAAACAAATACAAGCAATAAAAAATTCGGCATGAATTTGTTCACTGAACTGGATCACACGCTCTGAATTCATGCTTGTTTTCTCAAAAATTAATGTTGCCATATATGTTTAAAAACTAAAATTTATTTCTATAAGGTCTTATATTTATTTTAAATGCAAATTTTAGACAAGAACTACAACATTTTCTCTTTTATTTTTTTTTATTTTTTGATGGGGGGAATGAAAGTGTGGTCAATTGGCTACAGAGCGTACTGAGCCAACGATACCACACAACACCAATTACCACAGCCTCAACCAATTTTATTTATTCTTTCTTTATTTTTTGATCTAAATTTGGTGGTGCTTCGTTACCGAACTTAACAGAAATTGGAACATAACCTCAAAAACGATCTAAAAATATGAATGGTAATTTCTCTAATTACCAGTAATATTATTAGATCCCTATTGATGTTGATCGTTTTTGAGGAATAATTATAGCGGTATGGATGCAGTGATTGCCTGCAATGTATTTTTATTCAGGAAACGATTATACATCGTGAACCACAAAGATGAAATGCGAATATAGAAATTAAAGCAGAATAACACTGCCAATAAAAATTGTCATCTATCACTACTATTTTCTCTTTCATCACCAAAAAATTGAGATTAATAGAGATTTTCGAACATGACTTCTGCCTCAAATTCGAGTTGTAGAAAAAAAGCTTTAATACTGGGCGAAACAATTTTTCTGCTATCATTTGTTACACCAGAGAAAGCGGAAGTTCTCGACCTGCAGAGTCGTTTTCTCTGAAAAGTTGAGTCACCAGACACCATGTTCCTGGCAGATTAAACTTTATTTCCTTTCTCTGGACACATAAAGTTGATAGTTATGGTCAAGCGTAATATGAAAGGGTTCTCTTTCTTTTCTCTTTTTTTTCTCGTTTTATAATGTTCTTCCATAACGGTCCTATTTAACCCTTTAACGCGCAATGTTCCCGCTCTGGGAACACCAAACTCCGACGTTTTGGCTGTTGCCAGTCACGAAAAATTGTCACGATTATTTTTAACAGCACTGACATCTGCTGAAAAATGGTAGAATGCGAGAACAGCTGTATAGATTGCCCAATGCTAAAAAAAAGGGCAGCCGTTGCCATCGCTCGACTTAACTACCAGTAAGATGGCGGACGATCGAAACGTTCATCGCGTGCTACAGATCTAGAGACTTTTTTTGACGCAGCTGGCTGTGCCGGCACAGCATAGTAGTGACTAGTGACTAGTGACTACTAGGCTGTACCGGCTAGTAACCTTTTACGTGTGTTTTTTTCCCAAAGTTTTTATTTATTTTATTTTAGTCACTACTAGTTCGGTTCACTAGTAGTGACTAGTGACACTATTAGTGAACCGAAATCACTACTAGTGATTTCGGCTCACTGTGCCGGCTGACTATTCACAACTAGTTCGGTTCACTAGTAGTGACTAGTCACAACTATTTCGGTTCACTAGTAGTGTCTAGTGACAGTACTAGTGAACCGAAATGACTACTAGTGATTTCGGTTCACTAGTAGAAATAAACTAAGTATGTCAAGCCCTTCCGAATTTTTAGAATACATCTTTATACTGCTGTACTATTTGCAATAGTAAATAACAAACCTGTATCCCGTACGAAAAATCAGAAAAATTCTTAAAAATCGAAAATTTATCAGGATGTGTAATTCTTCGAAAATTTTTACCGAGCAACTCCAAGTTGAAGAATTTTTTCAGAAAGTTTCACAATGCTACAGATGCTGTTGTTTCATTTATAAAAGCGTGTAGTACAGCTTATGAAGAATCATCCTGCATTTTTTCGAGTCCCTGGTGCAATTACACTCATGTCCATAAATTAAGGATAATTCAGAAGCACACAGAAATTGATCTCTAAAATAAAAATTTCACCTGTGGAATGATCACACACATCTTGAAGAAGAATATGCAAATTACAGGAAACCACCAGATGGGACGTGGATGTGGTACGTCACAATGACGAGAGTGTAAGAGAGCGGTATATAAAGGAATGGTGGCAAAGAAGTAAAATTGTTCACAAGCGCTGTGAAAGCCTTTCAGTGCAAAACCGCCATAGTTATGGCACAAAGGAGGCATTTGGATGATGTTTTACGTGGCAGAATTATCGGACGACTGGAATGTGGACGTTACCCAGCTGGAAGTATCCTGAGGAACTTGGAATCGCCCAGAGTGTCATTCTCCAGGCTTAGGCAACGATTCCAAGATGATGGTAATGTGAGTAGACGTTACAGCACAGGTCGCTCCCGAGTTACAACGCTGAATGAGGGCCGCTATTTGGCAGTTACTGCAAAACTGCCAAAAGAAACAGACGGAGTAAGCATCAGACCTGTCTCGTCAGCTCTCTTCAGCTACCGGTACGGACAGTTTCAAGGCAGATCGTGTACAGACGCTTAGGGTACATTTGGTCTATATGCTTTGTAGGCCTGTCAGATGTGTTCCACTTACCGCAACTCACTGTCGCCTGCGATTAACCTGGAGTAGAGAGCATGCATTGTGGACACCGCAACAGTGGTCTTGTGTGATGTTTTCCGACGAGTCCAGGTTTAGCTTGGAGTCTGAATTCTCGCCGGACATTCATCTGGAGAGCGCCAGGTTACCCGTTACCACCAAGAGAAACACCATTGAAAGACACCGTTACGGTGGTGCAGGAATGGCTCGTTTGGAAAGGAATTCTTCTTTGTTCCAGAAACTGACCTGCATGTTCAGAGTGTAAACGATGACAGGCCACATCTATCGGGATGTCATTCTGGAACAACATGTACGTTTGTTTCGGGGCGCCCATGGGTGTGAATTTGTGTTTATGGATGACACGCCCCCGTCCTAGGAGCACCCCGTTGCAAAATTGTAGACGAATGCCTTCAATCGGAGGATATCACCCGTATGCATTGGCCAGCATACTCACCGGACTTGAATCCAATAGAGCATGTGTGTGGGATATGCTTGGCCGACGGAATTGCAGCCCGTCAACCCCCTCCCACCTGTCTACCCGGAACTTCGGAGTGCATTGCTTGATGAGTGGTGTAATAATTCCCCAAGATCAGATTGATCATTTGATACTCAGCATGCCTATGCGTTTGTCAGGCCTGTATTGCATCGCTCCGGGAGACATACTCCGTATTAACCATCCTACTAACCATGTTATACTGTTTTTTGTAAATAGGTTCTTTTTTGAAATTTGGTCAAGGGAGTAAAACTTGCAATTTTTATTAATTATGTCAAACATATAGCATCTTTTTTGCTGTTTACTTTTTGGTTAATAAATAGACTTTACAAATAAGTCAAATTTGTTTTGCTTCTTTCACTTTCTTTGCCTGAACTTAATTATCCTTAATTTATGGACATGAGTGTAGTTTATTTGGTACTTACCTATTAACCCTGCAGTCCGTATTAACCCTGCAGTCCACCTGTAACGTATGCAGAAGACGAGCGATTTTTCGCCAAGATAAATGAATCGGTGAGTGCAGAAACCAACTCAGTCACAAAAAGGAAATTTTTTTCAGGAGAGAGAAAAAACTTCATAACTCCTCCAAATTTTCAAATATTTAAACTTATTTTTTTTTCCTCTGTCATAACATGCATTTATGTTTCTGTCAGGCAAATATTACCTAATTTATGAAGTTTTATGAAGTTTTTTCTCTCTCCTGAAAAATATTTCCTGTTTGTGACTGAGGTGTTTTCTGCACTCACCGATTCAAATGCTGGACACATGAAATTTTTGGTGGTTAGGAATACCGTTGGCAACTGCTTGTCAGCACATTTGACTAAAAAATAGTTCGGCAAGAATGACCGCCGGGGTAATTCGTAAATACCGTTTATTTTCCTGTGTGTATAAAGTCCGTGAGAGAATAATACTCTTAATACAATGCACATACACACATAACTTAAATGGACGCAGCTTACAAAACTGCCTTGTCCCGTGAAATGAGACAGAAATCGATTCGCTTTAAAAGCGAAAAGAAATGCCAATATATATTCATGGCCTTCATTCATAATTAAGTAAGTGCATATGAATAAATCATTATTTTCGTGCGTTAATAAGTTACCTTTATCTATGCCAGATTTTGTTAACTTGACGTAATACGTGTCGAATTCATTGATATACGACATCACCTTAAATCAAGATACGCCATTTCAGATAGAATAAAGGACCATTTTTCAGTATATCGGCAAACAAAAATTTTTAAGATGAGATTGTGCTCTTCTCGATTTTTTTAACAGCTGAAGAAAGGTGAATCCTTTAAACCACCCGTAACGTACAATCTTGTATTATTTTTGATGTTTGCGTATTTATTACAAATCTAATTATAAACATTTATTTCTATATTTTATTTTTATCTACCGTCCTGTTTTTGCGAATATCTTCTTTCCTCCCTACACGTTGTTTTTTCTTCTTTTATTCCCCCTAGTTTCTTGCTTTTTCTTTCTTCCAATGGGCAACTCGCTCTTTGCTTTTGCTTTTCTTAACTTTTCAGTCCTCACTCTTCTGTGGTTACTGTGTCCAGCCTTCAGCTGAAGAAAGATAAAAAGGTATCGCCCACAGCGTGTATCCATGATTTATAAGTAATTCAAATGCGTGTTGTTTTGCAAAGTTATAATTACTACTAAGCTATTTATTACTTAGCCCTTTAACGCGCAACCATTTTCCAATGCCGAAAATGTGCAGCCGTGGCCATCGCTCGATTTAACTACCAAGAACATGGCGGCTGATCGAATGGCCCATCGCGTGCTGTTGAGCTAAAGAACATTTTTTGACACAGCTGGCTCTGTGGCACGCGATGGGCAATTCCATCGACCGACATCTTGTTGGTAGTTAAATCGAGCAATGGCAATGGCTTCTTTTTTTCGGCTTTGGGCAATATATTTAGTTTTCTTTAACATCGCAGGATATTTTCATCACATTCTGTTCTCAGCAGTTGTCGGTACTGTTAGAAATAATTCTGAAATCCATTTTACAAATAATCGATAATTTTTACGGGAAATTATGTGCTAAATGGAAAAGGATTTTCGTGTAACTATGTCTTCGTGTAGTATTTTACTGAAATATAAAATTACTCTTCGTGAATCAACACTTTCAAAACTTCAGAGGTGTGGCGAGGACGCCGCACGTTAACCCTTTAACGCGCAGTGTTCCCGCTCTGGGAACACCCAACTGTGACGTTTTGACTGTTGCCAGTCACGAAGAATAGATTTGATTTCTATAAAAGTAGTTGCGGGTGACATAGCTCGACGAGAATCCATTTAGCACGTCATTTCACGTTAAAAAAATGGTCACGATTCTTTTTAACAGCACTGACATCTGCTGAAAAATGGAAGAATGCGAGAGCAGCTGGATAGATTGCCCAATGCTGAAAAAAGAGCAGCCGTTGCCATCGCTTGACTTAACTACCAGCAAGATGGCGGACGATCGAAACGTTCATCGCGTGCCATAGATCTAGAGACCCTTTTTTTAACGACATCTGGCTGTGCGGCACAGCCAGCTGCGTCAAAAAAGGGTCTCCAGATCTGTGGCACGCGATGAACGTTTCGATCGTCCGCTATCTTGCTGGTAGTTAAGTCGAGCGATGGCAACGGCTGCCTTTTTTTCAGCATTGGGAAAGGGTTGCGCCTCAAAGGGTTAAAGGGGTAACATGCTATAATTCTATAATTCCTTTAACCTAGTCTCTCGCATCGTTTGCCATACCTCCATGGCAAACCGTTCGCTTTCTCCGCTCAAGTCAGGAAGCAACGACTTTTTCGGAAAGGAAGTCTCCGTCTTTGCGATGACGTAAGCTGAAAAGCTTATCATTCGGAAGCCATGCATCTGGCAGTATTTATCTGTCTGGCTGTTGATTAATGAAATATATATAGGCTCAAAAAGGAAATGGGAATCCATCGCGTTCTGGCATTACGTCCACGGAGAACGTTCTCCTGCACGTCAAATATTCTCCCGCACAATCGATATTCGTTATTAAAGCATAAAGAATGTCAATATGAATTCGTGGCGTTCATTCATATTTAACGAGAGCGGATTACGTATGAGTGGACGGTTTAATAAAGGTATTAATAAGTGATTTACATCAATTTCTTCAATTGTGTGATGCATTCGAACTATTTGCTATAGCGGTGGAATAGCAAACAATTATAGCACACTTACTCAGGGATATTAGGTATATACGTGGGTTAGGGGGTCTCGACACCCCCCTTAGTCTATACAAGAAGCATAATAATAACCATATTTTCATCTTTTGAATCCATCACTCAAAATACTATGTGGTAATAAATATTTGGAAAAACTAAAAAAACACGCTTTAGTGATAAATTGAACTAACTAAAAAGTGAAAATTTATTCTTAATATAGAAATAAATTAATGAACGAAAAATAGTATTATCGGGAAAAAAGTGTGGGGCGCTTTGTGCTATATTATTTTGTATCAATTTTGTACTAATCGTACGGTCGAATATTCTCAAAAACTGATATATGGAGCAAGCACCCCACGCTTTTTTCACAATAATGCTATTTTTCGTTCATTAGTTTATTTCTATATTAAGAATTAATTTTCACTTTTTAGTTAGTTCAATTTATCACTAAAGCCTGTTTTATAGTTTTTTTTAAACTATATTTAATTTTCACCTTTTAGTTTGATTTGATATAAAAGCGGGGCTTTTTTTTGTTTTTTTAAACTGTATTTATTTAAACTTTGTATTTTTTTTTTCGATATCTCTCATAAGAAACTAAGGAACACTAAGTTGGAAAGTACAAACTGTGAGAAAATTTATTTTCACTGTGCTGTGCAAGTATTAATTAGCCTGCAGTTAAATGCTACCTTCCTCACTAAAAAGGAAAAATAGGTCTCTAATCAACAAACATGTTTCATAACGACTACAACAAACACAAACATCCATGTAACAATATTGAAGTAAAATTTTTAGATTTGCTATCTGGATTTCAAAAACGTAACTCCCCAAGCACACCATTGAATACAGTTACCAATAGCTAGAGAAGTTCTAATCCATTGTGCTGAGCCGAGTGCCGAAATAGTTCGCATGCGTGGATTGCGCGCTTGCTCCATCTCTCTCGCTCTCACGGAAAGGATCTCTAAGAAAATGACTAATCCTGACGATCCTAATCAGGATAATGGGATAAACTTATCAAATTATTGTATTGTCATTGTCCTTGATAAATCTACAAAGTTCAAATTAAATTTGACCGTTTAAAGAGGGTCAAAATCGAGTTCAAAGGAGTCGATTAAAAACAAACAAACTTACAAACAAATATACAGGTGAAACAAATAATAGCGTGTTAAAAAAGATTTAAATTTTACATAATTTTGAGAACTTCAATTTAAAAATTTAAAAAATTATATTAATTTCGTGAATTTCATAGTTCAGTGTGTAGCAAACAAAATTTAGTTTAAAAAATTTAAAAATTTTTAGTGCAATTGAAAAGTTTTGCTAGATATTTATTGTAAACTCTATTGTCAATCAAATTTTATAGTAAAAATGGACAACCCCCCCCTGCCCCTAGCTGGACCCCTCCCATGAGAAAGCTGTAGCTGCGCCCATGCACTTAACAGAATAAAATTGAAAAGCGTTTATATCGTTTTAGTTTCTATGTCAGTCTAATCCATCTGTCTGTCCGACTGTCCGTGTTGTAATTGCCATAAATATGTATCGATAATTTATATACAGGGTGATTCGAAATTAGTTTTACAAACTTTTAGGAGGGTTAGGATACACCAACACGGTTCAGAATCACACGCTGGATGTGCGGCACAGCCAGCTGTCGTTAAAAAAGGGTCTCTAGATCTGTGGCACGCGATGAACGTTTTGATCGTCCGCCCTCTTGCTGGTAGTTAAGTCGAGCGGTGGCAACGGCTGCCCTTTTTTCAGCATTGAGCGATCTATCCAGCTATTCTCTCATTCTTTCATTTTTCAGCAGATGCTGTTAAAAATAATCGCGACCATTTTTTGACGGGAAACGGCGAGCTAAAAAGTAAAGGATTCTCGTGGAGCTATGTCACCCGCAACTATTTTTTATAGAAATCAAATCTATTCTTCGTGACTGGCAACAGTCAAAACGTCAGAGTTTGGTGTTCCCAGAGCGGGAACTGCGCATTAAAGGGTAATTAAATTGGCCACTTATCATCCAACATGCCATTTATCTCTGATCTTCACTTATCTCAGAGCATCGGGTCATTTGTTCATGCAGACACACTACTAGTTAGCTCCTAGATTCGATATACCGTGCCAGAATAAAAATGAATGTTGTGTGGGTAGAACTGGACATGAAGTAAGAGGAAGTCTCGAATAGCTTAATGAGGATGAATGCAAAACAAAGAATCGTGGAGTTCAATTTTTATTTTAATGCATACCTCTTTTTTTTTTTTAAATGTCAAGGAAATGTCTTATCTCAAGGGTATTTCCTGTCGCTGAGAACTCAAGCATAATTTACTTCTGCTCCAAATAATTAGCGATTGAGTATTGTTCGCTTATTTAAAAACTTAAACTGGCGATTTTGAAAGATGATATATGCGCTGTTTCAAGTATGTACTTTTGGAGTTAAAAAAAAATTATTGTGTAATTGTTGAACTGTCCAGACAGTGACGTCATGCCCTTTAAGTGACGAACACAAACAAAAAAAGGAAACAAAAAAATATGTATTTTCTAGAAAGCATTCATGAGTAGGTTTGGAGAAAAATATTTCCTTTATAACCTACAGGTTAATAGTGTTGGAGTTTTAAAAAAATTATACATCTTAAAAATAAATTACAATTATCAATTAAACATACATGAAAAAGGTTTAAATCAATAATTATAAATTACAATTATCAATTATACATGAAAAAATGGTATAAATTAATAATAATAATAACTCGGCCTGTGCGGCACAGCCAGCTGCGTCAAAAAAGGGTCTCTGGTAGTAAAAGGTAGATCTGTGGCACGCGATGAACGTTTCGATCGTCCGCCATCTTGCTGGTAGTTAAGTCGAGCGATGGCAACGGCTGCCCTTTTTTCAGCATTGGGAAAGGGTTGCGCCTCAAAGGGTTAAGCATGCAGACACTATTTTCGATGAACAGCTTCATCTTGTAATCCTTAATAACATGCATCGGTTTTGTTTCCTTTCAAGGAGCCGAATACCTCTAAAATACACTTTAAAGAATGACTGCCCATACATCGTAATGTATAGGAAATGTTTTGAGCTCTCCTGTAAAAGAACGATAAATACTACATACATAAATTTCAATAAGACATATTGTACGGTAGACAGTAGTAACATATATAAATTTCGTAGTAATCGGTGCATATTTACGAAAGTTAGAGTATATATAGACAGACAAACCGAAATCATAAACAATTTTCAACCTTGTTGGAAAGTGTTAAAAAACAGTGTTATTCAACATAATACTGCCCATAAATTTTGCGCATGTACATCACTGTACAGTACATCCGCAAAATTTATGATCAGTAGGAGAGAAAGAGACTTAGAATACAGTACTGTGCGTACAGTATGCAGTAATAATAATAAACTGCAGTATCGTTATAATAATACTGTGTTGTACAGTAATACTTATTAATGTGTCGCACTGTACTGTACTGGATACTATTGTACCCACGCTTCTGACAATTGACGATAAATCTGTTGTGGGCAAGAGTTCGCATTAGCTCTCAGATTACATTGCTTATGAAAAACTCACGTAGTTATCCAATTCATGTAAGACAAATGGTGTATTGGAGCGAGTCCACTGTACACGCAAAAAGAAAAGAAAGTAAAGATAAGGGTAAAAAACATCCACTCATAGACATTTAAATTTTGGAGAAACTTGAAAACTCCTGAGAAACGCTTTTCCTCCTTCTCTACTTTCAAGTAGGCTACTTCATTCCCACGTTTGCCCTTCATTCTTTGGAGAAGGCGATGATGTCATTCTTGTTCTAAAACCGTGGGAAATGTCTAAATATAGCGAAAAAATTAATAATACTCAGCCTTAGTACGAACATATGATTTATTGTTTAATGAATGTCCGTATTCTTACATTTATTACTTTTCAACTTATTTGAAAGGTGTTTGTTGGTTTGTCTGAATTTTTTATGGATTCATTTCTGTTATGAACTATACAATACATCATAAGTTTGTAAAGGAACTTATCGATCTGAACGATATCGTTACAGAACAATAAGTACCTTTTATGTTTGATTTTACAAAGGTTAATAACGATTAGAGTTATAAACGATGAACATGTTAATCTTTCTGAGACATCACTAAGCAGGCAATACTTTTTAAGCAATCTCTGGTAAAAATTTTATGCATTCCTCAATTAGTGTGGCAGTTTATTATTATTTTTCCCCATTCCCTCACCGCTGTTATGAGCTTGTAGCACAGTTTGTAAAATTACATTTTAAAAATAAATAGTACTTTCAGATAGCAGCAGTACATATATAACTGTTTGTCTGATAATGGCAACGCTACGCTTGGGCGATCTGCCAAGGATCGGAGAGTTCCTAGGAAGGAGGACTTTCTAAGGGGTTCAACGCGTATTCACGTTACATCTGGAGAAAACCTACCAAAACTCCAGACCGTTAGATCAACAGCCTCGTGATGGGACCCGAACCCAGGACCTACACATTTCGGCCGTCTACCATTTTCAGTGACATAACCGCTGTGAAGCCACATATCCAACTGAACTCTGTTATAATGTCATTTAAGACGCTATAACCGAGTGACGCTATAAAACAGTTCCCGCTAGCGTTACCAGGCGTCCGGATAAAGCAGGACATAGACTTTTTGATTGCGTGTCCGGCCAAACTGAACGGTGTCCGGCTTTTGTTAGGCTTTTTACTGGTGACTTTGGCTGATTAGTAATAAAGTACTTGAACTGATTTGGCATTCGATGTTATTAATATTTCATTAGAATTTAACAAGATTCATGGTAATAATCAAAAAAGCTTGATTTTACATACAATTTTTTGTTGTACCTATTAATACTGACAAAATCCTCAATATTGTAGGCTGTCCAGCCTTTTTACCCAAATGTCCGGCCAAACTGGCTGGTCTGTCCGGCTATTTGGTTTGGCGAACTGGCAACCCTAGTTCCCGCAATAAACGAGTTCAGCTGTATTAATAGCCAGTGGTGGCGACTACATGGTTGCCCGTGGCTCAAGCACCCATAAAAAAATCACATACACGTAGAGCACCCACAAAATTTTAAAACACATTTTCAGTTATTTTTGTAGGAAAAATTATCTATTAAAATTTCGGGAAAATTCCAACAATTAGGAAAAAAAAGACGTTTATGAGACACAGGGTTCCCGCTAGAGTGCGAGACTGCGAGAATCTCGCATAAATTTCTTAAATCTCGCGCAAAAAATATTACAGCGCGAGGTATTCTCGCACTGCAAAATATTCGCCACCTGCGCGAGATTCTCGCACGCTGTTTGAAAGTTTAAAAACGCCAGTTTACAAATACAAAAATTTGTTTTTACTCTACTACTGTCGGATAACGAGCGTGCCGCGGCCGCAATGAAGCGTCCCCCCCTTCCTCTCTCGAGTTTCTGTTCAGAGATAACACGGTTAAATCATCGGAATGCAGAGGGGGAATATTAATTAATGCTATCGGCGCTGAGCTGACGTGTTGATTTTTCTCCTCCTGCTTGCCAGCTGTAAAATGTTTTGTTTTTGTATGTGTGTCCATCGTATATGAGTTTTGAGAGCATTTCATCTGTTTGTTTTTTTATATACCACCACGATTCATGGAATTATTGATAACCTCTGGCAGTTTGAAATTTGGACCCCCCCCCCTTCCGTTCTAAGTTTAGTTGTCGTTCACAGTAAGAGTTAATCAATCTTTTAAGAAGACCCCCCTCCAAAAAAAAAGAAGCTGAAATTTTCCGGTTAAATGCCGGATAATCTAGCTTATACTGTAGTAAGAATTTGAACTTAACTATATCTGTTTTAACTTTGTCACACATATTTGTATCTTACCAACTTTGTAGTATAATATAATTTAATTTATATATATTATATAAATATTAAGTTATTTTATATAATTTTATTATACTAGATAAAATATTATAGTTAATAATTCTTTTGCTTAGTTAAACTGGATGTGATTCTTTGAATAAATTTGAATATTCATTAACTTTGAATATCCATTAACAATTCAAGTGCAAATTTCAGAGCACTTTCAAGTGCAAATTTAAGCAATCTTATTAAAATAGCTGATGGAAATATCAATTTAGAAAGTTTTCCATATGATCAAGCTGTAAAATTTTTTAATGAACGGAAAAATCGGCATTATTGAAATTGTACTATAAATAAATAAAATGATGTTAAACAATATTTATGTTCTCACTTAACTTTCAGAAATCGCACTCAAAATTTTTGGATGGGTGAGAAATCTCCCCCAATTTTTTTTTCTAATGGGAACCCTGATGAGACATCTACAAAAAGATCCGAATTTTTTTCTATTGCGCCATTGATCAGCAGAAAATGATGTCCAGGTACATGTAATAATTCAGAATAGTTCATTTAATAATTCATTTAAATTACAAAAAGAAAATTAATTAAAGCTTGGAGTTTTTGCTTCCATTTCTCTGTATTTAAAATGAATAGTTTTTGAAGAAAGTAATAACCCTTCAAGGAGACTAAAAAAATGTAAGTCTAATCATATCTCCCCCACCTCTTCGAAAATTTATTTTTTCTCCGGCACCCCCTAAAGTTTTGCAAAGTTGGCGCCTCTGTTTCTAGTAGCCCCTTTTTTAATGAAAAGCTTGGGTGCGCCACTGTATAGAGGCCACGATATATCTACTAGAACAGACTCCGAATAGAAAATGAGAGTTATATGCAAGTTCATGAAAACAGATGGCACCACTAAACTGAAGATGAAACCGCGCAACATTTGACACACCATCCTAACAAATTTCACATGTTTACGATTGCAATAATATTTTTAATGTAATGAAATTGGTGGAGAAGATCTCTTTCTTAGCTTAATTTTTTTTTCTTTTACTTGATAATTTTCGCGTGTTAATAAAATTTCAATAATCGTAAATTATTTGGTTTTATTTGAAATTCTAATTCAGGGATTTTTAAGTATGCTCGAGCATGGGCGCCGGCAGAATATTTCCCAGGGGGGCAAAGACTACTCATGGGGGGGCAAATACTACTTTAACGTATGGTTACCATGTTGGAAAGCGCAAAAAAGCAAGGGAAAACACTGCATACAAAAATCCAGGGGGGGCATTGGCCCCCCTTTGCCTTATGCTGCCGGCGCCCACGTCTTCGAAGTTTTTTTAATATCTTTTTTTATAAGAGAATTAATATAAATCACGTGCAACGCATTGATTTCAAAACATTTTTAAATGTTATATTACTGCACAACAATTTGTCAAAGAAAATTAAGAACTTTACTAATGCAAGGTCTTTTTTGCTGTTATCTCCAGTGTCACTTCTCCGAAATCTCCCGTAAATAGGACCACTTAGAAAGACGACCCCCCCCCCCGTCGACCTAGATCACTCATGTACATAATCCCCAGTGCCTTAACTAGAGGCCTGAGGCTTGTGCCCTGTTCCCTAGTAGCACAACTAGTTCAAAAAATGTTTAAATTACGTTGGAAATACGTTTTTTGACGCTAAAAAACGTGTTTTAAACGTCTTCTGGATTAATTGAGCTACTAGGGTTTGCCACCCCCCAGGGTCCTTGTTAAAGGGGGAGGGTCCTGCCCCTCTAACACTCCCAAAATTCTGCTAAACATAGCAAAATTAGATACCTTGTTGGCAAAATGGGTGATAAAATTATAACGAAAACGATAATTTTCTTTCTGTTTCTGGTACACTCGGCAAAATTACGCAAATCCAGTTGGCAAAAGTAAAAAGTTAGTAATATAGTTGATGAAAAAATAAGCAAGTTGGTAAAAACCGATGTTTGACTTGGCAGTTTATCGACATCTCCCCCCCCCCCAAAAAAAAAGCCTCATCAATGGCTCTGTGCCCCTCCCCCCCCATCCTTGTTGTAGCCCTGATCACTCCTTTATAGCATAATCAACGATTGTGACTATGTTTGTCAGAATGAAAGAGCGTAATTTTCCAGCACTTTACTTGTTTATACGTATACGTAATGCATGCTGTACATCCCTTCTACTGCTGTGCTTTTCTGCTGTACTTCCCTTCTCGCAACTTTCAAAATCCCTTCAGGAGGGTGAGGGAGCGCAGGCAGCAGGAAGGACAGCAAGAAAGGTTATGGCATGAGTAGGACGAGTGAGGTGTTTACATTCTTTTCCTTTCCACTTCTTCCATTACGCGGAAGTGGGCTGAGTGTAAACGAGGCATTCCTTCTTCCTGGTACAATCAACCCTTTGAGGCGCAACACTTTCCCAATGGTGAAAAAAGGGCAGCCGTTGTCATCGCTCGACTTAACTACCAGCAAGATGACGGACGATCGAAACGTTCATCGCGTGCCACAAATCTAGAGACCCTTTTTTGCATTGGGCAATCTATCCAGCTGTTCTCGCATTCTTCCATTTTTCAGCAGATGTCAGTGCTGTTAAAAATAATCGTGATAATTTTTTTTACGGGAAATTACATGCTAAAAAGTAAAGAATTCTCGTGGAGCTCGGATGTCAGCGGCAACTACTTTTATAGAAATCAAATCTATTCTTCGTGACTGGCAACAGTCAAAGCGTCAGAGTTTGGTGTTCCCAGAGCGGGAACACTACGCGTTAAAGGATTAACCCACGGGAATTGTCTGTTTGTGTGTTGTGGCAAACCTACAGGAGGAGCATTTGGCTATAGGGAGAGTGGCCTTAGGCGGAGAATTTTTTAGAGGGTTCTAACGCTTATTCAGGTCACATTTGGAGAGAACCATCCAAAACTTCAGACCGCTAGATCGATGTCGAAATATACCGTTTCTTAGGGAGTACGGAAATTATTCATTCATAGAAAAAAAAAAAATTAGTGTTTACCCTTCTAGCATTTGGCTCGGGTTACCACCAGACACGTAGCCGGCTGATGTTAGCCCGAGCAAAATTGCTAAGAGGGTAAAGACGCTCACTCAAAATTATTTTCTCAAGTCACGGAAAATCTTCTGGAAGCAGTGCTGCCGGAATACCTCCGTTATGTGACAAATATCCGTTTCTTTTTTTACATGAATACGTCTTTAAATTTGTTTTCATAGTGGAAGGCATTTTAGAATAATGTTGAAAACAAAATCGGGGAATACAGTTTGATGTTGCGGCTACTTATCTATCATCTACATATAAAATTTAATTACTCCACTCGATAGCTGAAGGATCAAAGAATTCGTTACTTAGCATAAATGGCAAACAGGATACATCTATGTATCCTGTTTGCCATTTGTTTTGCATTTTTAGTAACACACACTTATCATTAATAAAGTTATAACACAATATAATTATTTGTTCACTTGATTTCTTTCTTGAACCCGGTGAAACTCAAAGGAAATAGTACTCGTTACGCACACGTATTCACGTAAAATACACTTCCATGTCCACGACACAGCCACACCCCGTTTTTTTCTCCTGTCATTTGAAGAAATTTCGAATGCGTTCTCCGAAACGTCGCCAAGCTTCGCTACATTTTGGCGAAATATCGCCAAGTTTGGATCCAAAAATAAGTCCCCAAAAGGGAGGCCAACGAAGCTCTAGCATCAATATTTCTCGAGATTTCTAGAAAGCCCTATACAAAACAATATAGAAATCGAAAACTCCGTATCTCGTTTTCTAGTGCTACTCGACCGATTTTGATACACGATGAGGTGAAAGCCGGACTTTGAAAGATGAAATCCGGACAAGTGTCGATTTAGAGAAGAAAGTAGAAACCGGATTGGAACAGATGAAAGCCGATCTGGAAAAGAAAATGGAAGCCGGTCAAGATGAGATGAAAAATTTATTACATTAATACACTGCTCAAAACAATTAAAGGACATTGCGGTTTTAGGTGGATCTTGTGGCTGGGAAACTTTTTAGCTGATTGATACATGGTCGACAGACGTAGTAGGTTATATGAGAATAAATTACACATGTGTTTGGAAGAAAAAAATGCATTTTGTTGCGCATTTGTGTAGAAAAGGAAAAAAACACAATTTGTGCATATGAGAAAAAAAGAATAAGAAAAGGTGTTTTCTTCAAAGGAAATCATTTTCAGTAGAGGGTATGGTTTCCACGGACGGCCAGCAACGTTGAACACTTTTGAGGCATGGAGTCAACGAGGCTATTAATCACGAGTTGGGGTATTCTGTCCCACTCTTCCAGAAGAGCTCTTTCCAGTTCTGTGTTTGAGTTTGTGGGGGTGGTTGTCGGCCAGCAACTCGTCTTCCTAGAGCGTCCTAAACGTGCTCTATTGGATTCATGTCTGGAGAACATGCTGGCCATTCCATTCGTACGATTCCTTCCTCGAAAAGAAAATCCTCCACCAGGTTAGTACGATGTGGCCTGCAGTTATCGTCCATTAAAATGAAGTCACCTCCAATTGCTGCAGCGTAAGGGACTACAATAGGTCTGAGGATCTCATCCCTATATCGGCGACCAGTCAGAGGTCCATCTCGAATGATATAGAGGTCTGTGCGCCCGTCAGTGGAGATGCCACCATACACCAACAATCCGCCACCGCCAAAGCTGACACTTTCGTGCACGAACGCAGGATTATTCCTACTGCCACGGTCCCTCCACATGAAAATACGCCTATTATCAGGATGAACTGAAAAACGGGACTCGTCAGAAAAAAGAACATTTCTCCATTCATTTCTCCTCCAGTTCACATGCTCTGTTGCCCACTCCCTGCGGTCGCGACGATGCCTTGATGTTAGTCTAACACATACCATCGGTCGGTGAGCTTACAGATATACACCATGGAACCGGTTTCGGACAGTCTGAGTTCAAACCGTGGTGCCAGTAGCCGAGCGAAGGTGTTGTTGGAGAAGAGTAGCGTTCATATTCCGGTGTCTCCGAGCCGTTAACACTAAATAACGATCTTCATTGGGCGTTGTTGCCCGTCTACGACCTTGCCCTGGTCTTCGGCCTGCACTTCCAGTCGCTAAAAACCGGTTCCAGATCCTGGAAGTCACACTTTGTGACACTCCAATGCAGGGGCGTAGCCAGAAATTTTTCATGGGACGGGTTACGACTACTACAACTCATATATATGTATACGTGTGTCTGATAATGTAGTGAAGAATATACATTTTGTATGGCAAAAATTTCTCATGGGGGTTTATAACCCCCCTAACACCCCCCCCCTTGGCTACGCCCCTGCTCCAATGGCTTGCGCTTTTTCGGCTCGAGTTTGGCCCCCTTCTAACCTACCGACAATTCTCCAAGCTTCTGATACGGTTAAATGACTTCGCTGAGACAACGTACTCATCGAAACAAAGCAGTCACTGGATGCCGATCATCCTTGTCTTCATTGTCTTTTATTCAGTTGAAAGTCCAATTTCATTCGCTGCCGCTGAAGCGACGTTTTTGACGTCGAACTCAAAATTAGCATACTCCACAGTTTGAAAATCAGAAAAAATTGCATTTGTGATTCTCTTCTTCCATTTTCGACAAAAAAAAAAAAAAAAATTCGCTTATATCTTTATTTTATATAAAACTTACAATATCCTTTGTTTTGTAGCAGTGTAGATTTAGATAGATATAAAATAATAGATTCAACGAATTTTTATTTTTCCTCTTCAGATTTTGTAAAGAAGAATTCAGGGAAATTTACTTTTCCATAGAGTACGGAAATTATTCCTTAAAAAATGAGGGATGAATTAGTGTGTAAAATGAAGTGTAAAGACTAGTTTTTCTGAACACAGTGCACGAATTCTCCGCTACTTCGGCTTGAGTTTGGCCACCTTCTAACTACCGACACTCTCCAAGCTCTGAATCCGTTAAATGACTTCGCTGAGACAACGTACTCATCGAAACAAAGCAGTCACTGGATGCCGATCATCCTTGTCTTCATTGTCTTTATTCAGTTGAAAGTCCAATTTATTCGCTGCGGCTGAAGCGAGTTTTTGACGCCGAACTCAAAATTAGCATACTCCACAGTTTGAAAATCAGTTTGAAAAAAAAAAAAAAAAAAATAAAAATGAAAATCGATATTTTCCATGGAAGCCACTCCCTTAAAATCACAGCATGATGAGAATGTGGGTAACAGGAGTAAGGGAAAAGGGGGGGGGAAGAAGATACACGCTTGATTGAATGTATATTTGACAGGTACCGCGGGGTCTCAAAATTCTATCAGTAACTCCCTCTCCTCATCCAATTACGGTAGGGAGCTGTCACAAGCGAGTGACATCCTATGTCATGTGTTCTTGATTTTGTATTAAGCAGTCTTTTATTAAATTCTGACTGGCGGAAGAATTTAGTGGTCGATAAAATATAGCTACGTCTCCTTATAGCAAGTATCCATTGAGATATTTTTTTTTATATATATATAAGGAATGGTTTTGGTAGAATCTTCCTTGTGGAAGTGTTTTTTCTTTAACTCTTTAATGGCAGTGTTCCCGCTCTGGGAACTCCAAACTTTGACGTTTTGACTGTTGCCAGTCACGAAGAATACATTTGATTTCTATAAAAACAGTTGCGGGTGACATAGCTCCACGAGAATCCTTTATTTTTTAGCACGTCATTTCCCGTAAAAAAATGGTCACGATTATTTTTAACAGCACTGACATCTGCTGAAAAAATGGTAGAATGCGAGAACAGCTGGATAGATTGTCCAATGCTGAAAAAAAAGGGCAGCCGTTGCCATCGCTCGACTTAACTACCAGCAAGATGACGGACGATCGAAACGTTCATCGCGCACCACAGATCTAGAGACGCTTTTTTGACGCAGCTGGCTGTGCCAGCACAGCCAGCTGCGTCAAAACGTTTCGACAAACGTTTCGATCGTCCGTTATCTTGCTGGTAGTTAAGTAGAGCGATGGCAACGGCTGCCCTTTTTTCAGCATTGGGAAAGGGTTGCGCCTCAAAGGGTTAATTACAACCACCATTCACTGAGCATTTGTTAACCCAGCTCTTTTAATTAATGAATCTTTTTTAAAAAATCTTTTGACTTGGAACCAAAAATATGATACAAATAACAAATACTAGTACTATTTTGTAGAAAAGAGGGATCTAAAGCGTCAATTTCTTTTGCAGTTGCTACGTGAATGAATTTTTCTAAATAAAAAATATTTTTAGTGAAACTTTCATTAAAGCACGTTACTTCCTCTTTGGGACACCCTGCATATGGTGTTGCACTGGCTCTTTTTAACATTTCGCCAATTCATTCACCAAATTACATTTTTCCGGACCTCCTTAACCCTTTGAGGCGCAGTGATCCCGTTCTGGGAACACCAAACTCTGACGTTCTGACTGTTGCCAGTCACGAAGAATAGATTGGATTTCTATAGAAATAGTTCCGGCTGACCTAGCTCCACGAGAATCCTTTACTTTTTAGCAAGTCCTTTCCCGTAAAAAAAAATGCTCACGATTATTTTTAACAGCACTTACATCTGCTGAAAAATGGAAGAACGCGAGAACATCCGGATGGATTGCCCAATGCTGGAAAAAGGGCAGCCGTTGCCATCGCTCGACTTAACTACCAGCAAGATGGCGGACGATCGAAACGTGCATCGCGTGCCACAGATCTAGAGACCCTCTTTTGACGACAGCTGGCTGTGCTCGCGCACAGCCAGCTGCGTCAAAAGTGGGTCTCTAGATCTGTGGCACGCGATGCACGTTTCGATCGTCCGCCATCTTGCTGGTAGTTAAGTCGAGCGATGGCAACGGCTGCTCTTTTTCCAGCATTGGGAAAGAGTTGCGACTCAAAGGGTTAAGAAAAGCAATTGTCAATTTTTTTGCCAAAACGTATTTTCTTTCGCCAAACTAATTTTATTTTCGCAATTTGCGACGTTTGCGATCGACAGCGCGTTCCGTAAGGTTTTTTATTTATTTATTTATTTATTTATTTATTAATCAATAACGAATATTTTTACAAAACTGTTCGAATCGATTCTTAAAACAGTGAAATCAATACAAAATGGAGTAAAATAAATATTACATTACTTTATTTAGAGGAATTACTTTCAAGTAAAACCTCATTTTCTCTATGGTCTTTTTAAAAAAATATGAAAACAAAAAGCGAATTAAATTGATGAATTGTAACAGTTTGAAAGAAGGATGAATTGGACAACACACAGCTGGTGAGTTCATCCTGAAACTCAACCCCTACGAAGGACGGCTTCATCACCTCATCTTCGTGGTGTTGTAAAATTAGATTAAGTTAGGAATTGTGTTAGGGAAACGAGTTCACATAAACAACAAACAAATCTGAAACTAACTCCCCAGTTTTACCCTGTGTGTGAGAGCACGTGGATAGAATTGGAGCTGGGAAGCGTGCTCCAGAGTTAAACGAGAAAGGCAAATCGTGCCAAACGCATCGATTATAAAAGCACTTTCCAACACCTTTGGTATTTTTATGTGCCAAGCTTGGCGATATACCGACATGCGACGAACAGTGGCGGCGATGTTTCATCGTCAAACTTGGCGAGATTTTGGGCATGATCGAAAAAAAAAAAAAAAACGATATCACCATTCATATAATTTTGAGAGACCCTGTTACAACTTTAAATATTATTTCCATCCTTTAAATGAAAATACCTGGTTCAAACCCAGGTCGGGTCCATCGACCTAGCCGTTCGGAGTTTTCCGTGGTTTTCTCCAAAACTTCGCGTAAATACGGATTAGGACCCCTTAGAAAGGGGCCGCCCCTTACGGAGGGCCGTAAAACCACAAATAAAATCAAAATAAAATCTATTCTTTAAATGAAGAGTAAGCTGTCGTAAGCGTCTATGACGTATTGTGCTTGAAATGGATCAATGTCTCTGAACTGCCACCAGACCGTAATATATTGGAATTCTTTTAAGTGCTGTTGTAAAAAAAAAAAAATAATAATAATAATAATAATTCAGTTCTAGATGCACTATGTTCGATGGAGATAACTATTTTGTAATCTTTAACAGCGTGTATCACTGTTATCTCAGAATCGAAATTTCCGAACGCGCCCATATATTACAGTTTACTGTATCTCATCCAATCAAAAAAAGAAATATTTTCCATTCAACTGAGATTTTTCGCACCTCTCCCTGCGACATACCTCGCAGAACTGCTTACAGTCGGAGCAACGCAGCATTGGTGACTCACTGGTGTCTATCCGGCATCGGAACTGAGGCTTTATTTACCACTGCGTCTTGAGTGCCAGCCAAACTATGTATATCCCAGCGACTACCGCGTGTAAATTTAGCTCAGCCCTCACACTTTCGTACTTGCTTGGAAACTTTCGCTTACCAAAGAACCGTACTCTGCGTCCAGGAGTAGCCACATTCAAGCATTGCTGCATTGGTCAGTGGTCATTCGAATGTAAATAGTTTCTGTTTTATTTTTCTTTCAAGGCCGTTTGAAGTTAATGGACTCTTGACTAACTTGTTGAAGATTTTTAAGCTATTGTGTGATTGCTAACTTGACTGTATGCAGGATGGTTGGATGTGGGTACTTCCCAGTCCAATACTTTTAGAGGTCTGTTGGTGAACTTAGATGTATATATTTTTATTGTTCGTTTACTTGAAGACTTCACCTTTTTGCTAGGTAAGTCGGCTGTTCATATGCATGCTTCTTGTGTGGTTTATAAATGTAAACAAATAATCAGCTCATAGGAAAATTTGATTTATCGATATGTGTATGTATTAAGGTAACATCTGTAAAACTAATCGACAAAAATCGATTTATCGATATGCCTATAGATGAATCATTAAGCTGCGATTTAAGTGATTTATAAAATAACCGCTGTTAAGTGTAGACCCTCAATTTGTATTATTAAAATACCATATACTTCGAACGTGCTGTTGAAATGTACCTACTTAAAGTTTATCGGAAAAGGCCAAAATATATTCATATAGGTCAAAATATCATATGGGTCAAAATATCATATAGGTAATCATATAGGTCAAATATCCATATAGCTAATATAAGGAAAGGTCAAAATATATTCACATTTATTTATTTATACGTGTGTGTATTAATTTTTCAAATATATCTCTTTCTGCAGAAGTTGTCACTGACGCTATTGTAAATAAATTTTAATCAATATTAAAATATTTTATACACATCAATACTTTTAAAAAATACAAGCAAAAACATCGACATAAATCCTTGGGATTATTTAGTTAGATTGTGTGAATACTCAACCAACATCTGATATAAATACTTACTCTATGTCGATAATAAACATTCAGATGGGTAACTTGTTAATTAAAATAATAAAATATTCGTAGAAATCCATATATTGTTGCAACATGTGTATTTACTGTAAAATATCCGGTTAACATTTTTACTTTCATGAAAATAAAGTAGTTGTATCCAAGCATTATTAAATCACAGCAATCATATGACTGCAATAATATTTGTTTTTGATGCCATTTTATTAATAATTGTTAAAGGTCGTAGACTTTAGTCTACGTTGAAATTTTTTGTTTAAACATTGTTAATCTAACAGAGTATTGCCAGACTAAATATTTTGAGATATCAAATTACCATATGGGTTGGATTCCTCAACTAACAGTTGTAAAATATTCATGGAAATGAAGGCGTAGAACTACTTGTACTTGTTGTTGTTTACACAAAAACTGATGTTTACTTTATTATTTATTTATTTTTGAGAGTGGTAAAATTTTAAAAAAATTATAGTGCTAGTTCTTTTTAATTACATTGCTGGTGCTTTTTTTCCCAAAAAATTATAATCCTAGTGCATAATTTTTCCAAAAAAATCATAATGCCAGTTTTTATTTCAATTCTAGTGTTTAGTTTTTGCTTTTTTTTTCCAAAAAAAGTTATAATGCTAGTGGTTTTATTCATTTTATTTTATTTATTTATTTATTATTCATTTATGTGAAAAAAAAAATTAGATCACCACTTTAGATATTAGTACTACGATACTGTCTTCCCCCCCCAAAAAAAAAAAAATTATTTTAAAAAATTAGATGATAATATTCTCAAATGTTACACCCCCCTCCCCTACCCCCCAAAAAAAATATTAAAAAAATTAGATGAAAAAAAGAAAATCAGACCTTCTCTATCTAGATAATATTCCTCCAGACGTAATTTTAAGTTATGTTTGGTAAATTAGAAAGAAAATTCGAGAATGTAAGTCATTGCATATATGAATAAAACAGTCTTCATAATGTTTGCACAAAATGATAAATATACAGTTTCCTTGAAATATAAAAGACATTACAATGTACCTAAAACAATTAAATATAAAAAAACATGTAAAACACGAAAATATAAAATAAAATCGCGCCAATGAAAGAAAATCTGTAAACAGTTAAGTTTGATTAAACACTAAAATAACATTGTTGTATACATATTAATCCAGCAATCATAGACTGCAAAATTTGTATTTGATGCCTTTTATATACGTGTTACGTCCTACTTTAGTCCGTATTCTTTGTTTAACATGTTAAGCGAAGAGATTGCCAGATATGCACTCGATTGCAACACACGAAACTATATAATAGCGCCAATAAGCAAATCTGAACCAAGTTTGATTAACCTAAACTAATCATTGTCATTTATTGCGAGTTCTTCATAAACTAACCTTTCAGATATATCAATTTGAAAATTTTGACAGTTGTCGCCAAGCAATAAGGAGATGTCGCCAAAGTGATAAAAATGCAATTACTTTTCAACTGACATTAATTTATGTTAATAGTCTCTCGATAGGCACAGTTGACTCCTCCTAATTTTGCTTGAATTTTCCTATAACGAATGTTTCGGCAGTTTCTGGTGCAAGTTACCCACACCATAGTAACCTAAATCATTCTTTTGTCATTCTCTTTTACACTTTAAAATTCCTTCTGTGGAAGCGTGAAGTAATTAATCGATGACCACGCTAAAAGACTAAGTTATCGCTAATTTCATAAAGCAGTACTCATCATTTCAGGAGAAATTCTAGATGTTAATTGCACACATTTAATTGTCTTTCCCAACAATGGGATCGTTATTAAATTTTTTTTCAACTCCTAGTTGGTCTCCCAAAGTAAAGATTTTTTTGCTTGAAAACCGACGCCAACCCAGCAAGTAAAGTGGTATAAGTCATCATTTTTAAAAATAAATTTTTTGCAACTATTTCACATAGAGACACGGGATTTGATTTGTTTTATTAATTTTCTTAGGCGAAGAGCAGCATTCTTCTAAATATAAAGGAAAGAAAGAAGGGACCTTATAAAAAATTTCATATTTTAATATGTATACAACCCGCAGTAAAAAAATGCCATATCTGTAAGCTACTCTTAATATGAAGAACTTTTCTAATTGGAAGTATGTTTCGATCACTTACGGTTTAAAAAATAATCGCCTTAACATCTATTTTGAATCACCCTCTAGAGGCGTATAAATAAAAAGAAACTTTGTATAAAACGCACACATGTAACTAATAAAAAATAATAAAAAATTCCGTTGCAAAATACGTAAAAAATAAAATTAAAATATGATTTTAATAATATTTTTCTTAGTATAAATTAGTTTTTCAGTTAAAATAACTTTCTTTCTATAAAACTCCAAACGTCCTACAGTTTCTCTTAGTATCTATCTGTGTTCTTGAGTAGGTATGAATGTACGTTAAAAATATTAATTCAGTGGAACTCTAATTATCCGAACTCCGACTATCCGAATCGCTGATTATTCGAATCACTCTCAGAAAAAGTAATTAAGATGGAAATGTACTGCGATTAGCAAAATAATGATTCTGTCTACGCGTCCTCCCCTCCGCGTCCCCCCCTACTAGTCCTCCCCTCCGAGAATCTAGAGTAGGCGCAGTGCGATCAATGACTTTCGTTTACAGTACGGTACGTACATTATTTACTAATGTACAGCATTTGTAGGCATTTTTAACATGTGAACGTTTTACCTTTTTATTCAATTAATTAAAAGCTCTTTTTCTTTAAAAAAAAGTTTTTTTCTCACATTTTCAACATGCATGCACACAGTAATAATTAAAATACATACTAGACCCTTTTTTTTAAATAAACTCAATTATCCGAATTTTTGATTATCCGAAAGTTATTTTAAGAAAAAATACTACATGATGTCCTAAAAGTCCTTGACACATTTAAAAAAATTCACAGAAAATCAACAAATTGTTGCATGAATATGCGGTTGGCACAATAATGCTTCACAGAATCAAGAATTTATTTTTCCATCTTAAAACAAATTACTTCAAAAATGTGTTGATAGATGGCGCTGCCTCTCCAGTTTTCAGCAGTGAGAGCCAATGGGGATTTTTCATGAGTTTCGAACAGCATTGACGGTGCAGGAATATTCATTCTAGCTAAGGCGACTGAAACTGAGAAAGCGCATTGCGTAGGTTGGTATTTCGAATCAAAATCCATAACTACATTTCCGAGAAAGTTTCGTAACATGTTTAATAAAAACCCTCCGAGTCGAAACTGTATTTTGGCCTGACATGAAACTGGAAGCGTTTTAGACAGGGAAAGAAGTGGTTGGCCACGAAGATCGGATAAGACTGTATAAGACATTCGGAAAAGCCTACTGTGACGGTACAGCGCCACCTATGATCACAATTTGGAAGTCATTTTTTTACTTTGTCAAAAAAATTGGTGAACCTGTGAAGTATTATTGTGCAAACCGCATATTCATAAGATAATGTGTTGCTTTTTTATGAATTTTCTAAATGTGTCAGGACTTTTCGGCCTGTATTATTAGAAACTTAAGGAAAAAAATCCATGAAAACACTTGAAAATACAGAGGAGCATCGTAGTATGTTCGCCTTATCTCATGCTTTCTAGAACTTATTGCCCTGAATGTCATGCCTTAAATCAATGGTTATCTCTTGCATACATGGTGTCCCGAAAAGGTGGTAACGGGCTTTAATTTTTTACCTATTAGAGATAAATGGGCAATGTAAATTGGAAAAATGTTCAGAATAAGGTGGGTGTAACCTTTGAAAATTTCGGAAGTTTTTCTCTGTAACCGCAACCGTGAAAGCTGTATTGTTTTAAAAAATCCCAATCTCGAGTCCCGCAGTGGTCTGGGCGTCCGTTCCCATATGAACACGGCAAGTGAAACGGCATCCTGCTCGGCCAGTGCTTGGGAGGGTGAACTCCCTCTCGGCTCGACTGCTGTGGGACCGTGCACGTTAACGGTAGCTGGTGCACGTAAAATCCGTCGTGGCTTCATTGTCCTCCAAGTTGTTAAACGATACCTCTGGGGGTGCCGATTTCAGGGGGTTGGTCCCTCCTCTGGAATTGGTTCAAAATTAGAGGACCCCGAGCTGAGTCGGACTTCCTCCCAATGGGGCTCATTAAAATGGAAACCGCCCATCGCCTACCTATATGGGGGAATCTGGCACTGCACCGCGGTTGCCAGAGGGCACCAGCAACAACAACAACCAATCTCGAGGGCATATACCTTTGAATAATTTGAATAATTATATCTGAAATCCCATCTCGACTGGTTCAATGGAGCGACGGTTAGAGGTTCAAATGTCGGGAAGTTTTTTTTTATCAGCATATTTATTTTTTTTAATTAAATGAAGCTAAGCATTTAATATTTATGCAAACAATAAATGGTTGTGTTAAACAATTATGTATATAAGCAACCATCTTGTTTATATACAGTGTGTCCCATAAAGGTGGTAACGGGCTTTAAATCTTTATCTATCAGAGATAAGTGGGCAATGTAAATTGAAAAAAAAAAATGTTCAACATATGGTCGGTAAAAAGGCTACTCTACGAAAAAACAGATATCAATAATTTTCAAAAAGTTGTACTTTTTAAATTTGTATGCGGCACCCGTACAAAAGTATTGCCCGTTAATAAAATGTGCCTCATAAATTACCTCAAAAATACCAATTTTTAGCCATTCATCATACAACGTCTCAAAGATATCTTTAAAGAAAGATGATCGGTGACTATACACGAGTTTAAATGTAAACGTTTATTGCTTGAGTGGGAAAAAAGATTTTCTTTCGTAATTTCTGTCCGACCCCTGAAATGCGATCATTCGACTGGATTTTTCTCTTCGAGAGCCACGAAAAAGTGGTTTAAGTCAGCGTTATGCGTATCTTCATATCTCTGACACTTTAAGGATATAATTCTCAAATTTTATATGTCACATCATCAGCTTATGGGGCAAATTTTACTAATTCGGAAGGTTTTTTTTTTTTTTTTTTTTACGGGGTTCGTATACAGATTTATAGTATATAAATTTTTGAAAATGAACGAGAGGAGATTTTTATAGCTTAATCTTTTTTTCTACCTTATTTTGTTTTATTACCTTTATTTTATTATCGACTTTTACCATCAATAATTACATAATATGATCACATTGAAGTATTTTGTATCAGAAAGGTATTTTATTTATCTTCAACTTAAGGTATCCAACAACTTCGTTATTTTCTTAAAATAACTATAAAAAAAAAAAAAAAAAACAAAACTCGGGGCAAACCTTACCTGATAACAGAGGAGAAGGCTAGAGAGCCTTTTCACTACTTTCCAAATGTATCACTCCGAAACTGGTTTCTCTTTCCAATTATTTGGCTGTCAATACCACAAAGCAACCCAATCGCAAGGCGAATCTGCATTTCTTATCCCGCCAGTACGAAAGAGGTCTATCATTGGTCAAGCGTCTGGAAGGCGTTACATCTAATTTCTGACTTAATCTCGTAATCCATTTTAATTATTGAATTCAAATAAGACAAATATGCAATTATTTTATAACATACACTTTATTTTAGCACTTAATAGTTGATAAATGTCTTAGTTCTGTAAAAAGCAGGGCAAACGGAAAGAACTATTTGAAAGCGGCGGAATCACACGGTCTGCAGCATTCCCTCCATTATCAGGTTAGATGTGCCCCGAGTATAATATGTAGCATGCTGAATATTTTTGTGGATGTGTTCCAAAGAAAAACTTAAGAATGATACCAATTTAAATTATATTTATATTTATATTCTTTAAAATGAAATTTATTGAAAATGTTATCGTTGGGAAATACGAGCTACGAAAAATGCTTTATAAAGTAATCATATTCGGTTTTGCACGTGTACTCATCCAACTGCTGATAATGTAACAGACAGCAGTTTAAGTTGTGTTTACAAAACTTTCTGATACATGATCAGGAATAAAAAAGCTGTAAAACATAATGAAATAGATCTACATCAAAACCTCAGGTATTACACTCATATAGGTCCCAGAAACATGCATGCTAAGTTAGATCATTTATAGCTCCTTAGTTCTTGGGAAATCATGTTTTTTTGTGCAGTTAACTGCGAAAAATTTTCCCTTTTAAATAAAAACATTTAAAATTTTGACAACCGTCTCCTACTATTTAAATGACAATAACTATCTTTCTACAACACTTAGAATTAAAATAAAAGCCATTTTAGAATATCTATGTATGGCACTTTGTATTGAGATGATTAAAAAAAACATGTGAATTTTCGCCAAAATTATCCTTTTCAACGTACACAGATACCTTAAGGTATTTTCTGATATTTATACCAATCACCAGATATTTTAACCCTTTAACGCACAGTGTTCCCGCTCTGGGAGCACCCAACTCTGACGTTTTGACTGTTGCCAGTCACGAAGAATAGATTGGATTTCTATAAAAATAGTTGCGGGTGACATAGCTCCACGAGAATCTTTTACTTTTTAGCACGTCATTTCCCGTCAAAAAATGGTCACGATTATTTTTAACAGTACTGACATCTGCCGAAAAATGGAAGAATGCGAGAACAGCTCGATAGATTGTCCAATGCTGAAAAAAGGACAGCCGTTGCCATCGCTCGACTTGACTACCAGCAAGATGGCGGAAGATCGAAACGTTCATCGCGTGCCCCAGATCTAGAGACCTTTTTTTTTTGACGACAGCTGGCTGTGCCGGCATCTTGCTGGTAGTTAAGTCGTCCGCCATCTTGCTGGTAGTTAAGTCCAGCGATGGCAACGGCTGCCCTTTTTTCAGCATTGGGAAAGGGCTGCGCCTCAAACAGTTAAACAGTTTTACCTTGTGAAAATAAAACTTTAATATGTAGGGCAAATGATGATGTCAAAGGTTGGTGGCGTCACAATACTTTGACTTTCCATATGCAGCAGGCGTTAGCGTCAACGTTAAATTTTCATCAATCCTACCGTATTAAAAAATGAACTTCACCCGCCGGCGGTATATATATATTTTTTTTATTTTCTATCCCTCACATCGCGTGGAGGAGTTAACGTGACAAAAGCTCGACTGCCTAAAAATAAACCCCCCCCCCTTTCAGGCATCGCCTGTGGCGCCGAGCATTGACATCCCTTTCTTTTGTGTTGTTCTTTTAATAATAACTTTCAGGGCGAAGTCAAAGTTCTTTTTTGAAAAGTGATCCACCCGAATTCTGACTGGCTCGGAGGGCATTTAACTCACTTTAGTCGGAAGGGGAGGGAATGTTTGTGTAGATGAAACAGCTCTCCTGGAAGAGTACCAGACTAAATACTCCATTTTATAAAGAGGAGGTGCACGTTCGATAAAATATACAGCAGATGCTTCTGATATCACACCGACATTCCGTAAATATTTGTAGTAACGTAATAACTTTATGACCAGATGGCATTTTAAAACCTCATCGGTAAAATTGTTCCGTTTAAACCCGATATCTTAAAATAGAAGAGACATCGGAAAACTTCGAGATATCCAGTTTTTCGGGTTAACGAGTTGAAATTAAAGGGAGTGAGTTTGTTCCAGATATGAAGGTATCGAGATATTGGGAGATATGGTGAAGGAAAACACATTTATTCGAGATAGGAAAGTTTTCGAGATTTCGAGGTTAAATTGTATATCTGTTGCTGTAGTGTAATATTTGATTTACCTTGATGAAAAAATTTCAATGATTTTATAAATCTAACATGAGAGCAAATACTCAGAGATCTTATAAAGTGGAGGTGCACGTGACACGGACATCGACATTCCTGTAGATGTAGATATTTGTAGCAATGTTCTAACTGTATGAACAGAAGGCATTTTAAAATCTCATCAGCAAAATTGTTCAGCATAAACCCGATATCTTAAAATAGAAGAGACAACGGGAAAACTTCGAGATATCGAGTTTTTCGAGGTAACGAGGTGGAATTAAAGGAGGTGAATTTGTTCCAGATATGAGGGTATCGAGATATTGTGAGATTTGCTGAAGGAAAACACATTTATTCGAGATATCGAGGTTAAACTCTATATCTGTTGCTGTAGTGTAATATTAGATTTACCGTAATGAAATCATTTCAATGATTTTATAAATCTAACATAAGATGTCATTAATTCATACAATAAATTTGAGTAAATTGACATTTTTGTAGATATTGTTAGTAATGTACGTATGTATGCATCAAACTTTCGCAACTCAAAAACAATTATATATAGACACTAGAAAATTTGTAAGTACTGTTGTGATGTCTAGCTGTGCACCTCCCATTTTGCTTTTAATTGACTGGTAGTTTAGTTATAGAGCCATACAAGAGACGTTCAATGCATTAGAAGTCTATGGTCAATCATTCTGTACATCATAACCCAAAATTTCGCCAATTGTCACTAAAAGTATGTTTTCTAAACTGTGGATTTTTATTTAGTTTTAAATTTTTTTTTAATGGACGTTTTAAATAGAACGTGTTTTAATAGACGTTCAAAGAATTAATCAGATGTCCTTATCAGATTTTTTAAATCTTTATTTTATTTTATGCGTTAATCCTGGATAGGAAAACATCAAAATAGCTTGCTTCTTTCTCCCGCAAGAACTAGATATCCTATTTCTGATAAAAATCAACACTTGAACAGATACTAGCTCAAATAGTTAAAAAAAACCAGACAGATAAATTATACCAATCACTTGGAATATAGAAAGCATTCCACCGCAGTTGCCTCATTGGAACCATTAAACGAAACTCTGAGTCTGATCTATCAGTAATTTTGTGATTACCTTTGAAAAATAATATAAGTGTTACTTCCAACACTAATTCAAAGCTCCAATAAGCATAAATAATAATTCTTGTATGTTTGAAATAGATTATCACCTCTAAAGTGTGCTTTAAATACTGTTTTCCCAGAGACATAAAATGTACTGGAATTGTTTCAAATATTCCTGTGAAAGATCCGTAAATATTAATTGCATATTTTTTTCAATGGAGAGCTTTACTCCACATTTTCATAAGAATAGTGATTTTGCTTCGTTTGAAATGTATTATCAGTTCTAAATTGCGTTTTAAATACCTTCTTCTCATAGGTATGCTTTTTGTGAAATAACTTATGAGCTAAGTACATGTTTTACACAATTCAGAATAATTTCTAACACAATTTATTCTTTTTTTTCTTAATTAATGGTCATGTGCATGGTTCATATGGAATTGCCAGCTTTAATTTTAGCAAAACAAATGTACGGAAGCTCTAATATTCTTTAGAGCAGGGTTTCTTAAACTTTTTGGTGTGGGGACCGCATAATATTTGCGAAAATTTTGTGGGACCATGCAAGCATTCCGCTAATCCCGCACAGGCGTGAGTGAAACTTCCAGTTTCTCCACTTGTACCGTCTATTGCACTTTTAAGTAATTAACCTTCATTTTTAATTTTAAGGCTATGGATGGAAAGTAACCCCCGTCCATGGTAAAGTATTTGACAAATTTTTATTACATGAAAACAATTGAGGCATATTTACAGCTGCCGATACAGCCAGGCATACAAACAGAGATAATGAACGCTTTTTCGACTTTGTTAGAATATTTTGAAAGTGTAAAATTTGCTTCCAGTCGCTTTTGTTAAGTGAATGTTTCTTACTTCAAGTTAAGACTCTAGCGTGGAAGGGTCCCTTCCTTCCCAGACTCCGCAGTGCTAAATTTGCGACTTTTCCAAGAAAAAAAACAAAGAAGTCGCTGTGGGAATGTAGGTGAAGCGAAAACACTGCCAAAAGTTATTTGTTTTTGTTTTGCTAAATGTCGATTGTGGCCAAACACAGAAAGAGAAATGATAATATGCCTGAGCAAAAACTTTTACCGGTCGTTTTAGGTAAATTAGAGTAAGCATAGTAAACAAATTTTCATTAACCCTTTGAGGCGCAACCCTTTCCCAATGCTGAAAAAAGGGCAGCCGTTGCCATCGCTCAACTTAACTACCAGCAAGAGGGCGGACGATCGAAACGTTCATCGCGTGCCACAGATCTAGAGACCCTTTTTTGACGCAGCTGGCTGTGCCGGCACATCTTGCTGGTAGTTAAGTCGAGCGATGGCAACGGCTGCCCTTTTTTCAGCATTGGACAATCTAACCAGCTGTTCTCGCATTCTTCCATTTTTCAGCAGATGTCAGTGCTGTTAAAAATATTAGTGACAATTTTTTTACAGGAAATGACATGCCAAAAAGTAAAGGATTCTCGTGGAGATATGTCAGCCGCAACTACTTTTATAGAAATCAAATCTATTCTTCGGGACTGGCAACAGTCAAAACGTCAGAGTTTGGTGTTCCCAGAGCGGGAACACTGCGCGTTAAAGGGTTAAAGTATCTCAGGGGTGACCAATCAGTTGCATATTATGCCTCATTTTTTTCACCTACAAGTTCACATGCGCCATGCAACTCAAGAGCATTCTTTACTTCCTTACATTTAGGAGTACAGTTGGAAAATACAGATACAGAGAGGCTTTAATTTAATGGATTAAAAGTAATAACGCATGACATAAGATTGAAATTGTTCTGAAGAACAGGATTCTAAAGTAAATATTTTGGACATTTAGTATGGGATCAGTGTATTTTAGAGAGTATAAATACTTTCTGTTGACGTATCTTTATAAATTATAAGAAATAAAACATTTCCGGGCATGAAATTATTTCAAAAACCTTCAATATGTCTCAAACAGTCTCTGTTTTTTCTGTCTACCGTGTGCTCTAACTACCGAAAAGACAAGCATGATCGTTATGATATGTGTATGTTATTGCAGATATAACACACTCATGAACCAAATTAATAATAGTTGGTAGAGCACAGTAGTTGTTTTACAGAAGTACATAGCAGTTTTCTCAACATATCGGAAGCGTTGGAAGCAACGCTTAGCGACAAAGTAATTCGAATGTGCTTAAAGCGCATTAATTTTAATTAATTTTAATTAATTTTAGTGTCTTCAGGAGAGTAGGTAAAGTTTGCATTACTTTCATTTATATCTAGTATTCAAAGCCAATTAATTTTACCGTCTTTCGAAATCTAGAGTTTACATTACTCTTACGTTCGCTTTATACAAAGTTATTTAATGTTACTGATTTTCAAAGCGTGCATAGAATTCACTTCTGTGTGTCTCATATGTATATATCTATATATATAATTCCTTATTTTATTTTATTTATTTATTTTTATTTTTATTTTCTTCAGAAGCGTAGATAAAGTTTCCATTTCTCTTATTTACTAGCCGCGAAGGCGGCCAGCTTTGCTGCCCCATACTTTACTGTACTTTATACTCAGTGCAGGGTTAACTAAATTTCTGGACTCATTTCAATTTAGTCAACACTGCACTGAGTTTAAAAAACAATAAGGTATGTTGACTAAATTTCTGGACTCCTTTTAAGGCCTTACCAGTAGCATAGAGCTAGCGATTTGAACTGGGACACGGAAGGTGCCTGGTTCGAAACCAGGTCGTATCCGCCAACCTAACCGTTCGGAGTTTTCCGTAGTTTTCTCCGAAACTTCGAGTAAATACGGGTTAGGACCCCCTTAGAAAGACACCCCATGGAAGGCAATCCCACCCCCACCTAGATCCCTTGAGTAGATAATTGGCCGTAAACCACATTTCCATTTCCGCTTCTGGACTCATTTCAACGGAAAATATGTTTCTTTGTTTTAATAGTATTTGTCATTAAATTTATTTAGGTTAGGGTTGCTACACATTTTGGGTGTCATCATAAAAGCCGATGTTGAAACAGCAAATGGATAAAATGTGCTTTAGCCCAATGCATGGTGACATTTTTTAGATGGGCGATAATGCGCCAAGTATTGTCAATTCGATATTTTAAAGCTGTGAAAAAGTCCGAAAGATCTTGCATTTTTGTGTATCCATTATTGTTATTTTGTAATCTAGCTACTGCGTGACATATGCTTGCTCCATTGACGTCATTGAACTGTTAATTTGGATTTTTGCACATGCGTTATTGTTATTGCACTAATGTTTACATCTAGCTCTTGCCGTTCGCAGCGTGGAAATATCGTCGATTTTGGTATCGCATATGTTAGCGCATTATATAAGTAGATATTGTGTTATCATATAGTTATCTAATTTACTTTACTGTCTTTCGAAGCATATATAAAGTTTGCACTGATCTTTCGTGAATTTTGTGTAAAGCTATTCAATGCAACTGGATGTTGCTTGTAGAGTACTCGTACGTATGTTTTATTCAAAGTCATTCATTTGACTTACTGTCTTACTTCACTATTTGACTTACTGTCTGCTACGAAATGTATGAAGAGTTTAGATTATTCTTTCAGTTTATTAGCTTTATGCAAGGTTGGTTTATGTTATTGAGTGTCTTCCATAGAGTGTATAGAGTTTGTGTTACCCCATGTGTATTTTACGCAAAGTTGTTTAATGTAATTGATTGACTCTGAGAGCAATCGTAAAATTAATTTTCCTTTTAAGTGTGTTACGTGCGATTATTCATTTTAACTGACTAACGCAAGATTTTATGTACAGGTTGTCTTAAAAATATAGGTGATAGAACACCTAAAAAATAATTTAGGATCACCTGGCAAGAGGTCAAAATGTTTATTTCCGTGCACCTGTTACTTTATCAAATTTTATTACAAATAATTTATTGTCCGGCAATTACACAATTCAAAGCGAAATAATATTTGCAATGATCAATTTTGGTTCGATATGTTTTACGAAAGAAGAATTAAATTTTTGTAAAACATGGTAGGAAATTTCGCTAGCACATCAACATCTTTTGTGTTATTGATTATTATAACACAACTCAACTATTTCAACTATTTCAACTTAAATGAAGTTATTTAGTGCAATTAAGTGTCTTTCTAAGCATATTCTTCTGTGTATTTTGTACCAAATTATATAATTTCACTGTTTTTTCACTGCCTATGAAAAAAAGATTTATTACTCCACATTGATATGTGATTCTGATCCATTTTATCTGCTTACCTTCCCTGAAAGTTTGTCCCAATCATTATGGAACACCCTGTAATATACTATTATACATACATATATAAGGTAATTGGCGGGAAGTCGCTATATGCAGTGAAATCCCTCTATAACGATATTTTGGGGGTCAAAGTAATCTATCGTTAAAAAGAAAATTATGGTATAGAGGGAAAACGAATATAATTTTGTTCTTCTTTTCCTATAGTCTGGCGTCACTAGGGGATGCTCTCCCTTCATTCAGCAGCCCCCCACCCCCCTTTTGCTCACTCATACAAAATTATACATTAAAGGAACAGGGGTCATTGAATCTGATTTTTTTTTCATTTTTCAACACGAAATAAGTAAGGATAAGTAAGATGCACTTTTAAGTGCTCTTATCAAACTTAAATCTGATAAATAAATATCCTTCGCTTAAAGAGGCAATTTTTTATGAAAAATAAACTAAAAAAAAATACAACAAATTTTCAAAATACTAGAAGTGCATCCTATATCAATTGAAAAAACTGAATTTTTCCAGACAAATTAAAACGAGCATGAAAGTATAATTTTGCAGTGAAACCTCTGAAGAGCGGTCACTCTTGAGACTGACCAAAGGTGACCGTCCTTCGGAGGTCACTGTTGTTTATAGATTCAATGATTAAAAAAATCAAAAAATATATAAACAAATTTAGCAATATGGACACAAATACATTATTTGAGCTTCACGAAATAACATTTATTATGATTGTTTTTTCGTGATTTTTTCTTACGGAAAATATCTTTTTCCAAAGAAATGATAATAGAATTTATTGTTTTTCCATCACTGTTTATTGAAGCAAACTTTAATATCGTCCAAAAATTTCTAGAAACATTCTAATACGATATTAGTAGTAGTATGCTTATCTTGTGGCTTTGTCAAATAAACTTTACATTGTTCCTACTTTGGGTTGGAAAAAAATGGAAAACACATTTTGGGGGCTGTTAAAACTTTTTTGTGATGCCAGCAGGTGGCCGTTGTTTTGAGGTTAGCACTAATGTTAATACTATAGAGCACGTTCGGTACTATTCGCGGTTGGCTGGTATTTGGGGTTTTTTATTGTTCATAGGTGGCCATTAAAGGAGGTTTTACTGTATTTGAATTGATGTGAGAAACATATTTCATGATAAAATGCAATTTTTCAAAATTTTAACTCGTTGTATTTCATTTAGCATGTCTAAATCTTTGCTTGAATAATTTTCATTATAGAAAAACATAGGAAATTATATTCATATATCTTTCTAAACATTTATAAGAAATTTGAAAATAAAACGACAAAAAGTGATGCGCATGACTTAGATCAACTGCAAAAATAACGGAGGAATTTATGTTAACTGCAATATTTTCAACACCAATGCTTTAGACCACATATGGACAACCGCCGGCACACAGGCCGGATGTGGGCCTCCAAGGCTTTTGATCTGGCCTGCGTAGCATATGAAAACCCTGTATAAAACCCATATAAACTATTCAAAATCCCATAAAAATTCCAATTTTACGGTTCGCGACATCCTGAAGTTTGGCCTGCGACTTCGCTAACATCCTAAATTTTGGCCCACAATTATTCAGAGGTTGTCCATACCTGCTTTTGGATGGTGCTTTTTAAAATACAAATAAGCTTTGGATCTGTCTGATTTTAAAAAATCACCCTGTTAAGGAAAACTAGAAAGGAATTTTTTTTGGAATGAAATATTCATTATTTTTTTCAAATTTTGGGTTAATTTTATTCTTTTACAGCGTCTCTGATTCCCTGAAATGGAATGAGAAGAGCATGTTTACAGTGTTTGAGTAATTGTTATAAAACCCATAATTTTCAGTTAAATATACTTTTTCAGAATTCTAAAGACGCCATAGCCTACAAATGCTTAAAAAGTTATTATATAAATACCCGATAGTGCCTAAATAGATAAAACCCCTGAGAGTTTTCCGTAAAATGATCTACGAGAAATGCACTTTCTCGGAAGACATTTACTCACTATACCGTAGTTACACCAGCAATACCAAACTGAAATTTTGATTTCGAACCGAAACTTCGACAAAAAAAAAACGAAGTTTTTTGACAGATGATGTAACCCTAGAACACCGTCCAACAGCGCTAACACATTTCATCTAGATTTTTTTTTTTTTTTTGAGTAGATTTTAATTCGTATGCATCAGTTCGACCTAAAAAAAATGGTTATAGAGAGAATTATTGTGACGGAAGGGATAATATTACCATCGTTCTAGAAAGAAATCACCCTACTATATAGTTACGCTAATCCCTGACCATTCCGGGCAACTACTTCAATATAAATATTTTACCACCATTATTCCAAGAAGATTAAAAAGTTCAAAAAGATTAAAAAGCAGAAAAATGCGTAATAACATCTACAACGTTTATACGATCCGCTTGAAAATTTTCATAATTATGTATAAAAATATAAAAAACAATCTGCGCTACTTTAAAAATCTGATAAGCCACCGGCTCCCACACTTTTATGCGATTTTTTTGTTATTTTCAGCTCCTTTTTTTATTTCCAAGGTTTAAAAGAAAAAAGTGAATCATTTGCGATACAAAATGAGCAATTGCAATCTATTTGACGTCCTATTCATCATAGTCATTAGTCTTTGAAAGGAAATAGTAATTCCAATTGTTTCAAAATAGTTTCTTCAGATTATAAAGTTAAATTTTTTTTCACAAATAAATCGCCTGCATAGATACAAGAACGGCTGAGTATACAAAACGAAATCTTTCGAAGGCCAAAAGTTTCCGCGCGTTTCTAGAAGAGCATGAAATAAGATTTAAGCACATAATAACAATTGACTAACTTATTTATTTTAGGTGGACGAAGATGAGCTATATTGGATGTAGACATATTGCCGTCAAATGTTTTTTCCAGCGCCTGTTGCAATTGCCTCCACAAAGGGCTTTGACTTCTAGTCGTTGTAAAGAATAATGTCATACAGAAAATTTCTTTACATTAATCTGAAGTTCATTAAGCCACGATTACGAAAAAATACCGTAATAGAGAGAATAATCGTTTAAAGGATACCGTTCTAGCGAGATTCTACTGTATAATAATGTTTCGCAATGTTTGGCATACAAATTTATTTTCTCGAATAACATCAGAGTCCCCCATTATGAACTTTCTTATTTACATAACCGTGATATAATCAGATAAAACCCCTCTCAAAATGAAGTCGATAAAATTCACTGCATACTTCCTGGAGACTCTTTTTCCGCTGCAAAGAAAAGACGCGGCTCTTAAACTGTAACCGTGCCTTCCGCTAGTTAAATTTAGCAGTGGTAATGAGATTTATTTTATAAGCCGTTTAGGATCACGGCCAAATGCAGAGAGGAAAGCATGTGGAGGCAAACTTGAATCACTGTTTAATTGAATCGCAGGAAGCAGATGCAAAATACAGCTGTCCTGGATTGCATTTGCTTCCTGTATTATAAAGCATTCATTTAAACAAGAAACTTTAAAAGCTTTTCTGGAAATAAGATCTTTTAAAATCTTTTGAACCCCGATGTTCATAGGCGCACCCACAGAGGGGGCTATGGGGGCTGAAGCCCCCCCCTAAAGGTGGGAAATTAGAAGTATTGAAAATTGAAAATTGTCACTAATGAGTTAAATGTTTTCTTTTTAAAAATTGTCTTCAGATTATTTCTAAAATACCTTTTACCAAAAAAAAAAAAGATGTTAGTTTTTAAATAAAAACTTGTTAGAGCTTGAAACACGGTTAAACTTGGTTACAACATCACTGAAAAGATCATATAATTATTTGATTCTAAAATGAGTTACATTGATCGTGGGGTTGTGTTCTACGGGCAAGTCGACTGGCACTGAATATTTTGACGTTATAAGAGAGTTATAACTATAATTGAGGTCACTATAACCGAGTTCAGCAGTATTTGTAGCCCAGCACCCTCTAAACTAAAATCCTGGGTGCGCCACTGCCGGTGTTTATACCATTTTCAACGCGTTACTTGCACTTTTATTCAAAAGTGCAAACGGCATTGTGTCTTTAGTCCTAATTCTCGCTTAACCCTTTAAGCGCAGTGTTCCCGCTCTGTGAACGCCAAACTCTGACGTTTTGACTGTTGCCAGTCACGAAGAATAGACTTGATTTCTATAAAAATAGTTGCGGGTGACATAGCTCCACCACGAGAATCCTTTACTTTTTAGGATTCCCGTAAAAAAATGTGTCACGATTCTTTTTAACAGCGCTGACATCTGCTGAAAAATGGAAGAATGCGAGAACAGCTGGATAGATTGCCCAATGCTGAAAAAGGGGCAGCCGCTGCCATCGCTCGACTTAACTACAAGCGAGATGGCGGACGTTCGAAGCGTTCATCGCGTGTCACAGATCTAGAGACCCTTTTTTGACGGCTGGCTGTGCAGTACAGCCAGCTTCGTCAAAAAAGGGTCTCTAGATCTGTCGCACGCGATGAACGTTTCGATCGTACGCCATCTTGCTGGTAGGTAAGTCGATCGATGGCAACAGCTGCCCTTTATTCAGCACTGGTAAAGGGTTGCACCTCAAAGGGTTAAACAAACATTCAGGTCAAAAAAGAAACGGATATTTGTCAAATAACGGAGATATTCCGGCAGCAGTGCTTGCAGAAGATTTTCCGTGACTTGAGAAAATAATTTTGTGTGTGCGTCTTTACCCTACTAGCAATTTTGCTCGGGCTGTCATCAGCCGGATACATATCTGATGGTAACCCTAGCAAAATGCTAGAAGAGTAAGCACTAATTGTTTTCTCTATCGACGAATAATTTCGGTATTCCTAGGAAACGGTATATTTCGGTCGCGCGGATGTCGATCTAGCGGTCTGAAGTTTTGGGCGGTTTTCGCCAAATGTACCGTGAATAAGCGTTAGAACCCTCTAAAAAATTCTCCGCCCAAGGGCACTTTTCCTATAGCCTCGTGTAGGCTTGCCAGAACACACAAACAGACAATTCCCGTGGGTTAACCCTTTAACGCGCAGTGTTCCCGCTCTGGGAACACCACTCTCCAGACGTGCCGACACAGCCAGCTGTCGTCAAAAAAGAGTCTCTAGATCTGTGGCACGCGATGGACGTTTCGATCGTACGCCATCTTGCTGGTAGTTAAGTCGAGCGATGGCAACGGCTGCCCTTTTTTCAGGATTGGGAAAGGGTTGCGCCTCAAAGGGTTAACCCTTTGGTGGTCTCGCCAGGGTGCTTCCGCCATGAAACCTCCGTATTTCAGAGCTTTCACTGCTAGTCGCAAAAATAAAAATGGTTGAATGGTCCCAAAACAGAAAATGTGCAGCCATTGCCATCGGTCCATTTAACTACCAACAACATGGCGGTCGATTGAATCGCCCATCCACAGAGCTAAATAGGTTTTTTGGCACAACCGGCTGTGCGCTTCCCCCAGTAGCACAACTAGTTCAAAAAACGTTGAAATTACGTTGGAAACACGTTTTTTGACGTTAAAAAACGTGTTTTAAACGTCTTTTGGACTAATTGTGCTACTAGGGTCAAAGGGTTAATAAAGAAGTTTAGACCTATTACGTCTTAAAGTTCTCCGTTTTATTGTACAATTTTTAAAAGCTAGAGTTTTTCGAAAAATCTACACTTTTTACTCACTGTTAATCTTTCACTCAGACTTAAGAAGTTTTTTTATAAAAAGTTTTGTTCTTTCTTTATTTGTTTATTGATCATTTGGTCGACTGAATTTTTAGGCAATGTTTCTTAGGCATATGAAGTATTGTTGATCTTCGGAGAAATTCACCCCAATTAACAATAAGGAAGTGATAAAATAATTAAAACTTTGTAAAATAACACACATAAAAGGTACTTATAATCTTGAAGCGCCTTTCGGGGGGGGGGGGGGGATGTTTCGCGCTTCATCAGTAGAAGTCCCCACAAAGTACCACAGAATAGTGGAGACCGAAAAGTAAACATAAAACTGTTACTGAATACTTAGCTGCACTGTTTATATCTGAATATATGAGTGAGAAAAATGATTGAATATAACATTTATGGCCGTTGTGGATTAGTTTTAACTACAGTAACAGATATTTTTTAAATTTCTGATTCAAGTTCTTCCAAAATTTATTTTCAAGGGTTTTGAAATAGCCAAATTATAATCAGAGCGAATTTTTAAATGTTCTAACTTATGGTATGCTAAATGTGACAAAGTAATTTATTGGAAAAAACACTCAAAATACTGGTGTTTAAACAATAAAGTAAATAAAAAACTTTGCAAAAAGCACACATAAGATGTTATAGGTAAGAGGATACGCACGTTTCAGCCAAAAATTTTTGGCTAATTTTTGGCTGAAACGTGCGTATCCTCTTACCTATAACATGTTATGTGTGTTTTTTACAAAGTTTTTTATTTACTTTAAAGTAATTTACTATTATTATGCAATGAATAATAATAATAAAATCTTCATCATTAATAAATCATCATATTTTTATAAATTTGTTTTTAGAAATAAACCGTAATTGAATGCATGCATTATTTTAGGAATTGCGTTTTAAATTATATATTTCTTGTTAGACGACCCTCTTAAGACAAATTATCTATGCTCACTTCTATAAAATGTAGCTGTTACCGTAATAATTACTTCTTTATATTGCCAGTTTGTTAGAATCATAGATGCAGCTAAAGTTTCGATTTTTTCTCGATATTTTAATATTTGTAGACGCCTAAATACATAGTGGAAAACTATTATCTACTGACTAATTTAAGCAGATCATTTTACTGAGCATGAGGTGAATGAATGTTCTCAAAGCTATGTTCCATGGAATACTGTATATCCGCTTAGCCACCAAAAGATTTTGTTTATATTTTTTTTAACTAACATTGTTTTCCAAATCTGAAGTAAAATATTAAGACTAATATAAACATCTCGAATCTTGATTCTATACAGAGTGTCTTAAACATATATTACGAGAAACTTTTAAGGGAAATTAATTAGAAAAAAATGCTTAATTCATGCTACAAAATTTTGATTGGATCATTTCAAAGAAAAATTTTTATTGAATGAACAAAAAAAGTGGAGGAAAGAGGAAAGTGGCTGCAGAGGATTATGTTAATGTGGTTGTGGTTGTTGTTGAGAATTCTTCGAGATTTAGCACCAGCTAAATGCCTCACCATGGCACAGTAGTTATGTCACTGAAAATGGTAGACGGCCGAAGTGTGAAGGTGCCGGGTTCGGGTCCGAAACTAGTGTAAATACGGGTTAGGACCCCTTAGAAAGACCCCCACGGAGGGCACCCCCTTCCTTGTGTTGTCCTTCTGACGTGGATTTATAAGCGGGTTTCGGGCCAAGCACACAAATCTGAAATACATGTTACACACAAACACAAACAAACAAAAAGCACCAGCTAGATATGGAAATCGGTAGCTGAGGGTTAAGGGACTATCTTCCTCTCCGCCGATCGCTCAAGCGTCCGGTGTTGAGTTCGATTCCCATTTACCCCTGTTTGTTTTGTTTTGGGTCCTTAGAGCTGTAAATTTCCTTTATCTATGCTGGTAACAACTTTCATTATTCTGTCTACTTTGTTCGACAATTATTTATAAGCAGACTCTTATAACCAAGCAAACAAGTCTGAAAATAAATACTCCAAATACGACAGCAATAACAACCAGCGAGGTATAGTCCGTGAGTCCCTGTACCTTAGCAAAATAAAGTATCAAAACTGGATGTGAGGAAATGCCGTCAAGCTCAAAGCCCAAACAATCAAGGATATGTTGCAGGGACCGATTTGCAGAGATGGGGTCCCAGGGCAAAAGCTTCATTGGGAGCCCCCTCTTACAAAAACTTTCTCATACCCTTCAAAGCAACTTTCATATCACAAAGAAGAATACTATAACAGCATAAAAATGATTATTTAATCAAGATGCAAAATGAAATGTAATAGTTTGATAATAATAATAACATCATGTAGGATAATATTTCAGTTACATTATTGAATTTTTAGTCTTTAATTGCATTCCGTATATTTCATGTAATATATTAAACAAAATTTTTGTATTTATTATCCTGATGTCTGATATCGTAGTATTTATTTACAGAGGGATAGATCTTCACTTTGCTCAATTTAGAAAGCAATTTCCTTTTATATGTTCCGATTGAAAATCAGCTCAATGATTCCCTCTCGATCAACATGCATCCCTACATAGGACACGCCTAAATGATAAGTGTGCACTGAATAACTGCCCGAAACTATATACAGTTTAGCTAAATAAGATGTAGATACAATGCTAGCTCTATGAAATAATAGTAACAGAGTAATTATTATCACTATTATTTTCCATAAAATTAGTGTCTCTGTTTCATATTTCAAATTAAAATCAAAATATTAAATTTTTAAAGGGTCATTTGGGGCCCTCTTTTTGGGGGATCCTAGGCTCTTGCCCCGAATGCCCTGCCGGAAATCAGTCTCTGAGAGCAGCAGGATTATTTTTGTCCTAATGTGCTGTTGAAGATCCTCACTGCCAAATTCAAAACACTTTAAATGGCCACTGATAAGTCGCGGCCATACCTAGTGGCTGCAGAGATAGAAGATTTGAAAGGACCTTTAACCCTTTAACGCGCAGTGTTCCCGCTCTGGGAACACCAAACTCTGACGTTTTGACTGTTGCCAGTCACGGAAAATAGATTTGATTTCTATAAAAATAGTGGCGGGTGACAGAGCTCCACGAGAATCCTTTACTTTTTAGCACGTCATTTCCCGTAAAAAATGGTCACGATTCTTTTTAACAGCACTGACATCTGCTGAAAAATGAAAGAATGCGAAGAACAGCTGGATAGATTGCCCAATGCTGAAAAAAGGGCAGCCGTTGCCATCGCTCGACTTAACTACCAGCAAGATGGCGGACGATCGAAACGTTCATCACGTGCCACCGATCGAGAGACCTTTCTTTGACGCAGCTGGCTGTGCCGCACAGCCAGCTGTCGTCAAAAAAAGGGTCTCTCGATCTGTGGCACGCGATGAACGTTTCGATCTTCCGCCATTTGCTGGTAGTTAAGTCAAGCGATGGCAACGGCTGCCCTTTTTTCAACATTGGGAAATTGTTGCACCTCAAAGGGTTAAAAGTGATTCATTGGAAACATTTAATGGACATGATGAGTACAAATGGTGCACTACATGAATACAGTTTACGATGTTACAACAGATGAAGTTTTACATCATCACGTCAAGCATGCTGCACACAGACATTCAAACGGCCTCACAACGTTTCATTTTTTTACTACGCACATTTCTATATTCGCGACAAATGTTATTCTTAGTTTGCTCGTTTGATGCCAGTTTTCGAACGCGTGTGATATGTTTGGTTTCATGCCAGGTAAATGTATCACAATCCTTGATAGAAACGTGTCACCAACAGTCTGAGCTGTCTCGGAGCACGTGCAAAACAGCGTTCAAAAATTGGTCATTATCCTCTCTTGGCAATTAATGCGGCATAAATCATGGCTGCACCATTCATTAATAGGGAGAATAACTTTCATTGAATAGCACTGGATTACAACTAAACCCAAATCATACGTACAATGCCACTCGGTTATAATGGATAGACTTACAGTGACAACTCTTCTATAACGTCAATAAGCACTGTTAATGGAAGTAATTCAACATTTCATCATAAAGTAGTACTAAACTAGCTTCAACCTTTCTACGTAGAAACGTGGAAAAGCACGTTGCAAAACAACATTCAAAAACTGGTTATAATCCTCTCAGCAATTAATGTAGTATAAATCACGGTTGTATCGTTCATTAATAGGAAAAACAGCTTTCATTGAATAACATTGGTTTACAGCTACTCAAATCATATGTACAGCTGCGGAAAAAAAAGGCCCGCTTGCTCTTTATTTCGCCATCGTTTGTCGTATAGCAAAGTTATATATACCATTCGTTTGCAAATAACGCGTACTTTAATTTACTATTAATTTAATTTGCATAAGGGGCCGTCTTCATATTTAATTCTGCATCAACTTCGTTTTTCTCAACGGCAACCCCATATTTTGACTTAAGAAAACCTTCAAATTACCCTAAATATAAATTTTCACCAATTTTCTACGATAATTTCCGGACATATTGCGAATTCATTTTTGCGCGTTTTTAAGGGACTTTCTGCAAATTGAAAAACGCTATTTGTAGGTTCCGAACTTTTCGCCTTTCATTTATTTCGCTCGCGAGAATTAAAAGAAATTAATATTATTTTCAAGGAAAATATTGTTCCCATCTCTCTTAAAGTTTTTTGTACTGAGAATATCAAGGGTAGAATAGAATATTTAGTCTGTGGTCCAAATGACCCGTGAGCAAGGGCGGCTCCAGTGAGGGGGCCATAGGGGCCATGGCCCCCTCCGAAATTTTGTTTTACAACTTTAGATTCGCATACTTCACGATTTCACAAGTTCAATTTGCATTTTTAACAATTTATAGACCTAAGTAAAAAGTTCGATAGCCCCCTCCGAGAATTTAGTCTGGAGCCTCCCTTGCCCGTGAATTCATAACTTCCTTGGTTCGTACACATGATTTAAGGGAAAAATGCAAAATGACTGCTAAGGATTTTGAAAATCTTTGTAATTTTGAAATTGTTATTCAGTGTTTCCCTTGATGTTTCTCTTAGACAGCTGAAATGTTGGCAGAAGTTAGAGGCTGCTCCCTGCTCTTCTGACTACAAGCATGAATATTGCTCGACTCAGCTATGGTTGAACTTAAAGAATGGTTTCATGATTGAAAATTTATTTGTTTGAATTTCATGTAAAAAACGCAATTACTTTTTTGCCGACCCAATATTATCACTGTATTTGTTATTTCACTTTCTTCATTTAATACTATCGCCTGCAATGTGCAATATTCTTAAGACTTTTGGCGGTATTTTAATTTATAGTTAGATGAAAATTTTTTTACAGAAAAACGTGATTTTGAATGTTTGATAAAGTATGGGGAATTCCAAAGACCTAATGTTTCCGATATTAAAAAAGGTCACATTCATGCCTGGAAAGTTGAGGATGTTAGTTTTTCAGAAATAGGACGTTGTATTAGAAGACATACATCTACTGCATCTAATTCTATAGCTGGAAAATATTTTATTTGGGGGAATATAGTAGCGGACGCAACAATACACGCTTTATAGAATCCCCAACAAACTGTAAAAACCATTTGCTTCAAAATTTTATATTTTTAATACTGGTATCTTTTACTGTGTTTTTGCACAAAATAAATCTAATTTACATTTATTTTATGCAATTTTAAAAAAATTTCACTTAATAAATTTATATATGGTCCCTTAACTCATGAAAATAACACATTTTATTTAATATAAATTAAACTACTGAACGTAAAAATTTGAAATTTTGCACAGCCATGTAATATTAATTTCTGCATCTATTTCCATCGAAATTTGGCTAGGTCGCTATTCATAATTTTTTTGAATATTAATTTAATAATTCATAATTCATATTAATGATTTATTAAAAATCATAATAACATTAAATTATGTTTGGGTCGTTTAGTTCTAATAGTACGAATAAAAATCAGCTTCTTACTACCAATATTATATGAGATATGAATTGAAGTATGAAAAAATATTTTAACATAGGGGGAGGGGGATTTTGGGTACTCATAACTCACTCATTTTCTGTCCAAATTTATTGAAAATTGGTGTCCGGGATTAAAATGAGCTAAATTTTTGAAATATGAAGTGAAATCTAGGGGTTGCTATTGAGAAAAAAAAAAGTTGGTGCGAATTTTAATATGTAGATGGCCCCTTATGCAATTTTTTTGCATAGCAAATTAAAGTGTGCGTCAATCGTAAACGATTGGTATCTGTAACTTTGCTGTGCGACGAACGACGGCCGAAAAATGTACAAGTGGGCCTTTTTTTCCGCAGCTGTACCATTAACTTGGTTATATAGTATCCACGTTTACAGTGACAACTCTTTTATGCCGTCAATATGCATTGTCGTCAGAAGTCATTCAACATATCACCAAAAAATATTTCTAAATTAGCTTCATTCATTAATTTAAGCACAAAATCATGATTTAACTTTTTTTCATAGACATTTTACTGCTAATTTAGTATCATTTCATGGTGAAATGTTTTATTGACAAAATACAAGATTTAACCTCTTGAGAGCAACTCGCCTGAATAAACATAAGGTGAAGTAAACATAAGGCCGAAATTTTGATGAAAAAGAAATTTTGATTGAAAAAAGAAAACAAAAAAACGAGTATTGAGTGTAATACTATATATATGCTGTAAAGTGACATTTTAAAAATCCTCAAATTAAAAAAAGAAGTCCTAAAAATAAAAATATAAGAAAAATTTGATAAAAAGCATTGCATGCTCATTAATCTGAATCAAAGTCTGAGGTAGAGTGAGGAAAGATTATAGGTAATTGTATAAATCTTCATTGTGATTTTTCTATTTCGAAAATACTTTCTATTATTTTGCTTATTAGATGAAGGTTTTTTAGAATCTAACTATCCCATTGTTCGTCTGATTGATAAAGTGCCTTTTTTATGTCATATTTTCTTGTTAGGAAACAGGACGTGAAAAAGTGTAATTCTGATCCTAAATATTGCATACTCAGTTCATTGACGGAGATTTATTGATTCTATTTACATAAGTGGGAAATGGTATATGTTTGCTAAAAAAAAAAGAGATATAAATTCCTGCACTGTAATCTTCTGAAACTATATTTAAAACTTCATACGCAAAGGGCTTTCTAATAGTGATGATACAATTTTAAATGGTTAGAATGGCAACATTGCATATTCTTTTTTGACATTTCTTGTGTCATTTGTGTTTAGTATCTTATGCCATTTAATCATGGAAAGATACATGCTTGAAAAACATTTCGAAATTATTAAATAGTTTTATCAAAATCAGTCTTTATTTGTGCATATACCGAGAGAAATTTGAGAATTCATGGACGACATTATTCCATTCTTGTGATTGAACACCTTGAGATTTCTTTCTTTGGGGATGTGTTAAGTCACAAGTTTATGCTGATAATCTAATAACAATTGAGCAATTAAAAGCCAACATTGAAGGTGTTATTCGTGAAATAACACCAAATTTATGTGAAAGAGGGATGGAAAATTGGGTTGACAGAATGCGATATATACAGATAAGTCGTGGTGCTCACATGAACGATATTATTTTTCTTACTTAATAGTATAATGAAAGCTTTCAAATAAAAAAAAATGTGTCTCACTGAATTATTTATGGGTTTATTATTATTATTATTGTATCGCTCTTAATGGAAAGCCCTTTAACCCTTTAACGCGCGGTGTACTCGCCGTGAGGACACCAAACTCTGACGTTTTGACTGTTGCCAGTCACGAAGAATAGATTGGATTTCTATAAAAATAGTTGCGGGTGACAAAGGTGCGCGAGAATCCTTTACTTTTTAGCACGTTCATTTCCCGTCAAAAAATTGTCACGATTCTTTTTAACAGCATTGACATCTGCTTAAAAATGGAAGAACGCGAGAACAGCTGGAAAGATTGCCCAATGCTGAAAAAAGGGCAGCCGTTGCCATCGCTCGACTTAACTACCAGCAAGATGGCGGACGATCGAAACGTTCATCGCGCGCCACAGATCTGAAGACCCTTTTTTGACGACAGCTGGCTGTGCGCGCGCACAGCCAGCTGTCGTCACTGATAAGTACTTTCTGTGTGCGTTATTTTGCAACGTTTAAATTATTTTATCTTTTAAAAACCAGTTTCTTCTGAGTAATTTTTGTTGTAGACATGAAAATTTAATTCGGATACTCGCCAATTTTGATATCAGCACCTCTTCATTTACATTTATCTAATATTATGATATTATTTTGTAAGCGTTTTCCAACCTTTTACTTTTTTTACCCTTTACATTTCCAAAAATAAACCCCTACCATGTTGTTTCATAGCAAACTTTCTCCCCAATACAATCGTCTCAATTTATTTCTCTTTCCTGAAACGAAAAATAAAATAAATAAGTAAATAAAAACTCTATACTCAGACTCTTTCCTTATTTCATTTATGATTCAATAACTATATCAGTGCTTTCTTATCAGTGAGCAGCATTGTTAAGACCAAGGTGAGACACTGACGTCTGAGTACCTATCTTTGGACTTAGACACAAAACTACCCTAGCATCATTCATGGTCGAGCGCGGATATTTTTGGAAATATCTTCATGGTCGATTCTTGGCACTCGAACTTAAATGTCAGTGCGAAGTTGTGACGACAAAAAAAATGTGTTGGAGGCAAGGATAGTATCCGTTTGCTGCACTTCTGCTCATAAAAATTTTTAGAGAGGAATATTTTGGGAATTTCAAGGGTGATTGTTTCGATCGTTTACTGTTGTCTTGATGTGAGGAATTCTCGTTTGTTAACTTGCTCCTCATTCACGTTCCTCTGAAAGCGAACATAAAGTCACGTTAAGAAGATTTGTTTAATACGCCAACGAGAGAATTTGAGGTCTTGTTTAAGACGGTATTTTGTCTGGCAAAGCGTAAACACCAGTGCTCCCAGGTACTCTTTGGAGAAGTTTTCAGTTGAAAAATTTCTGAATTTCCCCAAAGGAAGCTAATATTTTTTAACCTTTCACAGGCCATTGTTCACAATTGGGAACATCAAATTAAAAATTTAACTTTCTTTTTTTAACATATTTATTTTTTAACTTTTACCTATTTTAAAATATTTATCTCATATTTGGCGAGGAGTTTTTATTTTCGCCGTCGTCTGGCGTAGCATATCCTTTTTGGACCTTGTGGCACTAAACTTCAACCTTTCACAGGCCATTGTTCCCAATTGGGAACATCAAATTAAAAATTTATTCAAAAATGAAATTTTAAAAATATTGACTTGAAAAAAATTAGCAGATAAAGTTAAAACATGACTTAATTTTTTGAAATGTAAGTTGCATTTCTATTATGTGTGCGAAGCTAGACAAAAAATCATGAAAATAGCCATTTTCATAATCTGAATTTTCTAAATCAGGCATTTTCTGAAAGGGAATGAAACAAATAATGTCACTACTTTTGTCCACATTTATGACTTTTCTGTGTGACTTTTATTCTTCCTTTTTTTTAACTTTTACCTATTTTAAAATATTTATCTCTTATTTTGCGAGGAATTTTTATTTTATCCATTGTCTGGTGTAGCATATCCTTTTTGGATCTTTTGGCACTAAAATACAATATTTTACAGACCAATCTTCTCATTTGGGAACATCAAATTAAAAACTTATTGAAGTTGAAATTTTAAAAATATTGACTTTAAAAACTTAGCAGAGAAAGTTAAAAGATGACCTGATTCTTTTAAATAGAAATTGCATTTCTATTATTAGTGGGAAACTGGACAAAAAAAAAATCATGAAAATAGCCATTTTCATAAATTTTAACAGGGCTATCTTGATACACCCCCACCCCTTTTAAACTTAATTCATATCTTTACTTAAATTTTAAAATAAATCTTTTTTTTAATTCTTTATATTTCACTTAACTACCCATCACTCTGCTTTTGAAACCAATGTAAAAGAATAGTCGGAAATGACCGATGTTCCCAATTAGGAACGCAATGAAAATTATAAATATATTTTTAAAAACTTTTCCCATTTCAATGACTTATATCATTTAACTAACGCATTAGAAGACAAAATATGCAAAAAAATTAATTTAAAATATGCCTGGATGTGAATTTGGTCTGTGAAACGTTGATTATGTAATAGCCTGTATTTGCTCCAAATATAATTAAATATCGCTAATTTTAGCGACAAATTACAAAATCCAATGAAAATCGCTAAGTTTAGGGATAAGTCTTAAACAGTAATAAAAAGTTGCTACTTAATTAGCAAAATGCAATGAAAATTTGGTAATTAGCGACAATATCTCTAAATTAGCAACATACTTGCAAGCACTCTAAGCCCGATATCGCTGTCCAGCAAAAATTGAAAAGTTCTAACGACTGCTAAGGGACCGCGTACGGTTAAGGGAGCTGATGAACGAGAAATCTGTGCACAACTTCATCCACGTTGAAATGGTACCTCTGGGAGTAGCAATCCAGGTGCAGGTCTCTCACTTCGGCTCAAAATTAGGAGACTCTATCCCCTAGAAAGATGCGTAGCCGTAACTTTAAAAGTTGCCTTTAGAGGGATCGAAAAAGTTATGTTTTTTTTTAAATAAAATTCAAACAAATAAATTTTAAGAAGTTTTTAATTACAAACAAGCTGGGACTAAACTTACCATTCCTATTTATTAGATTTTGAAGCATGAATTTCATGGATAATATTTTTTTCTTTCTGATTAATTAGGAATGGGCACGTCATACGCAAACATCGTTGAGCTCTGAGCGGCAAAACACTAGACAATCCCCATTGAATATTATAGTAAAAGCGTATTTTTTAAAATGATTTCACCGTTTTTTTAAGGGATTTCACAGTGATTCTGCCTCTCAAACACGCCCATAGATCTGCGTGTGCTATTTGTTTGCGCTTCTGTCCAATCTTAATATGGTTTATAATGATTCATGTAACATGATTTCTGCAATCCGAAATCAGTAAAGACTCGGCGATTCCGGATTAGTGAGGTTCCATTGCATATAACTTTTTAATAATTGTTTATTATCAGATTACATAATAAATGAGCAACTATTTTCGTAACTTTCAACATACAATTCAATCAGCATAAGATGCTATACTTTCTCAAAATAACATTTCTATTTAAATTTCGGTTTTTCTGTTTACTAATACATATTTCTAAAAACAGACTTTTCCCACACGTCATGAAAAAGAGAGGTAACATCAGTTTCCGCTTCTACTTTTTGCGTTTTGGCAAGAATCCATGCTTTGGCTACTTAAAGTGCTGACAAAGTCATATTTTAATGACTACACTACACGGAAACATTTCTTTTTCTTCTAAATTTTACAAATGTAAGCTTTCGGTTTAGCATATACAGGATGTTCCAAAAACACCGACTCGGGTTTTATGCCTTAAATAATCATAGGCATACAGAATAAATTACAAAGTTACGTAAGAAAAATGTACAGAATTTTCAGTTAAAAGTATCTATCAAATCTAAATAAATACAAAATTTAAATTTTTATACGGGACCCTATAAAAAAAAATCCCCAGTTAGCAAAATGTGTCCTATAAATTAAATAGGTAATATGCACAATTTGAGCGTTTTATCCTAAAAAGTCCCGGAGATACGAAAATAAATATATGCTGACTCAAACTGCTTTTCTATGGAAAGAAAATAAAACCACATCGAATAATAGCGTTTCAGGTATCGTACAGAAATTGCAAAGAAAACAATCATTGCATAAGTACATAATACTTCTGCTTTTATTAAGAGCTTCCCACCAACTTTGTTTAAACATATATCTGATCCTTTTTATGATAAAAGGCGGAAATTTTGTAAATCACCTCATTAATGCATGGCACACATTTACCAATTAAGAATTTTTTTCTTTTGTACAGGCCCATACAAGAAATTAAATTGTGTATTTATTTAGATTTAATCTCTTAACAATTTTAGTGGATACCATAAAATTTTATACCTTCTTTACGTAACTTTGTATTTTATTGTAAATGCCTATGGTCAATATTTGAGGAATAGCTTATATCAGTATTATTGGAGCACCTGTATATATTGGTTACTCTGATTAAAAATACAAGAAATAGATATTTTCGGAATACGCCAAATCTCCTAACCACTGGATTCAATAGCAAACTGGATGAGAAGATTTCATTTGAGTAGTCCACAAATTGTAAAACGTGTCCCATACGTGAATTAGGAGATGTACACAATTTGAGCATTTTATCCAAAAAAGCTCCCGAGATACGAAAATAAATATATGCTGACTTAAACCATTTTTCTATGGCAGGGGAAAAAAATCACTCTGTAATAATGGCATTTCAGGGGTCTTGATATTCTTGTACACAAATCACGGCAGAAAACAATGGTTACATGAATACACTTTTCTGCTATTATTCTATTGTACAGACCCTCACCAACTTTGCTTAAACGTATCTCTGATCCTTTCCGTGATAAAAAGCTGAAATTTTGTCCATTACCGAATTGATGTATGCAGTCCACTTTAGTAGTGAGGAATTATTTTTTTATTTTTCACTTATATATTTATTTATTTTGTACGAAGACGAACAAAAATTTAAATTTCGTACTTATTAAGATGATTTAATATGCTGAAAATTTTAATCGATACCATAAAATTCTGTGCTTTTTTAAGCAACTTTGTAATTTGCTGCATGCAAAACAGAGGAAAAAAAGCCTAGAGTGTTTTGTGGATATTTTGTATAGTTCAGGCTCTTCTCCCACAAAATAATGCAAATTTTCAACGACTGAAAATAGAAGATATAAAAAGTTTCTGGATGCCTCTTCAAAAACTGCATTGTACATGTGCAGTCTGGCAAAACATACATTATTTTGCATTTTGTGAAGTTGTTGGGGTACAGCTTGGATATTTGACGCTCACTTGCGAGATGAAATATTTGAGAGCGATAATTATGCATTTGGAATTTTCAAGCATAAGAATATATGGGGAACTGTTTTAATTGCAACCTTAATAAGAAATAATTATCAATTATGCGCATGCGTAAATCGCCAAAAAGCGAATAGTCGCAGTGGTTCGTAAATATCCAAGATGATCAGTGGTTGGAACTTTAGAAACTTTTTTTATGTTATTTCTCCTATTTATGCATTTTTAAGATGCGTAGTGTTAATTTTTCGTTTGTAAGTGTTCGCGTATAGAGCGATTCGTTAAGAAATGTTGTTAATTTTTTAAATCAGAATTTTACATGCATTTTTTCGTTTTCAAAAATGTTCAAGAGTCATGTGACCGTAACTATAACTAAGAATATAAACCATTTAGTTCGGAAAATAATCCGAATTAGCCGACTGCAGCTCACATAGCTGCGACTACAAGGATAGAATCACGTAGTGTGTGTGTGCGTTCGAAGTGCAGCGTAACCTTGATATCTCGAATCTATGATAACTCGAAAACCTGGATATCTCGAATCAATGTGTTTTTAAATACTAACTAAGCCCATTTCATTCCACCTCGTCATTTCGAAAACTTGATATCTCGAAATTTTTCTGTGTCCCTTCATCTTAATATTTTGTTGTTATAGTTTAAGTTTTAGAAGTAGCTGCTCACTATCTGAGTCTTTTTTTTTAAATATTGAACATACTAGCACGTTTTTCTAATTTCAATAAAAAAATAAAACTACTTTTTTTATTTTCAGGTACAAAAAAACACTTCCACTGAAACCATTTACAAATTTTATTCCTGAAAAATGATGGGTAAAATGGAAATACGATGTAAGTATGCTTGTGAGATTAAATTGCATTATTATGTTAAACTATATTACTTATTTTAACCAGGATTTTCTTATAATGCATGTTTTACAGTTTTTAGTAAAAGTTAACCCCCTCGATTTTCTCTGCCATTCTCTACATACAATTTGAAATTCCTTCACGGGCGTGGGGTGACATAATTAGTAGATGACTCCAAAAAGTATCGATAATTTCATAATACAGTACCTATCAATCCAGGCGAAAATTAAACTTGTTAATTGTACGGATTTGAATGCATTCAGGTACCATTTTTTAACAAAGCGATCATTATTTAACTTTTATCAACTCATGGTTGATACTTTGAAGTAAACATTTCTTTCGGCTGATGGCGGACGCCAGCGCAGAAGGTAAAGTGTCGTAAGTCGTCATTTTTAACATTAAATGTTTCGCTAACTATTGCACTTACAGAGATGAGGTTTTTTTTTTTTTTTTTTTTTTTTTTTTTTGACACAGAGCCAGTAATGAGAAATTAGGTACCGTATAAAACATAAATTTTGAATTTTAATATGTATACATCCACTTGTAAAAAACTGTCGTAACTCAGCGTTTCTCAACCTGTGGGGCGCGATCCCAAAGGGGGCCACAGAGCGTTTTCAGGGGTGGGGGGAGGACGCGGGAACAATCAAAGAGCAAGTAGTGATGCATGTTTTTAAAAAATCATCTTATTTTTACTCAAAAATATATCCATTTTCGCTTAAAATTTTCATTCAAACTTTAGTGATAACATTATTTTGTAGAAAATTCGACTAAATGTTCATTGTTAAAGATTTAAAAACTGAATGTATGCTGAAAAATGTGAGGGAGTGCGAGGGGTGCATAAGTTAAAAGGTTGAGAACTACTGTCGTAACTGAAAGCTACGACGAATTTCGGGTGGAGAGTCTCATCCAGATAATGTTGTCATTACTTTTATCCATCTTTATGACTTTTCTGTGTGACTTTTATTTCATATATTTTAGCCTATTTAATTATTAACTTTTTAAAATATTTAATTCTTATTTGGTAAAGCGTCTTTATTTTATCCATCGTCTGGCGCAGCATATCCTTTTTGAATCTTGTGCCACTAAACCTCAACCAACCAACCCTTATAGCTACTCCATGCTATCAGCTGGCTAACAAAATTTCAATTTTTATTCCAGCCCTGCCGGGTAGTCGTCCGAGAGACGGTCGCCACTGCGACCTGTGCGGCTGTTCCCAGCCCGCAGTCCGGTGCGACAAGTGCGGGTGCCAGATCTTTTGCCTGTCCTGCGACGACATGTACCACAGACACCCGAAGCGGAGATTCCACTTGAGGAAAGCGGTAGATCCGTCGCCTACAGTCCCGCAGGCCAGGCCTAATCTGCCGATGAAAGTGTCCCACCTCAACGCCTCGAATCCCGGCGATCCCTCAAAAATGCCGTTGCCACCTCCTCGGAAGAAGAAATCGCTGTTTGGTAGCTTCAGGAAACCCAGTCCTTCAGCTGACGTAAGTATATACTTTTTCGTCACCCGAGGACTGGTCGTGAATCTTCTACTGGGCCTGCTTGTGTACTTCGATAAGTCATCCAGTAGCCCTACAGTTGCTCACTTATTGGTTCTAGCAATTAAGGCCTTATTACACGAAGGAATTTTCGTGCGATTTGGTTGCTGCAACCAGTTGCAGGAACCTCTTTCCTGGAAGTTTCCCTCGGTTACCTAGGGAACAGTCAACTCCAACTTCTTCGTTCAGAGGCGAAAAAATTGCAGGTTGCTGGAATTCCAGCCAATCGTAGTGCTTCCTATTTCTACGTCACAACACAAGATGGCGGAAGAGTCAGCGTGAGCCACACCGTTCGCAGTGAAAGGGATGAGCGTGTGCGAAAACAAAATGTCCGCGAAATGAAATATCGACATGGAAATTGATTGGATTAGATAGAAGAAAAGAAAAATAAATATCAATCCGATTCGAAGATACAGGAGGTATAAGCAACCAACGATGTGCTGTTTATAACTACGTGCTCTAGCAACCGCCAATTCGGTGAATCCTAGGCGTTTGTGAACGCATCAGAGTTTGTTTACTATGGCAACCCTGCATGTTCATCTGGGCTCACTGACTTGCGGGAATGAATTGCAGCAACTGGTTTCTGCAACCAAAATTGCTCTCAATTTTGTCTGTCTAATAAGACCTTTAGATACGTCATCTAACGTCCAAATCTGACGAATGACCTACAGACGTAGACCACTTTTGATGACGCGTCGAAGTACACAAGCAGGCCCGGTAGAAGATTCACGATGGCCTCGCATGGCCGCAGACTGAAACATGCCAAACTTTAGCCATAACTGGATGAAGTTGGCAGGCTAACGTGAATCTTACTCCATTCGTACATAGAGGAGATTTGTAGCTCAATGGTAAAGTCAACGGACTAGTGACAGATTGGTGAATGTTCAGTTCGCCGCCATCGTTACAAAAACGCGATGGTGAAGATTTTCTTCAGAATCTTGGAAGCTGGTATTGCTTCCAAGATTTGAATTCCGTTCCAGGGAAGCAAACGCTGAATCTCAGTAGGGTATTCAAAGGAAAATTCTAGAAAGAAGTACGGCGAACCATTAGGAGATATTGAGAAGTGAGTTATCCTAAAATAATAGCTGTGCGCGTGTTTGAGAGATTAAAGGGTTGGCTTTTCTTCAATAATAGAGAGTTAACTAAACTCACACAAGGTGATAATTTCAAACAGGCTAAGATGCAATTATATATTCTCTGTTTTTTCAGTTATTGATGAATGGAGCTGACAGATGGGTTATGATACACTTTCAATGCAAATAGCACTTCAGCACGTATTTGAAATAAGTCTCAGACTTACCGATATTTAGCAAAGTGGTCTGGAGTTTTAGGCGGTTTTCTCCAGTTATAACATGAATACGCGCTAGATACCCACAAAAGTGCTCCCCCAAGGCATTTGCCCCCCCCCCCCCCTGGTAGTTGTCCTTTCTCTGACGTGGATTTATAAGCGGTTCCTCGTGAACAAGCATGCCAATCCGAATACATATTCCAGCAAAACAACAACAACAACTCTCAGACTTTTTTTATTGTATTTTAGTTTTATTAATTAATTAATTTATTTTGCTTTAGTGTGAATGAATAAAATTTTAATGATCCCCACCTTTTTGATCGTCTCGAGTTTATTCTATCCATTTTAGAATAGCCCTCCACTTCCAAAGAAAGAATATTCCTGGACAGATCGACTGGGCAGCATCAAGAAATTCATGAGCAACCGACCGCTGCCTCCACTTCCGAACACAGACGACAGTGACATGGATTCTCAACCGACTACGAACGGTCAGTCTCTTCAGGGTGACCTGTCCTTCATCCACAAGCGAAGTAAGCCCATTTTTGGTCGCAGAGCCTTTTTCTATAAATCTTAAATCAGAAATGAATTCTGATACTAGAGCAGGAAAATACTCGACTCTCCTTTTAATGATTAGCTACATAAGTGCCCTCTAGCAATGCGTAGCGACGTACCATGATGCAGTTTACTACCAACGTACTCATGCGCACAACATAAACTTAATGATTACGAATGACAGCGCCATCAAACAGGCAAATTTCATTTAGCGCATTCAGAATACGTCTACCATCATCCTATATTCAAGTCCTGATTCCAATATTGGAGCAGAAAAGTGTTCAGATTTTAACCCAACATCAAAGGGTGCTGAATCTGCTAGTAGCGTTTTTCGAACTTTTTACAGTTTGCTCAGCGGTATTTAGTTTTAGAAAAAAGTAAAAAAGGATGTCAGGACAAAATAAATTTAATTTGCATTACAGAAAATTGTATATTCCATCATTTCATCTTTATCCACGTAAAAAAGATTTTAAACTAGTTTTAATTTATTTATTGTAAGTATAAGTGTATTGTAAGTATAATTATTGTAATATAAGTAAGTATAAGTAAGTATTGTAAGTATAAGTGTAAACTTATAATTTATTATAAGTTAAAAACTAGTTTTAATTTATATTGTTAGCATTAATAATTTAAAAAAACTTTGTTGTCATTAAAGTTGCAATTTTAGGCAGTTAAACTAAAACAGAATTAATTTCTATATTTTACACTAATTACAGGTTATTAAATAGGAACTTCACCCGTAAATAAACAAGTTTGAAACAAACAGAAAATAAAATTACTAGCGTTTTGAGAAAAACACTTGGATTTTGATACTACTGCCCAGTGCTTACATTTATTTTCAAAATGCGCAGGGCTGATTCTTTAAAAGTTTCAGTTTCTATTGAAAAAAAGGGCATTTTTCACTATATTCCACTGTAAAAGATGAAATACATATTTTTTTTACTTTCTATAAAGAGCAGGGCGCATCAGCTCTAATTTCAAAGGGCATGGCGCCCTTTAAAAAACATGAAATATAAATACATCTATTTTGGTTAATTTTCAATTTCATTTTCTTCAAACGTGGGCAAGTCAAACCTTTGAAAAGAAGCAGATGTTCGCGCTACGCGAATCCCCGAGCACCAAATCGTGGAGCATGCACATTGGATGATCTCAAATGGCACATGTCATCTTTGTGCTTATCGTTCTGAATCAGATTTAAGACTTTCTAAATAATTTTGCGCCCGGGATTATATTTCTTACAGTTTATGATGCTTCTTCAAAAAGAAGCATTTGTACATTTCAAAATACACTGTCATCAAGAATCGAACTATCTGATTAGTAAATATTTGAAAAATTAATCCAAGAATTATTTTCATTAGAACAACAATTTGAATCTTGAGATGGCGCATAATTTGCAAAAGTTTGGCCACCTCTGCCCTAGCAGATGAAGCGACATCTAGTATTGTCGGCTATATCAGCGACATTTTCGAAATACAGTATCGTAAATTATTTGTAAATTATTTTCTTTCCGTCAAATATACTTTACGATGATTTAAAAATAAAGAAATGTGTAAAATAAGAAATATTTCTTGGCATGCATGCGTGTTCTTGTAATATTTTTTTCCCGAAATTCCAGCTGATGAAAGACCACCACAGCTGCCTCAGAGGTCACCGAGAAGCCCGGATTTTCCAGGAGTCAATCAGGAAAAAGAGAACAGAATTCCTAGCACTCAGCCTCCTGTACCTGGACAGGTAATAATGCAATCTGGATACGTCTAGGAAGTATGGTCAATATATCGAAGTGAATGAGCCAATGATTTAATGTAAAATCATTCAGACCTTTTCTAAACTGATAGTGATATCGGAACTTTTCAATTTTTCAGGAAAGCATAAGTTTTTTGAAGGAAAGAATAAGGATTGAATCATAGACATCTAATACGGTAGACAGCGTATCCTATATCCAATACATACGTAGCGCAGTAACAAGGATGCACTATGTGGCTATTAGACTGATGCAGCTAACTTGAGACAGTTATTGCTCTTTTGACGCTATTATGGATGAAAATAATCCTTAAGAGCTGTGGTTTTTGATCACGGGTATCTATCACTGTAGACAGCGCATCCTACAGCGCAGGTATGCAGCAAAGTAATAAGGATATGCCACATGACTATTTGACTGAGGTGATAGAAATCTTGCGCACACGCCAGGTTGCCGGATGCGCCGTCTATTGCATTAGATGTTTATGGATTCAATAGGTTTATTAAAACTATTTTTGTTTCCAATCGCAATTAACCTTTTACACACCGAATTGAAATCCAAGCATAGTTTGTTTTTATTTTTATTTTTTTTACATATTTTGTCTTCTAATGAGTAAGTTAAAGAATATTAGTCATTAGGGGGGGGGGGGCGGATGTCATATACAGTTTTCACTGTGTCCCAACTGGAAGCATTGGTCATTTCTGACTGTACTTTCGCATTGGTTTCAAAAACGGAATATAGTGATGGCTAGTTTAAATAATAAGTGAAATATTAAGAATTAATAGAAGATTTCTTTTTATAAATTTAAGTAAAGGTATGAATTAAGTTTGAAAGAGGTAATTGTAAAAATTTAGGAAAATGGCTAATTCCATGAATTTTTGTCCAGTTTCCCACTCATGATAGAAATGCAACTTCAAAAAGATCAAGTCACCTTTTAACTTTATCGGCTAAATTTTTCAAGTAAGTATGGATAAAATTTCATTTTTGAATAAATTATTAATTGGTCTCCCATTAGGAACATTGGCCTGCAAAAGGTTAATAAACTTTTCAATATAAATCTTGACAGCTAAATACTAATCAATTTCAAGAACAGTACAATAAATAGAGGTTTACAATAGCTTATTCTTCAAAATAAATAAAAAACTTTGTAAAAAACACACATAAGATATTATAGGTAAGAGGTTATAACATCTTATGTGTGTTTTTTACAAAGTTTTTTATTTACTTTATTGTTTAACACCAGTAGTTTGAGTGTTTTTTCCAGCTTATTCTTCATTTAAAGGACGTAAAAAACACTTTACATGTTTCTGTTTCTTTGACATTCCAGATAAGAAATGGCTCTATTGAAACGAATTCAAATCACATGAACCACGATTTTCAACACAGTGAAGAAAATCACTGGAACAACCAGCTAAACCACCAGAACGGACCTCAAGCATTCGGAACTTTGAACAGGCAAATGCATCAAAGGGGCTTTATGCCACCAGGAGCGTGAGTATTTTCAAGTCTTTACTTATCATTGCGATATTTGTGATTGAATACATTGATATGGAATGATGCTATTTTGAGTGGAAGTGTACTCGAACTTGAAACCAGAGACAGATAATTTTATCTCTTTAATATACAGTAGGGTGGAGCGAAAAAGTCTTTATTTCAAAATTCACACTGCCTGAGTCATTAAATGGTGCGAAACTGATAAGAACAAATTGTCTCCAAATTTCAGCTCAAAATATTGCCATCTTCAGGCTCCACACCTCAAGCGAATATATTCCCTGTGTCTTTTTTAGTCTTTTATAAATTTCTATTGAAATAATTACGTTTGATTAATTGATTGAATAATTAATACTCCGATACACCTGCTCTATCAAGAACAACGGCTAGTGCGGGCATTGTGTCTGTCTAGGAGATTGAGGGAATCTCATCGTCAGTCGTTATCCGACATTTAGCTTCCTGACTAACGATATCGTCATCATATTCTGAGCTGAGGTACTATATTCCATTTCTGAATCAGATCCTAAGTCGACGACTGCTTCTAAATCTAATAACGTATTAATAAAGCAATTTGATAATGAAAACATAACTAATTAGTCAATTAATTAATTAAACATTATTATGTTAATAAAAATAAGCTAGAAATAAATTCGCTTGAGTTCTAGAACCTGAAGATGACACTATTTTGAGCTGAAATTTGGAAACAATTTGTTCTTATCAGTGTCGCACCATTTAAGGACTCAGGCAGTGTGAATTTTGAAATTAATTTTTTTTTTTGCTCCACCCTAATATACAGGTTTATGGGCTACCAGACTGACAAAATTGCAGGGGGTGTAGGGGGTAGATAGACGGTTCAGAATCACGTAGCAATGCGGGGTCGGAAACGTCGTCTTCATGCAAATGTTAATAATCACTTTGAAATAAGTGTTGAAGTGTGAGTCTAATTTCTTAACCAAGTTTCATAAAAAACGGGCTTTCCTCAGACAATTCCATAAATGTAATGAAAGAACATTTATGAAATTCTCCAAATGTTCCTTATGAAAGTCTCCAAAACCAACTGTTCTGAATCGTTCTGAATTGTTCTGAAATAACAATTTCTATCAAGTGCAATCGGTGAAAGAGGGATTAGTTTTTGAAAAACCATGGTCGGAAAGTTTACTATCACTTGAACATTTCTAAAGTGATTATTAACTGGTAGATGAAGACGACGTTTCCGACCCCGCATTGCTATGTGATTCTGAGCCGTCTCTGTACCCACTACACCTCCTGCAAGTTTGTCAGTCTGTTAGCGAATCACCCTGTATATAGACCTGAATACTCTGTGGCATGCATCAACCTCAGGCAATCCAGCATTCGTTTTACCCATTACCCATTCGTTTATGCAACACCTAAAACCAAATTAATAAATATTCTCTTTAGCCTGGCTAGTACAAACAAAACTGAATTATACCTTTATGAGAGACTAGATAAAGTATGTTTTGCTTTCAAAATGAATTATTGAAGTTTATCACTAAAATATACATTCTCAGACCTGGGTTTGGGACAATTCACCGACAACAACTACACCGACAGGATATTTCACCGACATGGATTTTTCACCGACTGGACACTTCACCGACTGGATACTTCACCGACACGGATTTTTCACAGACTGGATACTTCACCGACACGGATTTTTCGCCGACTGGACACTTCACCGACACGGATTTATCACCGACTGGACATTTCACCGACTAGACATTTCAACGACACGGATTTTTCACCGACAAGGCATTTCACTGACATGAATTTTTCACCGACAGGACATTTACATAAACATTTCAGGCACTTTAATATGGACTAAATTTTCAATATTACGACGACAGGCCAATTTCCACACAGTTTTAATAATACATTTAACAAAAAATCTCCCATAAAGAGAGCAGCTAATTATGATTCTTTTTTCTCAAAAAATTATCAATATATCTAAAAAAGATTTCTTTAGTACAAAACTAGAAAGATTAGGCGTTTAAAGCAGGGTCGTGACTATATTTATTTATTTTTGTTGGGCTGGGAGGTAGGGGGTTGCCAAAAACACTCATATGAACCATAATTAATTATACGTGCGTTATTAAAAATCATACGTATTAATTATACATACGTAATTAATTAACATTAATCAAATTATATAATATATAAAAAATAATTAACTTAAGTACATATTTATTAACTTCATTGTGTAATTAAATTAATTACGTAATTAAAACTCATTTATATAATTAATTTGTGTATTGCAGTAAAAGAAGATTTGAGAAAAAGAATCGTACTGAAAGTGTATTTTTTGATAAAAATGTACGTCAAATTTTCGAAGGGGGGGGTGAAGGGGGGAGTACATCCATTCCATAGCACTGTTTTTCTCAATATATAAAAAAAGACTGTACAATATCATAAAGGGTTGGTTGTGTGTGATTAAGGCAAACCTGCGCGAGGGGTATCTGCCTAAGATAAGGGATGCCTTGGCAGGAGATTCGTTGAAAAATCCGTTTCAGAGGGGTTCTAACGCGTATTCACGTTACATCTGGAGAAAACCTACCAAAACTCAGACCGTTAGATCGACGATCGCGCGATGGGACCCGAACTTGCGACCTTCACACTTCGGCCACAGTACCATAAATAAGCATACATGTCGTTTAATACGGCCTTGTCGGTAACTAAGTTCAGGTAAACATGGAAAAATGGGAAGTTGATTATATAGCTTTTAAACTTTCAGAAAAAACATTAATTGGGGATTTTAGTTGTATGAAACAGAAAAGTTCCTTATGCGGGAAAAAATTTATAAAGTTTTGAAACTCCAAGAAAACACTAATTGGTGATCGGACATTTTGCCGACACCGTCTCACTCAAGGGGTGGAGGCTCGAGCTCCTGAAGCCTCCCCCATGGATCCCCATCGTCACTGAAATGATATCAACAATTTCAGGAGACAATATGCATGTCTGTGAAAATCCACGTCCGTAAAATGTCCTGTTGGTGAAAAATTCGTGTCGGTGAAAGGTCCACTCGGTGAAAAATCCGTGTCGGTGAAATGTCCAGTCGGTGAAAAATCCATGTCGGTGAACTGTCCAGTCGGTGAAAAGTCCATGTCGGTGAAATGTCCAGTCGGTGAAAAATCCATGTCGGTGAAATGTCCAGTCGGTGAAACGGTGTCGGTGAAATGTCTTGTCGGTGTAAAGGGTGTCGGTGAAATGTCCCGGACCGCTCAGACCTAGCTATCCCGATGGCATACATCTAAAAGCTCAAGCAAAAATGTAACCAGGTTTACCAATCTCTAGCACTGAGCTTAAAACAGAATCCATAAACACTTCACACCTTTGGTGGAACAAGCTAATAAATTTGAAAATGAAACTCGTTTTAGAATCTGATTACAAGATTTTCTATTTTCAGTAGTTGTGGTTTTCATATGATCCTCTTTAATGTATTCCGGCGGTACGCATCACCATGGGCAAGAACAGAATACCCATTTGCTAGTAGATGGCCTTAAAACCGAATTCATCTCTCTCTTACTTAGGATTTTCCTTACGATTGAGATTCCGTTTTAAACCAAAACATCTTCAATCTGTGTGCCTATCTTTTCCTGTCTCGAGAATTTTCCTCATGCGTTCCATATTTCTGTCATGTCATTCACTAGCTTGCCTTAACACCTTTCCCTTGGCCTTCCTCTGTTGTTTTTCTCTTCGGGTTGCCAGTTCATTGCAGGCTGTGGTATTCTACCAACGTTCATCGGTTGGACATGCCCGTACCACTGCAGTCTCATCTTGTCGATTTTCGCCATAGAGATATGAATACAAGGAGATGGCGTTAGCTATCTCCAGCATTGGACGAAATGAAGCAACTGTGTGGGTCTAAGTATGGCGGATCATTTTGCTGGTTTCTTTTTAAAATAACAGTGAAAGATGCACGATTAATACGGATTAAAAAGTAAATAGTCACAATTATATGTTACAATAGTTCTAAATGCCAAAATCTCAGAATTCTGCAGTTAAAAGTTCTACAATGTTTTCAAATACGTAATTATTCTTGGCGTCAACTTTGGCGACATTACTTCTTTAAAATTGGAACTGTCACCACATAATAACACAGCGATATTGCAATGGGCTCTAAGCAATAGGGTGTATCGATTATAGTTTCGGCTTCACTGTCAGATAGCTAATGCCGTCTCCTTGTAGTCATATCTCTATGATTTTAGCTATGATGTTTGTTTCAACATACATCTTTGCTCTCAATTCAACATTTTTTTTTTAAATACACGTCAGATCCTTGCCGATTGTCACCGGAAGTGTCCATATCAGTAGTTAATGATTTTTTTGTTAGCCGAGTTAATTTTCTATGTTTCTTCCCGATACAGCATAGCACATGCAATCAAGGTGTTGAAAATGGGTCTTTTTGTTGTTGTTGTATCTGTAATACTTATATTCGGATTTGTTTGCTTAGTTTAAAGAATTCCTTATAAAGGCATGTCGAAAAAGTAGACAACACAACAGTTTTTACTACTACAGAGAAAGGAAATTTAAACAGCCAGGGGAAAAGTGACAATTGAACCCACGACCGGACGCTTAGGTGATTGGCTTGGACACAAGAGCTTGACCTTCAAGCTCTCGACACCCCTGGTTCTTTTCGTTTTTTCAACAACACCCCTTTCCCATATTTCACTATTATTTCCGTGACCGAATTTAAACTGTAAAAAAGTGGATTTTCTTTTCAAAATTTTCTACTGTGCAACTACAATGCTTAAATTTTTGTTCTTCGATGCATTTCCAGACCCGGATATCCTGGTGGTATGCACCAAAGCTCCAGCGCCACAGACCTCCACAGGCTGCACAGCGCAGAAGGGATGCCCGGTGCCGGTCCGGTACCTCCCCACTACCCGCACTACCCGATGAATCCTCCTCACATGCCTCCGCACTACCCTTACCCGATGTATCCCCAGTACCCCGGAAACTACCCCCAGTACTTCGGCAACTCCTTCGCCAGTTCGTCCAACCCCCCGACCAGCGAGGGCGACCCCAGTGACTCCGAGTCGACATCTCGACATTCCTCCAAGAAGCACCCCTTCAGGAAGAGGGCCAAGAGAAGCCAAAGCGTGATGGTCGACAGGATGGCTTATCCAGGTAATTCTTACTGGGAATAAGTGCAAGGCGATATTATCCAGTAGCGTTTCAACGTAATAATTCACCAGTAGCTGATTCACGAAGTGTTTGCTTGTCCTAATTAATGTTACTACAGTGGAACCCTGGTTTAATGCCATTCAAGTGACCGAAAACAAGTAACGTTATATGCGGGAAAACTAAATCGTGGTCGGAGAAAAGCAAAGTGTTGAGAACGAATTAAAGTGTGATTTGTGCTACATACCCTTTATTTATTCCTCTACAATAATTTATTCGTTAGTTTCAAAATAATTTTTTAAGAAATCCTTTTTTTTTTTTTTTACTGTGTATTTTATTTTTATTTTTGCATCACAAAAATCATTTTCAATACAAATGAGTTTTTATAAATTTGCCTCTTGACCTTAAATTTTTGAAAAAAAATCTTTCACTACTTTTACATCTTGAATCGCTTTAGTCACTGAGAAAATTACATGCGTTTTCTCATTGCTATTTCAATCACCATACAAGCTATCAGGTTCCGAAAAAAAAAACAAGTTAAATGGGGAGATGCATATGTGAAGAACTGTTTTAATGACAACCACAATGAGAAATGATCAGTGAGTATGCGCACGCGTAAATCACCAAAAATAAAAAGTCACCATTAGTGACAAATATTCAGATAAGTTTCTTATAGTTCTTAAGTTTCTTAATTCAATAGCTTTCGAGGTACTTAAGAATGTTGAAAATTTAGCCTTGTCACTCAAACAACCCTAGGACCCCTAGAAGTTTACTGGACTGCTCACAGAAATCAAACAATAAGTCTATATAAGTTCCCTATTTGTAGAATAGGGTTTTTATAAGACGACTGCATTAGGGTTTAGGAGGGAGCAGATTAATAAGGCATAATTTCGGTTTAATACCAAATTTCGGTTCCTTTTAATCATACCCACAAACACTTACTCATATTATGAGAACGCGCCAGTACAACTGTTCCTAAGAGCATACAGAGTTGGAGAAAAATGTCATTATACGGCGCGCGTCATGAAAGTTCTGGTTCATAGATGGTTCCTAAGTTCTGCTGCTGCCATCTACATTATATTGTGAGAAGCAGACACCACAATAAGCAAAGCTTTAAAAAAAAAAAAAAAAAACTTTTTACTACATTTCTTGCTTTCTGTTTCACCCAGGTCAGTTCTTCCCGTTCGGCCCCTACCCTGGCTACGGTCCATGGGGTGCACCTATGCCCATGGAGGCACCTCCGTCGCCTGCGAGTTCCGTGAGGTCCCTGAATCGCGCAGGACGAAACAGGAGACGGAAAAAAATGACGAGTGAAGACGATGACGATCTCTCCGGTACCAGCTCCCCCATGAGCCGGCCCAAATCCTCATCGTCTGACCCGAGAGAGCAGCCGAGAGCCCCCCTGGCCACGCAGACCACTTCGTCTGATGACGAGAGCGATGACGATGCTGGCAAAAGGAGGAATAAAGTCAACACGGTACGTGAAGTGTAGTGTGGCACCGTTCCTGTAGCTGTTGTAAGATGTGTTGGTGACGGAATAGATGCTGATTAATAATGCGCCTAGAGTCATGAATAATATGTCAAACACAGAGGGTGTTCACACATTTTTGTAACGATTTTGCAAAGATATATATAGAAATAAATATAAGAATTTTAATTTCTAATGTGTTCAATCTGATAGCACTTTCTTTGAACTATCATATTCCATCTTGATTTCCAAGATAAAAGTCCTTTTCTTTAAACATCAAGGCTGATATTCTTCCACTCCTCCTTCACAATCTTCCAGAGTCCACCCAATGTTTTGGGATGCCGCTTATAAAGAGCTTGTTTTAAAAGTCCAAATGCACAGTAATCCATAGGAGACTCATCAGGAGACTTGGGTGGGATGCATTTAAAGGGAATAGCTTCAATTTCAGTTTCATTTCTCATTTTATCAAAAAATAGAGCAGTAGATTTAGAGCTATGGCTTGGAGTTTTATCCTGATGGAACTTAACACAGTGAAGATTGTTTGAATAAAGGGATGGAATTTCTTCTTTAAAAATAGGTGTTAAAACATACTTCTGATAGTAATCCGAATTAATTTTGACATTTTTTTCTGCTTTCCTTATTGTAAGTTTTCCGTTATAAGAAAATCCAGTAATAACCATAAAACCTTTAGAAAAACTTTTCTTGTAAACCAACTTGTTAAGTCTTTTTCTCCTCTTTTGCCGTAGTAAATCGATCTTTTTCTATTGCAGTCGGATAAATATATCCAAGCTTCATCAGTTGTAACTACGTATTTCCATTTTTTACCCGCCAAATAATTTTCATACAACAATCAACACATAGTAACATGTTTGGGCGTTAGGCGATGAACATCGTGTTTTTTGGCCTTGATTAACTTTAAATCAGATTTTATAATTATGTTCACAGTTCCTACAGAGATATTTAAAGATTTTGCGATAGTTCTTTGGGTAGTAGGATTTTTCTTTAAAACATGAGATGCGACTTTAGATTGAATAAGAGGTGTACGTACCTTTGTTGGGTATGCATTTTTTTGCCTTTTCCGCAGTTAAATATAAACTTTGACGTTTCTTTTTCCTTTCATATTAATTATGCCACTTATTTTAAGAGTAGAAATATTAAAACCATAATTTTGGCATCTTTTTTAATAACTGAATAAGAGTATTTCTCTTCGGATGGCTCAAAAATATAGCCTTCGATCCACTGTTTATTTTTCAGCGTCGTTTTAAAGCAAAGAATATTTTTAATACTGCAGACTATAAATAAGCCTTATTACAATTTGATGCCAATCACATATTTATTTTCAAATTAATATTTAACTTCATGGAGAAAATCAAAATTGTTACAAAAATGTGTGAACACCCTCTGTAATAAGGGTTAAATAGAGCAGTAAATAACAAAAGATTCATACACATTAAAAGTACAGCTTTTGAAAATTCAATCTATATTATTTCTTTAAATTAGATTTTATCAACGTAATAGAAAAAAAAAGTAAAAATACAGAATAACGTTAATTTAAGTGAATGGATGAATTGCTAAACATTGAAATGTGCGAAAATAATTTCAAATTTTAAGCTGTAACTGCTAAAGTTAGGAATCTATTTTATCAACATTCTATTTCTAAAATATTTTTAAAAATACCAAGGATAAAGCGAACGTTTTCATTATTTTCTTTACATAAGTTATGAATTACTAAATCATATGCAAAAAAGGCACTTTAGAAAATGTTATTGATATAAAAGAATAGACATTCCGTGCATTTCCGTACATCCTTTTTCATTATTATGTCCAACGAATAACGGAACTACCCCGTTATTTCAGATAAAGCGACCGCCTGAAGCAAACAGAATATCTTCTCCAGTGGCAGTGTCGAAGAGAGTTACGAAACTTAAAAAAAGTAATTCGAAACAATCAGATTCTGACAGTCAAGAAATTCCAGAAGCAAAAAATGAAAGGAGGCCGTCAGATCCTACAACAGGTACTGGAATTTTTACTTTAAAAATTTGTTATCGTAAATATCTCATAACCTGTATCTTAAGTTAAAAGCATTTTAACTTTTTACAATCAGTGCTATGGTGCGTATTGATTACAACAGTTAAATTTTTAATTAATTAACAATTAAAGGAACGTTTCATAAATTAATGCTGAACTTTTTATTTCCTTTCCTCTTTTTATAACGTCTAAAACATACATAAAAAACTCAATTTTATAAAATAGACAAAAATAAAGAAAATAAAATGCTAATTATTTTTATAAAGTTTACTGCGTACTTTTGCGCATGTGCTAGTGTTTTCTTTAGTGCTGGCGATTTGTTTAATTACGAAATACAGGTTATTAAACAGCTAAGCTATGTCTTTTCTACTTTAGTTATCAGTTTTAAAATTTTTAACTAAAAAAAATATTGCTGTAGAGATGCAATTAGCTTGCTAAACATTAATTGGACGTGCACATGAAAAACCATCCTTCTGAAATAAATAACAGAAGTCGACTATTAATATCCATCTTCCTTAAAACTAAGTTATTTATATTTATGTTTTAAACTATTATTAACACTTATTGTTCAATGATTTTTACTGGATAAATAACTAAAACCCTTCTTGTATTTCATTTCTTACAGAACCGCGTTCATCTAGACAGTCTCATCTATCTCAGCAATCCCCTGTTCGTTCCTCTCCCCTGACCAGACAGTCTCCTGTTCGACAATCGCCAGTCAGTCAGTCACCAGTCAGACAATCACCGGTCAGGCAATCGCCTCCGCCTCAGCAACATTTCAGGCCACAGCAGTCTTCCCCGTCCGCTTCCAAGCAGCTCGACACCTGGGAATGCAAGCACTGCACGTACATAAACCCCAATTCCAACAGGATCTGCCAGGTCTGTTGCAAGACTTGCACATCCAGGACCGAAACTCCGGTTTCGGCTCCCAGCAGAGAGTCAAGCTCGGCGGCAAGCAACAGGAAAGAGAGCGTGGGTTCTGAAAAAGAATGCTCCTCACCTGAGAAGCAGCCTGCGGAAAGTGAAGATAGACGGAAGGACAAGCAGGATATGGCAAGCTTGAATTCCGCCCTGGATGAAGCAGAAAAAGTACGCTTAGATGTTTGATTGGTTACGACTTCCATTTTACTTAAAATATTTGCTTTTCGAGTTGCATATTGTTCCTCATTTTTTTTACAATCAACTATCTTAGTAGTCTCAAGCACGAGTAAGTTGCTTTAATGAAACTTGATAAGTTTGAATTCTGCGCTGAAGCAGTGAGATGTACTAAAAATTTCGATTGGCTACGGCTTTCATTTTGCTTAAAATACTTGATTTCAAGTTGCATTTAAGACTGTTCATTATTCTTTTATCAAACAGTCTTATTACAGACAAAAGCAAATAATTTGCTTCAGTGAAGCTTGATAAGTTTCAATTCCACGCTTGATAAAGCACAAAAAGTATTCTAAAAATTTCGAATGGTTACGACTTCCATTTTGCCTAAAATGCTTGCTTTTTGGATTGCAGTTTCTTCCGTATTTTTTCACGAGTGAACTCTCTTGGGAGTAGCCTAAAAAGCAAATAAATTGCTTCAATAAAGCTTGATAAGATTGAACTGTGAGCTGGACAAATCAGTAAAGGTGTGCTAAAAATTCCGAAACGTTACGAATTTCATTTTGCTTAAAGTATTTGGTTTTTGAATTTCATTTAAGATTATTCTTTATTCTTTTATTAATCAACCATCTTATGAACAGTCTATAAAGCAAATAATTTGCTTCAGTGAAGCTTGATAAGTTTGAACTCCTATCGTCATCGTATCGGTTGAAATTTCTATCGTCTTTATTTCGTTTTTGATTATGATAATAAACGTTTCCAATAATATTTTCTGATTAACGATATTATTTTATCTTTTCTTCAGCAAATAAGCAAAGGTCTGGAAGAACTAATGAAGCTTAAAGATGATATCGACGCAAACATGTCGAAGGACAACAAAGCGAAACCTTCGGAAAACCAGCCCAGATCGGAAGGCCAGGAAAACTCTAAACCAGTCTACAAGTCATCCGGCAAGATGAGGACCAGCATTCTCGACAAGCTCAGCCTCAGCAAGCCCCAGACATCAAACGCGTCAGTATCGACATCAACAGAGACACAGACCAGCCAAAACGACCGGCGACCGGACAAAATCCTCGAAGCCAGGAGGCACTCGAACTCTTCCTCCGCGTCGGAAACGTACAACTCACCTCTGGCGCAGAGTCCGGAGTTCGACAGGGGTTACCTCGGCAACAAGCAAAAGAGGGATTCCTCCTGCCAGACTCAGCAAGACACCATTGCCGAGTACCTTGAGAAGAGGAAAGCTGCTGAAGAGGCCTACCTCGGAAGGCCCATCAACAACTTCGGGTTTGGTTACGGGGACAGGATGGACATGGTCACTTCTCCAGTGCCTGCTATGTACGACAGGTTCTTTGGTGGAGGTTACGGAGGCTTGATGCAGAGGTCTCACTCGAGAGCGTCGCTGTTCACCGGTAGGATTAACGACCACGGACCAATGGATTACGGTCCGGGATTTGGCTACGGACCGACCCCGATGTACCGCAGTGTAAGTCGTGGGTCTCTTACAGGAGATTATCCGGTAAGTTTCTACAGGAATGAAAGTAGTTTATCCTTGTAAAAGCTTTTAATAAAATGAAACATTTTAATGAAGCCTATACGCTAAAAACAATGGAACGAAAATAATTGAAACGAAAAAGAAGGTTGCTTTTTTTGAAATAGTAAACCACAAGTTTCACTTCTCTTAGAATCATCTTTCTTTTCTTAGATGATTTCACTCCTTTCCAAGAAAAATTTTTAGTTATGTTTGAATTAGGAAAATAGATCTTTATTTTTACGGTCTGAATGCTCTCTTTTTCGGTAAGAAAGAACGAAAGGAATAGGCATATCAAATATTTGTTTAACTTTTGGCAAGCTTTTCGAATATTTTTCAAGGAAGATTTATCGGCATCCCGCTTATAGAATTTTATGGCCTATTCTTGAAAAAAAAAATGAAATTTTTCTAGAAAGAGCGAAAATATTTCTTTATTAGTTCCCCGCCCCTACAGCCCCTATCCAGTTACTCCAGTGGTGTCATATTTTGTCTTTTCTCTGAGAAATGCATTGACAAGAATCATTGATTTCTTTATTTCGAAAGAGTACAATCATTAAGGAATTTGCCACCGTTCTTCCGAAATCCCTGAACGTATGAACAAAAATTTGCATGAAGATGACTTAGTCAAAATTTTGCTAATAAACATTCTTTCTAAGAGATAAGCAATATCGGAAGGAAAAACCTCATACGTTTATTATATTAGGTGTATCGGAAAGTATTGTCGTTTTTTTCGTATGTCAATATTTTGCCTAGCCAAAACTACAGAAGCTTATAATACGAAATTTGCCAGGTACGTGAGTTTTATAACATAGGCACTAGAAAACACAGCATTTTCCAAAATTTGTAACTCATGGGGGATAGGGAGCCAAAACGTTCTTTTCGGGTATCCTGTGTGATCTCAAAGAAGAAAAGAGATATCCATAAAATTCTTGCCTTAGAATACAATGCTCACGAATACCAAAAATAGATTTCAGAACATTTCGAATAGAATACTCCAAGGAGGGTAGACGTGAAAAAAGGGGGAGGATGGCCATTTTTCTCTGAGAGGGAAAAAAAAAATATTATCTATAGAATTCTCGCTTTGAAATTATGAGTCCTGTGCTTAGGCACAGCTTGTTTGTTAATTCAATAATTGATGAAAATTCATTTGTTTGGATTTTATGTAAAGCAATGACATTTTTTTCTGGTACACCTAATACATCCTAATGCTTTATCTACCAGTAATACTCAAAAGTACGATGAAAAACTTGTTTAAGATAAATTTGATAAATTCATTACCATTGGCGAATTTTAAATCACTGTGAAATGCATCAATCGATCATCCCTGTATATCACAGCAGAGGATCTTTGGGTATTAGTCTCTCTTTAGTGCGTTAGTCTTTTGTAAAGTATTTCATATGTAATAAAATATTTTTTAAAACTTGTTCATTACTTGTTGAATTATAAGCTAGAATTAGGCCTCTTATAATGAACCTTTTTTGAAGGACGGAAGAATGTCAGAATTCCATAATTTGAGGAAGCCTGATTATTATCTAAGTATGGAAGAGCTTGTAGAACGTCGCCGCCAGGACAATATAAGAGCACAAGGACTGGAGCTTGTTCGAATGATACGAGTAAGTTCTACTTTTAGAAACTGTATTAAGTGAGCATTACTTAATTTAGAAACCATAATTTAACTCCCTCCTTGGCATTACATACAAATTATTCACAGATGTATTCACCAAACACCATGACTTCGTGATTCAGGTAACCTTCTTGGCCGGTTTAACTCTCAGGGACAATGCAGAAATTGCATCAATGAGATTCTGTGGTAAACCTTGTATTTTGCATGGTAAATACCATTTCCCACAGATAACCTTTTTGGTAGCTCTCTCTGAGTTAACTCTCGGATTTAATGTTTGGTGACTACGACTATTAGGGCGGTAATCACCAAACGCCATGACTCCTCGGATCAAGTACTCTGGAAGGCTGATTTGACTCATTAAAAATCCCTGAGGCGATTGTATTGGTCATATGTTCTCGTAACCCTCGCATTTGATAAGATGAATACCATTTACCTTGCTAACTATTAGAGCGGTATTCACGAAATGCCATGACTCCTCGAATCAAGTTCCCTGGAAGGCTAATTTGACTCTAGAAATCACGGCGGCGATTGTATTGGTCAGATGTTCTGGTAACCCTCGCATGTGATAAGGTGAATACCATTTTCCTTGCTAACCTTCGGGGTAACTCGCTGAGCTGAGTCAACCCACAGGTTTGACGTTTGGCGAATGCGGCCATAAGCAAGTTACAAATTGATGTAGATTGCACAGTAGTGCGAATGTATCGATAATATTCATATATTTTTATCTATTATAGGAAGCCGAACAACAGGGATTCAATGCTGATGATATCCAGGTCGCCCTTACCCACTGTGGCAAGCAAAACCCCATGGAATGGCTGCAAGAGAACTGGCGGAATATGGTAGACAGCGTAATGACATTGTCTACGAATTACGGGAACGACAAAAAAGAGAACGACATCGGTCTGCTGAGCGAAAACGAGGCCAGGGACGCCCTCCGACTGCACAAGGGCAACATCTGGGCGGCGGTCACTGAATGTGTCGAAGGTAGACAAAGAAAGGTATATGTCTCATGAATACACTGCGTAAAATCTATACCAACGTTTATAGCGTAAGTTAACGCGAGCTAATTTCAAAAACTACCAATTCGATATGAAAAATAGTTTTTGCTTTAGACAGTCCGTTTTCTGAAGGTTACAGATTAGTTTCTTGTGTCATACGATAAGACCAGTACATAAGCCGCCTGGTTGCGGCGGTAAATGCAACGAGTGGTCAAGTACTTCTTTATACACGACATAATGCTCAGCAAATTTTAAGGTGATTTTAAATTAATTAATTTTGTATGACCTACGGAAGCCCAGTGGTGTAACTGTTAGCTCATTGAGCTGCCGTACCACAGGTCCGGGGTAGGTTTCCGGACTAGGCAAGGTTGACCCAGCCTTTCATCTCTTGTATGGATTGATAAAATGAGGACCAAGCTTGCTTGGGAGTTAAACATAGGGGCATTTGAGTCAGCCTGCTCGGACCACATATCCGATTCATATGCTTCTGTGCCCCAAAGCCCATGGTCGCGAAGGCGTAGTTGGGCGACGCAGGCGTTAGCCCCGCAGTGGTCTGTTGCAGCAATGTTTAACTTTTATGACCTACGAAATGGGATTGCACTGCCTGGGGCGTGCAATACTGTAAGAAAAAGGCTATGTTAGGAATTTTGTATAGTTGGATTTAGTCTAAAGTTATTGTTCTACTCGTTAAATAATCAACTCTGCATTTTGTTGTATATCGGTTAGTTAAAAATTAAGCGATATGCAGTTATAAAATGCTAACATTTTCATTTCATGGTATTTTTAATGCTAAGTTTTTTCTAAAATTCAGAGTATAATTTTATTTTGCTTTTTTAACAACAGATTTAATTTACTTAAAGTTTAATATTTTGTTAATATTAATAAAAAAGCTGATGTAATAAGTAAATTGAATTTTTAAATGAATGCTGATAAGTACTTTGTGGCTTGCATCTATATCACTTGGGATAGTAATTTTTTTCTTAATTCTTTTTTTAACAGTACCTTGAACTCAGTGCAAGAGGTAACTTCTCGAGGCAAGACATCGTGGACGCCTTAACATCGAGCGAAGGGGACGTCGAAATGGCTTACGCAAAATTGACAAAGTCGACCGGCAAGCCCTTTTTGATGCGCATTTGGGGACAGGGAGAAGGGGCGCAGAACCAAGATGGCGCCCAGCCACTTCTGGAGGATTTCAACGACGGACCCCGCAGGTACCTGAAAGATGAAACCTTGAACAGCGACGAATTCAGCGAGGAACTATGGTCTGATGACGGTGATGGGGTCGACTGGGACGAAGAGGAAGAGTTCGATGAAGAGGAGAGAGGAGACATAGAGGATTTGCGGACCTGCCAGGAGGACCTGCAAACCAGTCCTCAAGACATGATGACGCCCGAAAGCGAGAAAAGTGACTACTGTGACGCGTTTTCGGTCGATGAGAGGAATGCGTCATCACCTTCCGATGACATATTTTTTGTCATACCAGAAACGAAGCCTGAGAAGAAGAAAGGTTTCTTGAGCAAGCTGGCTGCACTGAGGAAGGAAAGCAAAGAAAACGCTGATCTGATGCCTGATGCTGGGAATAGCAGTTCACTAACAGCCCAGACATCGCAGTCAAAGGAAGATTCGGTGTCGCTAAAGTCGTATTCAAGCTTGGAACAGCCAAAAAACGGCGGTGCTTTAAGTGCGTTAAAAAATACCTTAAATGTTATTAAGGATACCGTAACTGGTGGAACGAAAAGTGACAAGAAAGTGCCCTGCGCTCAACCAGAACGGAGAACTATAATCGTCAAGGGACAAATTGATCAGGAATCTCCAATTAGTTCTGACTCAAAAACAAACATTAAATTAACTTCCATTAACGCACTTGACGATGACAACTCTGCAATTCCCGAAAACCAATCTGAAGATCAGAGTAAATGCGATGAAAACTTGCTGCTCAATAAAGAAGTTGAATCCGCTAAAGAAAAGGATAGTGTAGCTCCAAAAGACAGCAGAGTAGAAACAGACAAAACGAAAACCGATAACAGTACTACAGAAAATCTGGCTGAAAAATCAGAATTAAAGAAACCAGAGAACAAAAAATCCCAAAGCCTAGCTGAGAAACTAAAGTTTGCTAAACAGACTCGTTCTTCAACCGATGCTCCTGGCCCATCGGGCACTCATAAAGATAACTCCTATCCGACTGATGTACCTGGTCCATTGAATGTTGACAAAAATAATTCTTCTCCAATCCCTGGTCCCTCGGGAATTAAAAAAGGTAGTTCATCTTTCGAGACAAATGCTAAACAAAGTCATCAAACAGAATATCAAGAAAATAAATCGCCAAATCAAAACAGTTCTTATCTCAAAATCACGAAAGAAGAAGACGCGTACGTGACAGAACAAAATAAAGATGAGCTCTCGAAATCAGAAAATCAGGCTAAGAATCAACCTGAAAGAGTATTTGCCAATGTAATTCAGAAAAATCAACTTCTGAGACAGAAAAGTATCGATGGAGAAATAGATATGCCAATCATTGTTCAAGCCGAGAGTAGTTCTTCTGCACCAATAAACGATACAACAGATAAATCTAAATTAGTAACTTCAGGTAAATCATTGCTGTCTGAGCCAATACAAAAGGAAGAAACACAAAAATTCAAAACAAAAGATGAAGTTGATAACACTAACTTGTCAGTAAAATTAGAAAAAGATTCAGAAAAATCACATTTTTCAAATGAAATTCATGAAAAAAAGTCAAGTCCAACTCCACTGAAGAAAGACGATAATAACATCTCACCTCCAAAATCAGATTCAGCGATAAAAGTAGATAATTCGAAAGCAGGTAGTTCAAAACCTACATCTGAATCACTTCGTGAAAACGATTCTGAAAACACAAAAGTAACTACTAGCAAGCAAGACATTGATAAGACAAATTCACAGAAAAAGTCAGCAGATATTTCTCAACCTAAAAGTACTGATGAAACTTCCAAGAAAAAAGTCGTAACAGATACAATTTCAGGAAAAGCCGACTCAAAAATTAATGAATCTACTAAGCTGTCAATCGATGTACAGAAAACAACAAAACAAGAGAAAAACGGAGAAGACATTTCAAATGCAGTTAAAGATGCGCCACCAAAAACAATTGTTAATGAAGATATTAAAACTAAACTTCCAGAACCATTAGAAAATGTAAAGCCTAGTGAAAAATCCGAAAAATCAACAGTGCAAGAAAGCAAAAGACAAAACTTGGTAAAAGGAAAAACAGATAAATTATTTAAAAATAATGAAGATTTATCTGAAAACTCATCAGTTTCAGAAATAACTTCCGGTATTAGTGAAGATCAGGAAAGAAACACACCGAAAGAATCAATAAGAAATACAAAAATTGCAAGTAAAAGCAATAATAGTCTTGATAAAAAATTGAGAGATCTAAAATCTTCAGTAGACTCTATTAAATCTAATGAAGTAGTGACTGAGATCAATTTAGAAAAGGATCATTTAAATAAAACTGACAATTTGAAAGAACCAGAAGCAAAAACAGAAAATTCTTTAGCAAATCAACATACAGGAGAGCATCCTGAACTGAAACAGTCTTTCGTACAACCTGTTCAGAAAAGTACAGCTGAACAACCATTTCCAACCGATAATTCTGAAAACTCCCTGATTTCGGAGGAAGTTACCCTTAAATCCAAACCGATTTCAGAACCAGTCATTTCCGAGAATACGAATGCAGAACAAAATTCAGTAACTGAAACAGAAAAGAAAAATTTTGTTCATAATGATGAAGCTGAACAAAATGCAGTAGCACTTAATTGTAACAGCGAAACGTCGTCCCAGAGAGAAAATGAAAATGCAACATCTTCACAAAATGAAACAGATATTTCTGAAATTTCGACAGAATCTAAAGATACAGAAATACACAAAAAAGTTTCTTCTGGGGTGCTTACTGAAAATAATGAGAGTTCCACAGTTGCTTTGGTGGAAAAAGACAAAGACGATTCAAAGAAAAGCAGCAACAAGATATCGAAATTACAAGAAAATGAATCGGAAGTGACACACTCTACCGAGAACACGGCGAAAACTGAGCCTTTACCAAGTATATCTTCTGGTGATAGTTCGAAACTGGCATCTATCAGCACATCAGGGATTACAGACGTAAATATAAGAACAGAAGCATCATTACTTGATGAAGTAAATGTTTCAAGTAATGAGAATACATCAACTGCGATTGAAAAAGATTTACCCGATAAAGAAAAAGTTAAATCCCTAGATTCTGAAAGTGAAATTGTTGACTTTAAGTTTAATAGCCTACAAACTGAGCTCGCTACAGATAAAAAGACTGCGATTTCAGTCACAGAAACCAAATCATTAACTTTAGAAAAAACTTCCGAAATCTCATCAGAATCTTCAAGCAATGCAGTAACCTTAACTCCACTTTCAAATTCAGAAATAGTTGCAGATGCAGCTGTTCCGACAACTTCAAAAGATGAACAGTTGTCAAATGCAAAACAATCTGAGGAGAAATCAGATATGAAACAAATACCCGATGGCCATAGTGAAGCTAATCAAAATTTATATGAAAAAACTCCTGCAGAAAGTTCTGATGAAAAAGTTCTCCAACCACCAGTTTTTTCCAAAGAATTTCCAGATAGCAAAAATAATGCTAAAGCTGAAATTCCAACGCCTTCGGATGCAACTAAACCCTTTAAAATTGCTGGAGTTCCTTCTGAGACAGACATTACCGTTGCTCTTGAAGCAACTTCTAGTAAAAGTACTCCAGATGACTCTAAAAATTCTGATTCTTCTTCGTTAAGTATTGTTGCTGAAAATGAAACGGTAACACCAACTTCTTCAAATAAAAATAATACTATCATAGTCTCTACTGAATCCACTACAACTGCCTTTAATGATATAAAATCTACCTCAAATTCTACGAACACAAACTTTGTCGAAAGATCTGGAGAAACCGCATCTTCCAGTACAAATGTTCCAAGTGGCAATGTAAGTACAGATTCTTCTGAAGCAAATTCGTTTGTCAAAAGTACTGCATCTTCATCGAGTTCTAACGTTCCAGATAATTTTAATGAAACGCCATCTCCTTCAAGTCACATTGCCGACAGTAGCTCTAAAATGGTAACAAAATCATCATCTGAAGTTCCGAAGCCTGTTACTGGTACGACTGACTCCGTCACTGTAGATGAAGCGTCTCCACAGCAAAATCAGCAACATTCCAATGCTCAAGACACAACTGTTATTGATAGTTCTTCGGTGAGCGCTGAAATATCTAGTTCTAACGGAACAGTTCACACATCCCAAAACAACAAGCTGCAACGAACAGTAAGTGAAGATAACAGTGAACCAAGATCCTTAGATTCTGATGATACAGACACTGAATATTCAGATAATTCGTTTAGCGCTGTAGTTCCTCCTAGTCCTGTTGATGCACTTAGAAATAGATTTGAAACACTCGCTGGCGGCAGAACTGCCACAGGTGGACCAATTCGGCCAGCAAGTCCTTTCAGACGAATGTCTTTCAATTCCAGGAAACAAGTAATAGCTTTGGAAAAGAAAAGGGAAACTTCAGCAGACAAACCTTGGATGATGAAGAAAATTATAACAGAGCCTGTGAAAACAACTCCGCCTAAAAGGAGCATTAAACAACAGCTGGAAATGGAGGTAAATTACTCAATATTCAAAAATTATATATTATTATATACAGGGTGAATCTAAACTCTTGGGCAAAATTTTAAGGGGTGATAGGGCACACAATGAGGAATCGTCATCACATAGCAATCTGGGGTGAAACGCAGTTTTAACTTACCCGGTAATAATCACTTTTGGAAAAGCATTGAAGTGTCCGTTTAATTTCTTAACCAAGTTTCATAAGCAATAGGCTCGTCTCCGAAAATTTCATCCATGAAACAAAATAAACTTTTTAAACTATCCATTTTAGTCTTCTGTTTTCGGAGAAAAATACATTAGTTTCTGACGAACAAGGGTCGGCAAGTGCACTGTCATTTCAGCACTTTTTCCGAAGTGATTATTAACAGCTATACGAAGACGACGTTGCCGACCCCACATAGCTATGTGATTCTGATTCCTTATTATGTGCCCTATCACCCCTTAAGGTTTTGCCTAAGAGTTTAGATTCACCCTGTATGTATGTAACTGTCTTAATTTATCAAATATGCGTTGCCTTATGACATTTTTAATTCTGTGGATTACAATGGGAACTGACTATTCTATACAATCTTTTCCACGATTACTTAAGTTCTTTTTTAGCCTATAAACAGATAAAATGAAGTGAAGTAGTTTCCCTCTCAGCCCTATAACCGTTTAACGCGCAGTGTTCCCGCTCTGGGAAACCAAACTCTGACGTTCTGACTTATGCCAGTCACGAAGAATAGATTTGATTTCTATAAAAATAGTTGCGGGAGACATAGCTCCACAAGAATCCTTTACTTTTTAGCACGTCCTTTCCCGTCAAAAAATTGTCACGATTATTTTTAACTGCACCTACATCTGCTGAAAAATGGAAGAATGCGCGAACAGCTGGATAGATTGCCCAATGCTGAAAAAAGGGCAGCCGTTGCCATCGCTCGACTTAACTACCAGCAAGATGGCGGACGATCGAAACGTTTATCGCGTGCCACCCTTTTTCGACGCAGCTGGCTGTGCCGCACAGCCAGCTGTCGTCAAAAAGGGTCTCTAGATCTGTGGCACGCGATGAACGTTTTGATCGTCCGCCATCTTGCTGGTAGTTAAGTTGAGCGATGGCAACGGCTGCCCTTTTTTCAGCATTGATAAAGCGTTGCGCCTCAAAGGGTTAAACTAAACGTATTATTTTTCCTTTTATGTACACTGCTGGCCATCGTAAATGCAACACCCTGAAGGAAGCATGCAAATAATATGAAATTTACAACATGCATTAGCTGAGGTGAGATATGCAAATGATTAGAATTTCAGCGCAGACGCACATCAAGCGCGCCTGTGGCGCCACCTCAAAGCGCTATTTAAGGCTTGGAGATTTCGACGGTTTCAAGTACAGCAATTGTGTTTTTCTTGCTTTTTTTTCAAAAAAACGATAAATTATGCCTCGTAGGAAACAACGATCATCTTTTGATCAAGTATCCGAGTTTGACAGAGGAAGGATAGTGGCATACCGAGATTGTGGGTTATCGTTCAGGGAAATCGGTCGTCGTATTGGACGAAACCAAACAACTGTGATGCGGATATGTGATCGTTGGGTGCAGGAGGGTACGACGGACAGACGTGATCGACCGCATCGACCTCAGTGCACCACGTCACGTGATGACAGGCAGATTGTACGCATGGCAGTGACGGACCGCTCAGTCACATCACGAACCATATCACAGCAGATTCAGTCTGTAACGCATCATCCAGTGTCTGCGCGTACCATTCGACGTCGTTTACAGCAGAATGGTCTGTCCGCAAGACGTCCGTTGCTTTGTCTACCTCTGACGCGGAACCACAGACGTCTCCGCCGCCAATGGTGCGATGAAAGAAGGATGTGGACGACAGAATGGAATGAAATTCTCTTTACTGACGAGTCACGCTTCTGTATGCAACACCACGACGGTCGGATTCGAGTCTGGAGACACCGTGGAGAGAGGATGCTGAACAGCTGCATTATGCACCGTCACACTGGTCCTGCACCGGGTATTATGGTATGGGGCGGTATCGGATATCTCTCTCGCACTCCTCTAGTACGCATTGCCGGTACTTTAACCAGCCAGCGCTACATCTCCGAGGTGTTGGAGCCAGTTGTCCTTTCTTACCTTCAGGGCTTGCCAACAGCCATATTTCAGCAGGATAATGCACGGCCACACGTGGCACGCATTGTCCAAGGGTTCTTCGTCAATCACCAGATTGAATTGCTTCCCTGGCCGGCGCGCTCTCCGGATCTTTCGCCGATAGAAAACATGTGGTCCATGGTTGCTCAACGACTGACCCAGAGTTCATCCCCAGCTGTCACACCAGATCAACTTTGGCAACGTGTGGAAGCTGCTTGGTCTGCTGTACCCCAAGAACACATTCAAAGTCTCTTTGAATCAATGCCGAGGCGTGTGGCAGCTGTGATCTCCAACAACGGCGGCTACTCTGGGTACTGATTTTGGCAGGAACCACGCTTCATAGAATGCTGTAAATTTAATCATTTGTTACTTGGTCAACATGTTATCTACACAATAAATTTTGTTGTGATATCTCTTGTTTTTCTTGGTGTTGCAATTTGGGTGGCCAGCAGTGTAACAGTAAATGGACAAAGTTAACCTTCGCTTTATCCAAATGTAAAATATCAACATTACATGATCATACAACAAAAAAAAAAACTTCCAGGGGGACAGGAACTAGCCCGAACGGTGTAAAAGACAAATTTTTTCACCAAAAGACAACGTGATTAGTATCACTATGCCAACAAAAAATTACAAATTTCTGCATGTGGGACTCCTGTTTCCATGTGTTGTACAAATGTTCGTGCATTTTCTTTTTGAGAAGAACAAAGTGTCTTCTAAAGAATCAAATTATTTTTTTAAGAGGAAAGTCAGGAAGATGGTGTCAGACAGGAAATGCAGAACGTACAGGAAGGCCGAAATCGTGGTCCAGCTGATGGAGATGAATTTCGAAGAGGAAGAATCCATACAGGCAGCGAATGAGTGCTCTACCCTCGAACAGGCGATCAGCTATCTTCAACAAGAATGTCTGCTGTGTACTGGGCATTTTGCCGTTTCACAAGTAAGAAAGCAATTCTTCATCGAGGTGTTGTTCAAATTATTAAAGCAATTTCAACACAGAGTCTGACTACAGTATTTTTGTGTGCACGGTGCACTTTTCGAACTCTTCTGCGTATGTAGCTATGCCAACTTTTGTGCCTATATACAGCTTTAAACTAACTTTTTTTGAGCAATTTCTTAACGTACGCTCAGGGTAGGTGTCCCAAGTGCCCGAGCGATAATAAGGACCTGCTTGGTACAAACTTCATATTTTCCATATACAGGGTATTAAAAACTCTAAATGGTCGGCAACTTTTAAGCTTAATTATATTACTTATAAAACTAATACTACGTGACAAAAGGAACACACGCAGTCCAAAATACAGAGTGTTTCGAAACACATGGGCGAAAATTTAAGGGGTGGTACTGTGAACCAAGATGGTTCAGAATCACATAGGAATGTGGGGTCGGAAACGTCGTCCTCATGTACCTATTAATAATCATTTTTTAATAATAGTGAATTTTCTGACTATGGTTCGCCAAAAACTAATGGATCTTTCACAAAAAGTACTTAAGTTAGAGGATTGATTTCCAAAGTAGGGATCATACAATGATTACAAGATTGGCTATATTATTAAAGTGACTATTATCAGGTAAAGGAAAACTGCGTTTCCGACCCCATACTTTGTGATTCTACTACCCTTGTGATTCTAAACCTTCTTGGTATCCTCTAACATCCCTTAAACTTTTGCCCGTGAGTTTTGAAATATCCTGTATATTAAAGTATTATCAAATATTAGACAATTTTGTAGTTACTTATTCTGTAACAATTTAATACATGAATAAATCAAACAGTTGACTTAAAATTCTTTTGAAAAATAAATAAATAATTTTGAGTTTGATAAAACATATTTTCTTTACATTATCCATAAAAAAAAAAAATCATCTGGAATATGTTCATTATAGTAGAAACCTATATTATACTGCATTTAACCTATGTATACTGCATTTTTTAATTCAACCTGTTTATAAGTAATAGATTATCTTTGAGTATTCAGATTATCTTTGTTTTAGAGCTGCAAGTAAAATCTGAATACTGTACTTGTTTAATTTTGCCATTAGTAAAATAAATCTAATAAACCACTACTTTATAATAATATTCTCATCTCCATATATACAGCAGCACTTTACGATATTTCGAACATTTTCGAACATTCTGGAAACGAACCGCTCCAATCCGAAACAATCGTCAAACTATGAACACAAGCATCATTAAATACGTAAAATTACTGTTACTTAGTCTTTGAAGACTTACTGGTAATATTTTGTTTATTTTAGATTGTTTCTATGACGCATTGTGAGCACAAGGCTTGTCGGGAGTGCATTAGAGCTTACTTCACTGTTCAGATCCGTGACAGAACCATATTGGACCTGCTCTGTCCGTTTTGCAACGAACCTGATATCAGCGATGAAGATGTTGCTCAGGATTACTTCAACCATCTTGATATCATGGTGGGTAGCACGAAATGTTTTTACATCGGAATTTTGGAGCTTCTTTAGACACGCAAATGCCTCATTTTAAATTCATGTCTTCAACGCTGTGACACTTGAAACTGCAGCCAAGAGCTTACATAATATTGATGGACATGAATGAATTCAACTATTTGAATTAATCGATTGTTAAATGCATTCGAGAGAATCGATTGTGAAAAATCCATTCGAACGCTCAGCACCATACCATTCGAATAGCACATTGTATTCAAAACCTCGCATAGACATCGCGATTACTGTTCGAATAATAACGATTAAATTCAATTAATCGATTAATCATTCTATTTGAATTGTAGTAATCGATTATAGAAATTATTCAAATGGCACGTGGCATTCGAAACCTCAATCAGAAATTTGAATTATTACTTGTTTATTCGAATAGTGAAATCGCAATTACTATTGGAATAATAAAAATATGGATTATTCACTATTCATTAATCGATTATTGATTGTAGTGATCGATTATAGAAATCACTCGAACAGCACAAGACATTCGAAACCTCGATTAGAAATCGCGAATACTATTCAAATAGTGATATTGCATTTACTGTTTGAATAATTAAAGCAGCGATTATTCACTATTCGATTGATCGATTATTGATTCTATTTAAATAGTTAGTAATCGGTTATAGAAATTATTCGAAGGGCACATCACTATCCCGTTCCAACAAATCGCAAAAAAATGTGACTGTCCCTAATAACTTCGCAACCCACTGTATCTTTCAAACTTAATCGATATAAATTCGTTTAATCGATATTAATTTATGCGATTTCTTTTTAATTTATGCGATTTCTTTTTTGTAGCTCAAGAAACTAGTCGACGTAGAAATTCACGAGCTGTTCCAAAGAAAACTCAGAGACAGAGTTCTGATGAAGGACCCTAATTTCAGGTGGTGTTCGCAGGTAAATAACCTCTTTAAAGACTTCGAACTTATCCAGGTTCCGATGAGCACGAATGCAATTTTGATATACAATATACAGTCAAACACGCTTAACAGAATAGCCAGTTTGCCACGAAAATTTATTCTAATAAGCGGGATATTCGATTATCCGGTATCAAATTGAATAATTATCGGAGTTTGGTACATTCAAAATTTATTACATAGAATTTATTACAATATAAGCAGAATATTCCTTTAACCGATATTCTTATAAGCGGGTTTGACTGTAATGACAGTCCTCGCGGTGACTCGACATTTATTCCAATAAGCGGGATATTCAATTATCCGGTATCACATTGAATAATTATCACGGTTTGGTACTTTCAAAATTTATTACAATAAAAGGGATATACATTTAACTGATATTCCTCTAAGTAGGTTGGAATGTAGCTACAGTCAACTCGCGATAACTCGAGATCCAAGGGACTAGCCAAGCATTTCGAGTTATCAGAGGATCTTGTTATCAGTTTTCCCCTTTTCATGCAAAAATTTAAATTATACACTTTAAATAGTGGTTAATCGGTATTATAACTATTACTCTAGTTCATGAAAAGTTAGTTGTTGGTGTTTTTAAATGCTGAAAATAAGAAAAAAATATGCGCGGAAAATTTCTACATCCATTCTGGAACTTGAATTAGTCACCAGGGTAGAGTTTTTTTTTTTTTTTCCTTTTTTTTCTCCCACGAAACAAGTCGAATGGTAACAAATTAATATTTTAAAATGAAAAAAAATGATAATGATTATCCCATGTTTTGTTTTTTTCCCTTATTCTATGACGTTCCAAACTTGAAATGAAATGAAACGTTTACAAAAATTTTGACTAAAACGGGGAGTCTTTGAGATATAGAGATGATATTGTAGTAAAGAAACTACTTATTTTTTTCTTTGTATTTCATGAAAATTAGGTGATAAAGAAATATTTGAGTAGTGAGAATTTGAATTATCGCGAGTTAACTGCATTATGGTACAATCTTTAAAAATCGAAAATTCTGCTAAATCTGGCATTCTTTGAAAAATGTTGCTGTGTAAGTCCACGTTAAATAATCTTTGTTCAGAAAATTTCACAAAGAACAGTTTATTGTTTGTTTGTTTGCTTTTGTTTATTACAATGTGCAGTGCAGCTTATCAAAAATCATCCTGAATTTTTTCGAGTTCCAGATGCGTCCCAAATATTTGGGAAAAACCTAGCCGTATATGTAAAATGAATCAATAAAAGTTAATGGTTTGTACTAGAAATTTCATTGTTAAGTTAGAAAAAAAAAAGATTACTATACAGCCAAACGCTCAAATATTAATATAGAAACTATTAAACCGTAAACTTACTTTTAAAAAGCCTTTTTCTGTGAAAGTTAGAACTCTAGATATTAATTAGGTTAGTATTTTTATATAGTTAGTTATTTGGGAGAAGTATAGTGTGCATTTTGACTGCTCTTTAGGTACAGAAGGAGCGGTATCTTTCATCAAAATTACTCAGAAGAAACTTTTGGGAGACAACTGTTATCCTTACGATAGCTATTAGAAACGAAATGCATAAATTTTAGTATTTTCGTCAGTAATATTTTAATGCAATACAAAGTTCCAAATAGTTCCAAGTTCTTTTACATTTCGTCACTATTTTTAAAAAATTATTTTAAACACCGTCTTTCTTTCATGGGTATTTTTAAGTTAAAATGTTTATTATTTCTTGATTTTATCATCTGTAGTTTTTTTTGTTTTTAAACCGTTGGCTATATAATTCTAATAAACACAATTTATAGATGTAACTAACATAATTGTATTTTGCCCTTTTAAAAATTTGTAAAGTATAAAAATTTCACAGGAAACTATAGAATCCGAAAATTCGAAACCGATACAGTTTTTATGAGTGATGTTAAGTATTTTAATTCACAGTGCCATTTAAACATAGCTATAAAAGTTGTCAGAAGATGGCAGCACTACCCAGCAAAGCAAGTAATTCTCTTTCTATTTCGATAAAAGATGGCAGCACTAAATTTATTCAATGAATGATTGATCATGATTTTGGACTTGATCAGATCAGTTGTTTTAATAAAATATGCTTAACCCTCTCGTCACCGAATTATGAAAAATCAGAGAAAACAAATCTGTCTAGCATTTAATGCATCTGAAATACTATTATAAATCATGCAAAAATATTTTTTTCTAACGTCGATTAATGTCGATAATAATAATTTTTCTAATAATAATTTCTGCATTTTGTTATGCTAAAATTAATTTAAAAGGATGCACATATTAGGTAAAGGTTGAGGAATAAGAAAAAAACTATACTTACCTTAAAAAGAAAAAAACGGTAAAAAAGCAGCGTAAATATTTTCTTAATTTTTCTCCTGAAACAATGAAGCGAAAACTGTAAAAAAGGACCTAAATGGACTAGTACTGCAATCTAGGCACGATCTATGTATCTACACTCATGTCCATAAATTAAGGATAATGAAGTTCAGGCAAAGAAAGAGAAAGAAGCAAAACAAGTTTGACTTATTTGTAAAGTCTATTTATTAAACAAAAAGTAAAGAGCAAAAAAAAAAAAAAAAAAAGCTATATGTTTGACATAATTAATAAAAATTGCAAGTTTTACTCCCTTGACCAAATTTCAAAAAAGAACCTATTTACAAAAAACAGTATAACATGGTTAGTAGGATGGTTAATACGGAGTATGTCTCCCGGACGATGCAATACAGGCCTGACAACGCCTAGGCATGCTGAGTATCAAATGATCAATCTGATCTTGGGGAATATTACACCACTCATCAAGCAATGCACCCCGAAGTTCCGGTAGACAGGTGGGAGGTGGTTGACGGGCTGCAATTCGTCGGCCAAGCATACCCACACATGCTCTATTGGATTCAAGTCCAGTGAGTATGCTGGCCAATGCATACGGGTGATATCCTCCAATTGAAGGCATTCGTCTACGATGTTTGCACGGTGAGGACGGGCGTTGTCATCCATAAACACAAATTCAGCACCCATGGCGCCCCAAAACAAACGTACATGTTGTTCCAGAATGACATCCCGATAGATCTGGCCTGTCATCGTTACACTCTGAACATGCAGGTCAGTTCTGGAACCAAGAATAATTCCTCCCCAAACGAGCCATCCTGCACCACCGTAACAGTGTCTTTCAATGGTGTTCTCTTGGTGGTAACGGGTACCTGGCGCTCTCCAGATGAATGTCCGGCGAGAATCAGACTTCAAACTAACCTGGACTCGTCGGAAAACATCACACAAGACCACTGTTGCGGTGTCCACAATGCATGCTCTCTACTCCAGGTTAATCGCAGGCGACAGTGAGTTGCGGTAAGTGGAACACATCTGACAGGCCTACGAGCATATAGACCAATGTGCCCTAAGCGTCTGTACACGGTCTGCCTTGAAACTGTAGTACCGGTAGCTGAAGAGAGCTGACGAGACAGGTCTGATGCTGTACTCCGTCTGTTTCTTTTGGCAGTAACTGCCAAATAGCGGTCCTCATTCGGCGTTGTAACTCGGGGGCGACCTGTGCTGTAACGTCTACTCACATTACCATCATCTTGGAATCGTTGCCAAAGCCTGGAGATGACACTCTGGGCGATTCCAAGTTCCTCGGATACTTCCAGCTGGGTACGTCCACATTCCAGTCGTCCGATAATTCTGCCACGTAAAACATCATCCAAATGCCTTCTTTGTGCTATAACTATGCGGTTTTTGCACTGAAAGGCTTTCACAGCGCTTGTGAACAATTTTACTTCTTTGCCACCATTCCTTATATACCCCTCTCTTACACTCTCGTCATTGTGACGTACCATCCACGCCATCTGGTGGTTTCCTGTAATTTGCATATTCTTCTTCAAATGTGTGTGATCATTCCACAGGTGAAATTTTTATTTTAGAGATCAATTTCTGGGTGATTCTGAATTAACCTTAATTTATGGACATGAGTGTAGTTAAGAGCCTCATATATTTTCTACGTGCATTAATGATATTGATATCACTGAAAGAAAAAAATACTTAATTCAATTGTTTTCTCTCTAAATATTGCTATTTGAAATAGGAGCCTCATATGAGGTTCAGGGTGACGAGAGGGTTATCTCAAAACGCACATACGGCAGTGCTAGTCCCAGAGACTGTAGGATACGCATATCTCCTTTTTTTAAATAAGAAAAAAAATTAAATTGGTTTAGCGGAAAGGGGTTAGGGCCCCTTATAAAGACCTCCACGGAGTGGACACCACGCATCGGCCTAGATCTCATGTTTAGATAATTGTCCGTAATCCCACAACACAAACCGCAGCGGGAAGAGTGCAATTGCAGTTTAGGGTCACAAACACCATCTTGATTTTTTTTTTTTTCTCGGGCCTTTTATTTAAATAATCATTTGCTATCAAACGAAATTCTTTGTGTGCTCGAAGTGTTCTTTCTAGTTGAAAAATTTAATACAGTTATTCTCAATCGTCTTTTCGAATCCATTATCGTCATTTTGACGTTTAAAACGTACGCAAGTATGTTTAAAAAATTGGCACAAATACGAAATTCAAATCTATAATTCATTAACAAATAATAACTTTTTTAATGTATATAATAAATAATAACTTTTGCTATGTGACTTAACTTTACCCCCCCTTTTATTAACTTTGCTATTTTAATGTATATAATAAATAATAACTATATAATAAATAATAACAAATAATAACTTTTTTAATTTTTTAATGTAAGTAATGATTTGGTATTAATTGCTTCATTAATGGAAATATTTTTTGATAAACTGGTTAGACACGCCCACCGGTAACGTTTTTATTATGTTTATTAAAAAAATAATATTAATTACGTTGTCCGTGAACTGAACAATTATTTGGAATGATTCATCTATTGGCGTATACAAAAAAAAAAATTAAGAGGTTAATTTTTGAAAAAAACTCACTTGATGCAAACAAAATGTACAATAAAGCAAAATATTACTCTTAAGTCAATGCAAAAGTTTTTGGAAGAGGTTGATTTATAAAAAATAAAAGAAATCTTATTTTGCCAATCCATAGTATATAATAAAGCAAAATGTTACTCTTTAGCAATGTCTTTGGGGGGGGGGGGATGACGCAATAGGCGTAGCTTACTAAGGATAAGAGGGGGCAGTTAATTAAAAAAAAATTTAGATATCACCTATTTGAAAAAAGTATTTTCTACAATAGGAAGCATTTTGCCCCCGTCAATGCTACATGCCAATTTACGCCAATGACTCAAGCCTCTCCTGGATCCACTACTAAATTCATTTGGTTAATCTTTTTGTTGTTTTAAGGTGGTTTATAGTTAATGTACGAGTTGTACGACAGCTGGCTGTGCCGCACAGCCAGCTGTCGTCAATAAGGGTCTCTAGATCTGTGGCACGCGATGAACGTTTCGATCGTCCGCCATCTAGATGGTAGTTAAGTCGAGCGATGGCAACGGCTGCCCTTTTTTCAGCATTGGGAAAGGGTTGCGCCTCAAAGGGTTAAAGGTACTAAATTCAATTTATATAAGCTGTGTATTGAATGCATTTTTGCACTATAAAAATATTCATTTAAACACATTTACACTGCCTTTGTTCTTTATTAATGGAATGTATATTTTTTAGTGTTCTTCTGGTTTCATTGCCATGCCGAATCTGACACGACTGATATGTCCAGACTGCAATGCTGTCACATGTGCCTCTTGTAGAAGATTGGTAAGTTCCCCAGCGTTTTAATTCAAATGAAATCTTACTAATCCAGTTTGCTGTTGAATCCAGTGGTCAAATCTGAAATATTCCGAAAACTTCTATTTCTTCTATTTTACGCAGTAAAACCATTACATACAGGTTGTCTCTAAAACACTGGAATAGTCTGTTATTCTTTAATTATTGGTCATAGACGTGTATAATAAATTACAAAGTTGCGTAAGAAAGTACTGAATTTTAGGGCATCGATTAAACTTTTAGGAGATCTAATGTAAATAAACACACAATTTAAATTTTTGTACGGCTCCCGGATAAAGATGCCCAAGTAGTACAATGTGGGCTATACAGTGAAACCACTCTGAGCGGCCACCCCACCGTACCAAGAATATTTGGCCGCTCAGAGGGGCTGGACGCTCTCAAGGGTTTTATTTACTATTATAAGATAATTGCTATAATGCGTAATATAAAGAAATCTGACACCTATTTCTTATTTAAAATGAAATTTAAATTTTATCTAAAGAGAAAATAGTACTTTATTGAATGCTTTCTTAATTTTTTTTTTGAAAAAAGGATACAATTTGTGTCTGTTTTAAGGTTTTACTTTTCTCTGAAACAACTATTTTTTTCCAGTTCGTTTTTCACCTTAAAATGCAGATCTCTAACCGATTAGTTTGTAGCAGATCTCTACCACTTCGGAATTTTCGATAATTTCATCGATTTTCCCGAAGTCGCTTGTGTTAAAAGTTTAGCTTGCTGGCCATTACAAACATCGGGAAATTCCTCGTCAGGGACGGAATTAGCGCCTGAAAGGAACAAAAATTTATTTGTAAAAAATACATTTATTCCTGTATCTTATATTTCACCATAAACCTGACCTTGACTTTTTCTGCTCAAAAATAAAGCATGAAGTGAGTAGAATTTCCCGAAAAATGAGATCGAGGATCCCACTCGGTGGCCGTTGAGAGGAGGTCGGGTGGCCGCTGATAAAGGTTATTTTAACATTAGGTCTATGAGTCGAAAAATCCGTGCCATGAAAAATTGGCCATTTAGAGAGGTGACAGCTATACGCGGGCGTGATTAAAAAAAAAAGTACACTTCTCATATCCAAGCCTAAATTTATTTTTCAGTATATTATTATATGTATATGTATGCTTTCAAAATTAAAAAAAAAAAAAAAAAAAAAAAAAAAAAAAACCCTTCTTTCTAAAGCACATTTTTGAATATTAGTTGTATTTATTTATGTTTAATTTTTTCAAAATTACTATAAAAGTTTATCATTCTCAAGCCTATTGTTTACTTTTAGATATTTTTTTTAAACTTTCAAAATTGTAAAAAAAGAAAAAAAACGAACGTGTTAAATATATGTATATATGGTCAAATGTTACTAAGAACAATATTGTGAGCAATTGTAAACCATTGTAAACTAACTGCTTTTATATTGTATAACAGTGATATATTTTACCAATTGTAATCCAAAAATTGTGCTGTAAAAAAAAATAAAATAAAAATGAGGGAAACCGCTACTTGCTGGACCTGAGCCTGGAGCTAGGGTTCAGCAGGACACTTCAGGAACTAAAACAGGCTTTAAGCCAAATAGGTAGGCCGTTCCTGAAGGTAGTATCCTATAGTATCCTATACGGGCGTGGCCGCTCGGAGAGGTTTCACTGTACATTAATTTTAGTTCATCGCTATTAAAAGGGTCAGAGATATGTTTAAACAAAGTTGGTGGGGGTTTATACAACACCATTAACACAGCAGAAGACTAAGCATTGAAATGTAGTCATTTGACTTCATTATTTCTCTTCGAGAGCTATTGGAAGCATTTTAAGTCGGCATATATTTATTTTCACATGTCCGACACTTTTTATGATGAAAGGCTGAAACTTTATAAATCACCTCACTGATTATTGACTCACATTTTACTAATTGGGTTTTTTTTCTTTATTACACGGGTCGTATAAAAATTTTAATTTTGTATTTATTTAGATTAAATAATCTCTTGAAAATGTGCATCGATACCATAAAGTTCTGTACCTTCTTCTGTGCAATTTTTTAATTTATTGCGTGTATATGATCAATATTTGAAGAATAAAGGCTTAGATCAGTGTATTTGGGACACCCTGTATAAATCGTACAATTTTTTTGGAAGAAATTATCTGATCGTTTTGAAAATAACCTTCATTACAATGATAATGTGTATATTTTTTATAACTAAATACTTGTTGTATTTTACACTCACACATTCATCCAAAATCCCTGCATGTGCTAAGAGATGGGAGTAAGAACGAAATTGTGACATTTGTAAAAAAGTAAAATGCTTTCTTTGTTCACGGATTTCATGTAAACTTTGTTCACGAAACAAGTTTACATGAAATCCATTAACGAGCTGTAAAATTTAATTGGCGTACCTAAGAAACCAAAGGGTGTTCATGTCCGTATTATTTTAATAGTGGGTATACACGGGGGGGGGGGATATCGCTCTCATCTAGAACAAATAAATGGTTCTTTTCTGTGTCCCAAAACTAGACGAATAGATCGTAGAATTATGCGTGTAGGTAATACACACAACTGGTATAGACGAAATGGTCAAGAATTTCTAGTCCGAAGTATTCTATCAAATCACAGCAGAATGACTCGCTTGTGTAACGTGAAATTATCGTTCGATACAATCATGCACTGGAATCACCGTTTGTGAGTCTATCCGCTATCTTACGCAGCGATTTACATATATTTTCATCTGGGTACAAGCACCATCTTATAGAGGAGAGATCTAAAAATTGGGTAAGTGGTTCAGAATCGTCTCGTTCTATGATCTAGTATTTAGAAGAAGAACATGAACTCATTAATTCTTATTCCACCAATTATTTTCTAGACGTCAGTGGCATATTTTTTTACAGTGTAGGGCTTCAATAGTAGGGGTTTTATCTGCATGTGTATTATAATACGATGTAAATGTCTATTTCCATATTTTTATTAGTGGATGAGCTTTTAATAGCATTCAGTTGTGTTACTATGCGGTATGAGTTTTTAATGTTGGGTGGATTTTCATTAGCAATCAATTGTGTTATTATGCCACGTAATTTTTTAATAGTGGATGGGCTTTTGATAGGTGTTAATTGTGTTAAACATCATATTAATCTTTTTTTTCCTTTGAATAGTGGGAGAGAGAACACCAAGGAATCAGTTGTGAAGCGTTCGCCGCCTTAAAGGATGCATCCGACCCAGAAGCTCAAGCCGCGGGACTGGCCAAGATGCTTACCGAAGACGGAATATGTAATGCACATCATACTTCAAATCCTTATTCTGAAATTATAACCATCCCTTTTTTTTACGTAAATGATTAAACGTATCTTACTTGGTTGTTGTTTTTTTTGGATGCGCTAATTGTATCCGTATCCGCGGATATTCGTAGCGAAAATCAAGCTCTGTATCACCATTTAACACGGACTTGGATGTAGGTGGGGCCGTCGTGATTCTACCGGGCCTGCTTGTGCACTCCGATGGGTCATCCAAAGAGGCCTACGGATGCTCACTTATTGGTTCCAGCACTCAGATACGTCATCTAACGGCAGGAACTAACCAATGAGGAAACGTCCGCCTCTTTCGAAGTGCACAAGCAGGATCGGTAGAATCACGATGGCCCCGATGCAAGACGATCATCGACTATCGAAACAGCTTTAGCCTCTCGATGGAAAATACTCAATACCCTTGACATTTTATTTGTAGGACAGTTTGACATTTCACCGCAAAACATCTCCGATAGCTTGAAAAACAGTGTCAGCCTCTCGATGGAAAATACTCAATACTCTTGACATTTTATTTGTAGGACAGTTTGACATTTCACCGCAATACATCTCCGATAGCTTGCAAAACAATGTCAGCCTCTCGATGGAAAATACTCAATACCCTCGACATTTTATTTGTAGGACAGTTTGACATTTCACCGCAAAACATCTCCGATAGCTTGCAAAACAAAGTCAGCCTCTCGATGGAACATACTCAATACCCTCGACATTTTATTTGTAGGACAGTTTGACATTTCACCGCAAACCATCTCCGATAGCTTGAACGCAACGGGGAGGCTTTTGAAAGAGAATTTCACTTTAACCATTTATTTACCGAATTAAGAATTGTCAAGAATATCAACTTGAATGTATTTGTTTTCTCTTGTTATAGTTAGGCAATGAATTACAAATACTGATTAGTGTAATAACAAAGAAAATTAAAAGAAAAAACTAATAAGCATGAGCTATACGTTTGATAACTGGTTTTGTAAACAAATAAGGAGACTTCTTCAAAAGAGTATAGAACCCACAAATGTGAAGGAGTCCTGTAATACTTTGATGGACGCACTTTTAGAAAATGTAATCCTTTAATCATAAAAGACACGTCTGAAAATTCACTAATGCTCTTTTTGGGGGAGGAGGGGGCACGACCTGATTAGAAAGAGAGCGGAAAGCTGTCTATTTAAAACATCCTGCTCTAATAGAACATGCAGTTGTGATGTAAGCTGATTAAATGAAGTATTGGGGAGTAATTTAAAAAAAAAATGGTTACAATGAATAGATTTTTTTTAAAACAATTTTAATTTAGCGGCACTTCTAAGTACCGTCAGTAAATAAAGGGTTAAAATGATCGCAAATTCACAAGTACATCTAGTACTTGACTGCATTCAGTTAATTATCGTATTTAGATTTACGGAACTTTGAAACCTAAAGACGCATGTCTAAAATTATTATTCGGAGAAACTTCGTTCATTAATTTTCAGTCAGCTTGTATACACAAAATATTGACATCGTTTATTAATTTTTAGAATCGCAATTTTCTGTTCATAATTTCTCTCAGGGGTGAATATAAGAGCATCCCTGAGAGAGCTTGCAAATATATATATATATATATATATATATATATATATATATATATATATATATATATAAACTATAGCAAGTTCTATTTGCTTATTTTTGTAACCACACTTTAACTATATTCATCCATAAAAAATATTGGCGATTGTTTTATTATTTTTTTTATTTCTCATTAGCATAATCTTTTTTCAATTTTACCATTTGCTTTCTTAGCCTGCCCAAGCTGTCATTTCCGTTACGCCCTGGCCAAAGGAGGTTGCATGCATTTCCGGTGCATACAATGCCAGCATGATTTCTGTAGTGGCTGTTCCAGACCCTTCAAGATGGGGCAGGTATGATTCACTTTATTACTGCGCCAGATTTACTGCAAATAATATTTTTATTTTATCAGATTTCCAAATTACTAATAAAATAGAATTGAGAGTCGTTACATTTTGAATATTCCAGTAAGACTCGCTTAAATATTCATATTTCCACTTTCAACTATGCTTTATTTTAGGATGCTAAATTTCGT